>OW679202.1:23001763-23145335 GCA_940337035.1 Agriotes lineatus
ACTCGTTTGTATCTCCGTTCTTATAAATGGGTAGGATGACCCCGATCTTCCATTCATCTGGAATCACTTTCTGTCTCCAACATAAATTTAAGATGATAAGAAATTCTTCTTTGGCCTTTTCTTCCATGAATTTTATTAATTCGGGTTCTACCTCATCTACTCCTGGTGCTTTCGGGGTCTCCATTCTCTCTAGTGCTTCGTTTAGTTCCGTTGTATTGATACCGTATTCTGTAGTTTCTTTACCACCCTCCTCTGTCTTTTGTAGTCTTTGTAGTTCACTACAGTTTTGTTTGGTATGTATCTTTTCCAGAATTTTTGTTTTCTCTTATTTATCTTTGGACCTCTTCACTCCACCACGCCATTCTCTTCTTACCGGTACCTACTCTGGTGTGTCCGCATATCTTGCTTGCTGCTTTTAGTATAGATCATTTTAGATTTTCCCATCTTTCATTTACGTTTTTACTATCGCTCTGCCCCTTTTTGGTTATTTCTTCTGTTAGGGCCTTTTGGTACTCCTCCTCACTTCTAGTATTCTTAGCTTGTGGGTTTTGATCTTCTCTTTTTTAATGCATTTCGTTTTTGTCTCATTGCTTTTTGGTGTGCCCCTCTCTTTGACTACTGCTTCCAGTAGGTAATAGTTGCTACCAATTTCGTAGCCTCTTTTGATTCTCGCAGCTTTCATTTCCCTTCTATTTTCACGTTCTGCAATTATGTAATCTACTACTGATCTTTCACCCCTGCTTGCTTTATTAATATGTGATGAAAATCATAACTCTTCATCAATAATTAAGCCCAAGTTTTTTGTTTCTCTAACTAATTAAGTTCAGTATCATCAACTTTGATTTTAATTTGAGATTCTATAAACACTCTGTCCATTTTTTTACAAAATAACATTAATTTTGATTTGCTCGGATTTAGTATTAATGCATGCAACCTTGCAATATCTAAGAGAGATTTTAAGTCTTCGTTTATTTCCTCACAACTTTTATGTATATCACAGGAATAGAAATGTGTATATACCTGCGTATCATTTGCATATAAATGAAGGGAGGAATATTTAAACTAACAAAGTGTGATGTTCTTATATAAAGAAAAAAGTAAGAGCACTAAATCAAACCTTGAGGTACTCCTGTGACATCTAAAAGTTCGGAGATGTAATTTTTGTGAAAAACCACTTGGCATCTGTTAGTCAGGTAATCAGACAAGAGTGAAATTGCATTCGGTTCTAAACCAAAATGAGAGAAGATATATGTATAGTAACACGGAATGATTGATTGTATCAAATGCCTTAGAAATATTGAGTATAACTAGAATAGTTACCATTCCATGATTAAGTGCCTTGATGATGTCGCCAGTTATTGTGAGAAGAGCACCATTGCAGCTATAACTCGTTCTAAAACCTGATTGAACCTCCGGTAGAATATTATTTAATTCAATATATTCACGTAATTGCGTATCCATTATTTTTTCAATAATATCTGAAAAACTGGTATTATGCTAATAGGACTCAAGTCTTTGAAATCATATTAACTTTGGGAATTGGTAATTATAATGTGAGCTTTTTTCCGAGTGGTAGGAAAAACATAATTAGATAAGCAAAAATTTATGATGACTTAAAAAGGGTACCTAATATAAATGGGACACATAACTTTATCATGTCTATATTGATTCCGTCAGATCCAATAGCTTTAATGTTTATTGAATTAATTACTTTTAAAATGTCAATTCCATCAACCGGCGAAAATTTAAAGTTATTTTGTAGTTCTGGTTTCAAATCTTCATAAAATGAGGTTATATTATCAATTTGTATTCTTAGCTTCGGTACTGATTTAATTAAATAATTATTAATTTGGGTACAGTCGGACAGTTGACTTGGAAGTTCAATGACATTCCTGTTGTTTGCAATATTTAAAAGGCGCAGATCTTTTCAAATAACGTGCATGTTTTTGTTTTTAAACTGTGTTTCAAAGTAATTCTTTCTTTCTTGTCTGCACACTTGTGTCGTTAGATTGTGCGTTCTTTATAGTGATGCCAAGCTTCTGCTGTTCTGGTAAATTTGAATTGTGACAAAGACTTATCTCACTGTTTCATAGCAGTTTTAAATTGTGAGTGATCCAAGACGCCGCAGGTTTTGATATACGCTTAGTAATTAACGGAGCATGAATTTCAAAAAGTTGTAAAATGTTATAAGTTAATAGTTGCACCTTAGAATCTACGTCTGCCTAGGCATATATATTACGCTGAGGAATGGAACGTAGATCTGCAGAAAACTGTTCATAATCGATATCGCGGAGTGATCTGCAGGTTTTGTAGATTTGTGTCAGACGTGACACCTCCCAAGGGGTTTTGCAGAACACTAGATCGTGGTCAGACAATGTTCTGTCAATAGTTATTACCGGCATCTGTAAAACTTATTGCTTCTGTGACGAATATTAGATTGATTAAACTTAAATGATGCGTAGAATCTTCAATAACTTGCTTTAACTCAAAATTTTTACTCATTGACGTTAAATCGCAGATTGCTTTGCTCTGCATTTAAGTAATCTATGTTAAAATCCTTCAACAAGACTATCTGATCATAAGAGATATTAATTTCAGCAAGGACATTGCATAGTTCCCATATGAATTCACCGTAATATTTTTTATGTGGGTTATAAACAACCCCTAGGACTAAAGATTTTTGTTTACATTTTACATTTATCCACAACTGTTCTATTAAGTTATTTGTTTTTATTAAATTAAAATTGTAACAAGCCCTGATGTAGATACCAACACTGCCACCACTTGTCAGCCTATCCCAACGCGCAAAATTGTAACCTGCTCTTTACAATGTCACTTGATAAATAAGGTTTTAGCCATGTTTCTGAAACAGCAATAATGTCAAAATTGAAGGAAAGGATTAAATCAATAAATTCAACTATTTTAGCGGGTAAAAGTCGGATGTTTAAATGAGCCAATTTAAGATTACCATTGGACATGGTGTAATAATAATAATGAAACAAGAGGTAACTAATTAAAAAAAATAAAATAATTAATTAAGTTCGATTGATTTAGAGAAAAAGCAGCTTGCACTCAGTCCGGTAAAACAGCTCAGTAGAACATATGTAAAAAAAACATGTAGCATCATAAAATAGATAAAATTAATATTAATACCAATTGATATCACAGTTGAAGAGCTCAAATTCAAAAGGAGCCAAGTACTATTTGATTATACTGAGATAAATACAAAAAAAAAATGCTCAATATGCTTAGTAACACTTAAAGGAAACATTTTGGCGCTTAGACCCTCCTGAACTCAAACCGTCAACCATTTCTAATGCATGGCAATATGTAAAATAATATAGTAATTCTATTTGGCCATAATATCCAGTCAAATAACAATTAAGTTTTACTAACTCAATATAGTATTCAAAAAATTTATTAACAAAAATCAGTTTAGGATATAACAAAAGTAAACAATTTAGCAAAATTAATAGAAATTTAAACATTTTAGCAACTAATTCCGCTCTTGAGAGTCTCTTCATTTCTTTTGCGTTACTTATATAGGACACAAGAGTTGTTAATCTTGACACAGATATTACCTTCAATCGTTCACACACAAGTTTTACCAAACTGCGCAATAGCACGATGCAAAATATCAAGCTGTGTTTTTGTTAAGTTCTCTCTTATAGCGAAAGCAGAATTTTTAAGTTGCTTTGTATTCTTGAAAATTAAATTACCGGTTTTATAACTTAGAAACTTAACAATCACAGGTCGGTTTTTACCTTCAGTTTTATACCCTACTGGATGGCAACGGTCTATATCTTGCGCTTTGACATCTATGGCTAGCTTATCTTTGATGAACACCAACACATTTTCCTCGACTGATTCATGCGCAGTTTCCAGAAGTCCAAAAAACCTAAGGTTATTTCTTCTAGTGTACTGTTCGAGGGAATCTACTTCATTAATCAACAGCTCTTCTTTTTGTTTCATTGTAATAATCACATTGTCAATCTTGTTAGTATTTTCCTCTAGTGCGGTAATACGACCCTCGATCTTCTCTAGTACACCATTTGAGATACTGGTTGTTAGCTTATCCACGAAGTTTTTGTTGTTCCACAGTTTTTTGACGGCCATGGTCACCGCTGCAGCAACGATTTGGTTAATGTTGTCAATCTCGTTCCTCGTGAATGGCATATTTGACTGTAATGCGGAGTTAGTGCTGATTATTACTAAATAAATAGTAAACCTTTGAGTGTGATGCGGTTGAGGACAGCAAGCTGCCTACATCTATTCGTCACAAAGGTAAATACGCTAAACCTTGGCTATCGTGGCCCGTTTAACTCCTGCAGCGTGCGTTTATCTTTCCTTGGTGTTCAGTGAGTTGCTCAGGCATGTAGAAGTAGGAGAATAATCATTCTTATAAGCTGAGGTTCGTGGTCTTGCAATATTTTTGACTATGCTGCTGTTGATATTCTGTAGGTACCTATTATTTATTTGCTGTCTCATATTTAATAATAGTAAATAATTTTATGTATTTATATACAGCTTGAGGCTTTCGCAGTTACTCGAATTATTCTTCTTAACATAGAATTTCGGCTTAGAGGACATAGAATTTGTAGATGAACACCCAGCATTCTCTGGCTTAATGTGCCTTGTACCTTGTGAATTCGAGCAAGGATCCACGCTATGACCATGCTCTTTGGTGGCTCGTGTTCTTTGAGTACCTTGAGAACGAGGATAGTTAGGCAGATTTGGCCTTGTTGATGTTTGTGCAACCATATTCACTAACGTTTTGCAAGACCTTGCAGCTTGCATCATCAGAGTGAGAGTCGCACAGTGCGTTTTCCAAAAATCCTTTGCAACAAATGGAAAATTCTTGTACATATAACCAATTTCTTTAAAAAATTTACTCTTTATAGAAGTTTGTGCTTTATTTAAAAGCAACTAGGAATATAATAAGTTTCAGTTGTTTTACGGTTTGGCAGGAAATTTAATTAATTTAAAATTGCGACAAGAGGTAAATACCATTATCACAATTTTCAAATATAATAGACAGCTCCATCCTTATTGCTGCAATTACCATGAAATGATTATTATCCCTACAATGGTTGCTATATAAATCCAAATTTTAGATTACAAGTTACTGGGGGGAGTTATTGCTGAAATGCATTTCATATAAATACTTAATAGTAGATCGAGTAGCTATAATTAGCACCAACAGATATCCAGCATCGTTTGCAGCTGACACTCCAACTGGAGTGTCTGCTGACAATGTTGAGTAATTTTATTGTAACATTTAAATTCTTCATCCCAAAATAAATAATGTAACGTAAAAAAATATTGTTAAATCTATACTTCAATAGTTAGAGATTAGTCAAATTCATTGGGCATCATTAGCAGGCTATATTCCATCATTGTATAATTTGCCATAAAATTTAAAAAAAAAACCTGCCAGGAGAGGTTATTTAAGATTGTATTGATTTAATAGCATTTTAGAAATGTTTTATATTTCATATCAAAAGTATTTTTAATAGGCTATCACTTAATAGAAAATCCAATGAATTATAACTAAGCTTAAAAATGAGTGCTATATTAAACTTTATTTACAGGGCTATTGAATTTAATCCAACTAGTGCAGCATGCTTTTATAGCGGTGCAGTAGCTTATAATTTTTTGGATATGTCTGCACAATGTATAATCGACTCAGAAAAAGTTAGAGAACTGGATCCAAAATATGCAAAAGTATATGGTTTACTTGGGTATGTATTATATAATATAATTATTTTTATTAACTTTTTCATCGAAATTATAGATATATTATGTACCTATATGGCTCAGTATTTGGTTACATGAAGCATATCTATGCACTATTTATTACAATTACTTAATGATGATGTCAGGTGTTTGAATCTATATATTTAAAACATGAAGCTTTTTCTTTCGGCATCTGTTTTGATACTTCCACCATTTCTATAATGTTCTTTTTAAATAAAAGCTGCCACCATGTAGATTTGTAGAAAAGTCCTGCATTGCAAATAAATTAATAATTAGAAAACAACATATTGTCGCATGCAATGCTATAGTAGTGGAAAGAAGCTAGCGTGCTATGTTCTGCTATTTCTTGCAATGGACCGCTGTACCAATAGACCTGCTTCAACAGTTATTTAAAATTTAAATTAGTTTGTTGCTGTTACTGTACATGCAATTTTAAATATGCCAAAATTATTTTAATAAGAATAAGGCCGTCTATATGATGGGTCAAGATTTATTTATTTTAATGTCAAATTTCCAGAAAAATAAAACTTAGAAATTTTTGAGAAAGATTTAGATTTTGAAGAAAATTTAAACGAGATTGTTTGCTTATTGATAGGATAAACATAGTGTAAATGAAAATGTCGTACATACGGAACAGGCAATATTAAACATTACGGAGGGTTGACTATAGACTATCTGTGGTCACGTCACATGTCAACGTTGTTTGTTTTACCATGCCAAGGGTTAATTAAACTTTGTTACATAAAATTAATTTAAAAACAGCAAAACTTTTATAAATAGTTTTACGAAACAAATTTTTTCAGAACTAATCATAGATACTTTAAAGATAAATTCAACTAAACATCAAAACGAACAGAATATTTGTACTGGTATGTTAACAAAACACTCAATAATGTTTTATTCGGTTCAAAAGCAAAAGAAGAGTAGAATCTAGATTAGTGACACAAGCAGGACTGAATGGTGATCAGATAACCAGCACTGGCGGATAACATGGAACTACCAAGGTCAGTTATTAAAGTGCACCTACTTAACAAGAAACCAATATTTGATTATAAACTTGGCGCAATAAAAGACAGACATACTACACATTGAAATCTGTATGTAATTTTATCTTTTGATGCCTACGTAGTAAAATTATATCTTTGGAAAATAAAAATAGACCCATTGAAACACACAGTGCATTGTCTAAAAATAATTTCTAGTATGAAATAGGTTTTTGAAAAATGTCAAATAAAACATCTAGCAACTATCTATCATAAAACTGGCAAGTGTTAAATTGATGTGTTCTTCCGTCTGGTTTTAATTGTTGTCTTTGTAAACCTCTCTTTTGAAATTTGTTGCAAAATGGCTCCCGAACAACTAGTGAACATTAAATTTTGTTTAAAATTTGGAAAAAGTTTAAAATAAATGCATGAAATGTTGATATGAGTTTACACAGATGATGCAGTAACTCTCAAGACTGTGTGCAAGTAAGTGGTGTCACCATTTTCAAAATATATTTGAGTAGATTGATGACTAGGGACAAGCTGGACGTTCTTCAACTTCATGCACAGATGAAAAACATGAAGAAATGGTTTGATAAAACAGGAGAAGATGATCTCCACATCTCATTTGGTTCAGTACAGTAAATTTTAACTAAAGATTTAATACAAGTGAGTGCAAAATAGGTCGCCCGATTAAAAGAAAAACGTTTGTTCATTTCATTGGAGTTGCGTGACTGACAGCTTTTGTTGGATAAAAAACGTGTCTGCAATCGCCATATTAGCCGTTTAAATTAACAGTGCTAATAATAACAGTCATAAAGTGAAAAGATGCCAATAAAGAATTTTACGGACTTAAAACACAGTTGTAAACAAACCATATTGCAAGCAAAATTAAATGCAGAATTTATAAAACCCTAATCCGGCCAGTATTAATGTATGGATTAGAAGCATGGACAATGACTAAGAAAAACATAACTGATAACGGGTGCTTTGAAAGGAAAATTCTAAGACGAATACTTGGACCTATTAAAGAAAATAACGAATGGCGAAGCCGTTACAACTTTGGATTATACTAGTTATTAAAAGAACCAGATATAGTCTCATTAATAAAAGCAGCAAGAATACAGTGGCCAGGACGAATAATCCGAATGGAAGATGACACATCACACAAGAAGGTATTTCTAAGCGAGCCAGAAGGCATCAGATCAGTTGGACGACCAAGATGCAGATATCTAGATGATGTGACAGCAGAACTGCAAACACTCGGAGTACAGCAATGGTGGACTAAAACAAGAAACAGAATGGAGTGGAGAAAGGTGGTGAAGCAGGCCAGGGCCCACAAGGGGCCCTTTATGTATTTCACCTATTCGTCGTATTATTTGATCACACCTCATAGTAGAAGTGTTATGCTGCATTTGTGACATAACTGAGCCAATACTCTAGAACTAGAATCAACAGTAATAACAGTTAATATGTATATTATATTTTTTTCAGAATGGCATATGCACATTTAGAAATGCTTCCTCAAGCTCATCAGGCATTTGCTGAAGCTTTAATGTTTGAACCAAAGAATGAAATTTATCGAGGTAGTTTCTACTCTCTACAACAAATGCTTTATCAACCAGAGTTAGGTAGGTATACTTAAATAAAATTTCTCAGTAGGTAACTATGAAATTTATATTATGCTTTTTTTAAAGAAAAAGCACGTGTTCATGAATTTTGCTACTTTACCGATAGATATGAACAATTCAAGAAAGATCCTGAAATACTAGATGCAGCTTTACCTTTATTGAAGGAACCGTCAGCATATAACATGTATGTATTCTACTTTTTTCACAGTTTATGTAGTAAAAGTTTAATATTAACACATTTTTTTTAGTACATCTATATTGCTTTTAAATAAAGACGTTGAGCAGCAAAGCAATGTTATTAATACGTTCAAGTATTTGTAAGTTATAAACGGTTTAGTGAATTCCTTCTAATTATTTTGATGTTTTGTTTTTAGACAAGAAAACAATGTAATCACTGTGCCGGTCCACAAAATACCATTAGAACATCAAATAGAAGAGTATTCTAAAAAGGAACAAAAGAGGTATCTATTCCTGGAAAAGGAAGAAAAAATTGCAAATACAGTACCGAAGATAGGTACATCACCTACGGCAAATACTTCATCAGAAACCAATGCAATGTCAAGTAGGCCTAAAGATTTAATTAATATACTAGTACTATACAAAGAGAAGAAAGAAAGAGACAAAAATGATAAACAAAAGTTGCATAAATAGACTTCCTTTGTGTAATTTTTTGATAATTTTTTTAACTCTTTACTTAAGTGAATTAGTGTGACTTTGTAACATTCGCAGTGAAATAATAATATAATGCATTATTCTTGTGTTTTATTTATTTGTTTAAATACTAGCTGTATTTTATATAAATATGTGATATTTTAAACTCTACCTTGAGAGCGTGTGGCATGTCTGCTTAATTGACAATGAGTAATGTACTTTATTTACTTTGCGTTCGTACTGAGGCGATGCTATAATAAAAATACTAAAAAGTGGCAAAGTAGATAAAATACTGTATGATACCTCGTTTATAAGGCATTTTGTAGCACTTACTCCTTTAGGGCACTCCTCGCTTTGCTCGTCGTACCCTAAATCCGTGTGTGCTACAAAATGCTCCTTATAAAACTCGTATCATAATATACTATTATATAATTATTATTTCTGCAAGTGGCAGTTTAACTGAGAGTTGCTGTACCTGTTGCTTTTTTAAATACAGTGGACGACGGTAACCATATATTTGAAACATTGATATATTTGTTGTAAAATATCGACATATTTATATTGTTAATTTTAACAGATATGTATGCAAAACTATTGATATCGGAACGGTCTTGCATTTGTGACAGTTGTATGAAAGTAAACTTCAGGTCTAGTAACTACTAGGAAAGCAAATGGTAATATTTTACTGCCAACTATAGTAAGAAGCATCAGTGAAATATTATTGAATTAAAAGTTAAAATGAATTAGGTAAATCCCTGAGGTCAAGTTCTTAGTTACATCACAATTATATTTGCATTGCATCTTTAATTCTAAATGGATGTTACCGTGTCAACAATACTGTTTGTTATTGTTTGTGACTGTATTAGGTTAGGTTTCCAGAGATCGTTATTATTATTCTTATCCGTCTTATTTTATTTATTTTTCTTTGTGTTATTATTAACATACCTTTCAGCATTTTATGCAATTACAACCCAGTATTTTAGACCAATAAGCAATTTTGTTTTAACCTAAATTACTAGTTCTGTGCTTAATCTAGGAATTCACCCATTGATGTCTTTCAGTTCATGATAAATAAAGTGACACTCTTTTTTGCGCACTTACATGATTGTTGCAAACTGCAGCCAACGCAACAAAAAGGTGTAGCAATTGCTGCACACTTCATTCAACTCAAAGAACAGAAATATGGAATGATAGCCGCCTACCACATTATGGCAGCAATCGATGTGCAAAGGAAGTTTTGTGTAGAGCCTTTTACAAATTTTTCAACACTTCTGAAATTTTTACAGTGTACCAACCATACCTGAAAAAATATCACTAAAGTCATTTTTGACAGTTGCGTAAACATTACAAAAATTATTTAAAAATTTTGTAAAATACACCTTCAAAATGACAAGAAAGCTAGAGCTTAGTTTATTTTCTTAGCTTTTTGACATTTTTAAGATATATTTTACAAGATCTTGTAATAACTTTTGCAGTGGTCACAAGTGACGTAAGTGATATTTTAAAGTTGGGTTAATACACTGTAAAAAACAGAAGTCACAGCCTGCTCTGAGTAATGTTGAATAAATATAAACTGTATACGTATACCAGGTGCCAATGAAACCAGAACCATTCTTCTATCTTCTTTACTTCTGAACGGATTCGGATGAAATTTGTTACAAGGAAATTAAACATGATTTCGGATCGAAAGACAGATATCTTCAAAATGGCCAACTTGCAGTTTCACTGGAGGTGTCATCAACTTTGATATTTTAAATCGATGGTGCTGTGTATTTTATGTTTATTGGAATCTGCGACTCAAATTATATATGGCAGTGTTACCAAATTTGCTTAGTTACTGCACAAAAATATTTTACAAATTTATTAAATAAACATTTTTCAGTTTTAGCTAAGGCTAAAGTAGTGGACAATGCATATCATTAGATTGGTAGTTAAATTTGCAATCTAATGGCAAGATGGATCTTAGTAGATTAAGAAAATTTCTTTTGTTCGCTGAATGATGTCATTTTTGACAGTGGTCTATTATGAGATGTTGTATCGGACTTTTTCAACTGTCTCGGGTGTTTACCACACGACGTTTTGGGAGTTTTTGGTCTACTCCCGTCCTCAGTTGAATGAACTCTTGGAGTTCATTCACCAAAATACACCACTCCAGCCCGAGCATGACGAGCCTCGCCGAAAGAGAACCCGGGTACTGTCAAATCTTTTGCCCGCTAAAGCGAGCGAATTTCTGCAGATTGAAATACACTATGCAGTTATTCCTGGAATAACAAACTTCCATCCTAAGGCAACACCACAAACTGCACCAGCCCTTATACACTCCCGGAGCTGCAGGTATCTCCTAATCTCTCTCATTTCTGAGTATGTTTGCAGAGTGCGAAAATGTAAACAAACCGCGCTTATCTCCAAAGTGATGTTCCGGACATCCAACATACAGGGTCAAATACTTACTTCGCTCCAGATCAAATATTGCCGCCACTGATACTTACGTGCTAAGTGGGCTGCAGTTCATCAAGGAACAAAGAAACACGTCCCCAGAGGAAATGGTTAATTTTGTTGATATACAATTCATTTGACTAAAAATTACCAATTATTTTGTACATATAGTTAAAAATAATATACCGTTGATAAATACATTGTGTTTTTCTGACCATATACATTTGAGATTGAGTGAACCTTATCTTTGATTGAGCTACTTGAGGTAGAACATTAATAAACGGTTTGAGCCATTCCGAAATTAATGGAAGTCTAAAATGACCAGAAATGATCAGCAGTTTGATTCTTCGCCAGGACAAGCTTTCAAAAAATATTTAAGTTGTATATCTCACTTTCTTCGTAAGTTTAGTAATTAATTTTCCGAAGACTAAAGCAATACTATTTTTAAAATATGTGAAACCAAATATTTGTATCAGGGTGTGGTGCTCTGACTTGCGAGTTTATTTTTCGCACGGGTTAGCTTCCCATAAATATTTAGAATTCATATTTCTTTTTTTTTGTAAGTGCCGTAGCTAATTTTTCTTAAAGAATTGCCATAATAGTATTTAAAAAGGGCTGAAATAAAATTTTGTTTTTCTGTTGTACCACAATGGTCACCAGTTCAATCCCTTGCCAGGGCAAATTTCTAGAGAGCCATTTACACGAACAAGAATTTCTGGTACAGTGACGTTACAAGTTTTCTCTGTCTAACATTCACGCGTATTAGAAAGAGACAAACAATGTCTTACAAGTCCGTTCCTACAAGAAAACTTTTACCGGCAAACTGGAACATGCGCTACTTTCTAAAAGTTTTTGTTAAAAGTTCCGCCTTCGCGCAAGCGCATTTTTCGCAAATCCGTAATACCAACCTGTGTCAATTCGTAAACATAACCTCTTCGTTGTGTCAGTAAACACAACTTTGTTACATAATTTTATGTTTTGTTCTTGTCTCAAAGACATATTTACGTTAAAAATGCGGCAGTGGAAAAGAGAATAAATTCAATTACTGATACAATTGTATGAAAACTACGAAAAGAAACTATGCTAGCCTACAGGAGAGACCTATTTTTTGAGGTTATGTTTCTATTTAATTTTAAATAGATTGGTATGACTGCATGACAGCCAGCTGCAGGTGAATTTACAAGAAAAACTTGTTCGTGTAAACGGTCTTACAATTTACTTTTAACTGGACTGGTAACGTCTCTGTACCAGAAATTCTTGTTCGTGTAAATGGCTCTTAGCAAATATTTAAAGATGTATATTTCTTTTTTTGTTCATAACTATACAGTTTATTTTTTATAGACATTATCACATTAGTATTTTAAAAGTTGTACATATATATTTTTTCCTACTTTGTAATTGTACCAGTTAATTTTTCTAGACATTGAAATCAAAATATTTGAAAAGCAAATGGAATTAATTTGGATACCGTCCTGTTGTGGCAATGGTCACGTGCACGATACTTGAAACTCCCAAGAAATATTTGGAAGTTTTATATTTTAAGCACGAGGTTCTGATTTTCTTGTTCCCGTTCTTGCTCATTATCATTAGATATTACCTTGTCAAATTTATTTGAGGTAGTGGTTGGTTTGTTTAACCAGTAATCATTTAAAGTTGTTTGTTTATGCTCTTTTCCTTGTAATTCAGAGCTGTTTTTATTTGTGAAGCGTCCTTTGTTTTCTACTTTTGTTTAATCAATTTGTCTTTTTGGATGGAGTTAGGTTCAAATGGAGGAATAAAGGGTGGAGTTTATTGGGTTACATTGGGGTACTGATTTATGTGGTGAGATGGTAACGGATGTGCGCAATTTGATATTGTCTTTATTTAGGGTAAGTACGGTCCTGCTTGTTGTGGCAAACATGAAAGTTGTTTTGGCCATAGTAAACATGCATGTGGCACAAATAAATAATTTTGAAAATTTTGCATATTTTTGTAACTTACACTCTTTATCATTCAATGTAAATAAAGTGTCTGCTACGTACTATCACTTTCATTTATTAGTATGAAGTTTGTAGACCGTGAGGTCACAGGTTATCACGCCGCACGGTACTTGAAATTTGAACTCCAAAGGTAAACACGTCTATACTATTCAAAGGTCAAACCGGAACTAGAATAATCAAACCGCCACCAATATTTGTAGAAGGAGTTGAACTTATACAATACTAACCCATGTTCTAAATACCGTCGCCCTACATAACTATACGATAAAAAGCATGAACAAATGAACCAAAAATTCAGCTTACCTCTTTCGAACACTACTCTTCAATCATCAAAGCACTAACCGTTAAAAGAACCAAATTTCATACCTATCAACTGAAGCAAACTCGTACTTTTTGCCTAGTTGTTTGCAATATTTATCCTTCACCTGAACTCAAGCAGATAAAAGAAGCGATCAAAAACTAGAACATGAAGTTGTAAATATCTCTAATATTTACCAAAAGAAAACAAAAATAGCTCTTCTCCTATTTAACGTCAAACTACTTCTCAAAGAAAATAATAAGGACATTTATAATACAACTCAATTACTAAATTCTATAATTAAAGTAGAACTCCCACATCCAAAGCCTGAAATTCTCCAATGCCTGAAATACCAGCGATATGAGCACACCAAAAAATACTGTCATCACAACCCACGCTGTTTAAAATGCATAGGAAATTATGATACATTGCAGTGTCCTAGGAAAGAATGAAAGTAAAGACGTAAAATGTGTAAACGAATGCCTTTGATAGAATTTGATATAATAAACTTTTGGAAATATTACAGCAAATAAATTTATATTATCAAGACATACAAATCATTAGAAACTTATATTGGAAACAAACACCTCAGGTTCGTACAGTAGAAGGTGTTACAGAAGAAATAAGTATTAAACGAGGAGTCAGACAAGGATGCACTCTTTCTCCACTACTATTCAATATCTACTCCGAGATGATATCGAAAACAGCACTCGATGAAAGCACAGAAGGTATAAGACCTAATGGAGTATTAATAAATAACCTGTGTTGTGCTGACGATTCAATCCTTATCACAGAAACCGAACAGGATCTGCAAAGCCTTTTCAATCCAGTATATGAAATCGGTAAAGTGTATGGTTTGGAGATGAATCTTAAGAAAACGAAGTACATGATAATTACAAAAAAGATATTAAGGCCGTTGGGAATATCAATAAATAATCAAAAATTACAAAATACAAACCTAATTGAATATACTGAGTATATCCATAGATTTTTGGATGAACGAATTCAGGTGAATGCTGTGTACACTGATTTCAGCAAGGCGTTCGATAAAGTAAATCATCAGATTTTGGATCGGCGGCTTGCTGGGGTTGGTTTATTTCATATATATCAAATCGTTTACAGGCTGTTAGTTTAATGCGATACACATCAGACTACATCAATGTAAAGTCTGGAGTGCCCCAGGGATCACATCTTGGTCCTTTATTATTCAACATTTATTTACACAACATTAATAACATTTTTCAATTTTGTGAAACGTCATTGTATGCCGATGACTTCAAAATTTATCACACTATTTAATCAGTATCAGATTGTTCTAAAGTCCAAAATGATTTAACTATTTACATTTCAACATTATTGTTCAAAAAATAAATTAAAAGTAAATATTGATAAATGCCACCATATAAGTTTTACACGAAATAAGAAGCCTATAAAATTTCAATACAAACTTAACAACATATAACGGGTGTTCATAAACAGTCGTCATCCCAGTAGGTTTTGACTTCAAAAACGAATGTCTATTAAAATTGAGAAAAAATGCGCTATGACAGTACTCAATGACGTTTCATTGTGTTGCACGAATTAATCAAAGACATAACATTTTGTTTTTCAAAGCAACTGGGATGACGACTGTTTATGAACACCCGTTACATAAAGACAATCAAAACAATCAGGGACATCGGTGTTATTCTTGATGGCAAACTGATTTATGATAGCCATATAGATTACATTACCAAAAAAGCTAATAGGTTGTTGGGTTTCATTATAAGAACTGCAAAGCCTTTTCGAAATCTCAAAACACACATGTGTTTATATTACTCCTACATTAATAGTATTATCAATTATGCATCTACTATATGGAATCCACAATATTCTGTTTATATAAATAGAGTTGAGGGAGTACAGAAAAGATTTATTAAACATCTCTATATGAAACTGAATATACCCATCAATAATATTATAATAGTAGTTCTTCAGCAGCAGAGGATGTTAAGTTTGGCAGAGAGACGTAAAATAGCTGATGTAATGCTTCTCTATAAAATAGTAAACTCAGTCATCGGTTGTCCCCAAATTTTACAATACATTAATTTCAACGCTCCACCTCGCTCTCTACGATTACCGCCATTGTTTAACAGCCCCTGTTTTAACACATTCACATTCAATAACTCTCCTATCTTAACAATGTGCAGAACATACAAAAATTTGTTTTTGGACATTGATATGTTTTATTTGACCTTCCTGAAATTAAAAAAAAATGTTATATTCCAAGTATTTCCTGGATGAACTAAATTACTAAATTAGTAATTATATAATTTTATATTAATGTGTTTATTTTGGCCTTTACTATGTATATTTTTGTGAGTTGGGCAGTTTTTTCTTAGTTTTCACATTTAAGTAATTTTAGATCGGGATTTAGTACAAATGATCACTTGTTAGTGATCAAAACACTAACTGAAAAATGCATTGAATATAATAAGCCCTTTATCCTGGTGTTCATCGACTACGAAAAAAGCATTTGACTCGGTCGATCAGAAAAAGCTTTTTCAAGCTCTGTCGCAATGTCGCATAGATTCCACATACACAAACATTTTAAAACATATATATCTTCACGCAACCTCTTCCGTAAAACTACACGAAGACACAGATACGTTTAGGATTGAAAAGGGTGTACGACAGGGAGACGTTATATCGCTAAAATTGTTTGCAGCCCTCTTAGAGTACATGTTTAAGAAACTAGACTGGGAGCATCGAGAAATAAACATCAATGGAGTGAGATTAAACGACCTACGTTTTGCTGATGATGTTGGTTTGATAACAGACCGGGTAGACAAAGCAAATATAATGCTGACAGAACTTAAAACGGCATCAAAGACAGTGGGACTTAACATAAATGTTGCAAAAACAAAGTATATGACGAATTTAGTACGCAATGACAATATCTTGGCAGGAGACATGAAGATTGAACAAGCGTATCAGTATAAATACTTAGGACATGAACTAACAATTGGTAGAGATAACCAAACTCACGAGTTGCACAGAAGAATGAACCTGACATGGGCAGCATATGGAAATCTTAGAAAGATCTTTAAGTCAGATATCCCTATGTGCTTGAAGAGAAAAGTATACAACCAATTCGTGCTACCAGTTTTAACCTATGGCGCTCAAACATTGACTCTATCTAAAAATACCATAGCATAAACAGCAATGGAGAGATCAATATTAGGGATATCTCTAAGAGACAAGATACGTAATACCATTATTAGACAACGTACACAAATCACAGACTCAGTAGACATGATAACCAAGCTGAAGCAGAACTGGGCCGGGCATGTGGCACGCTTGAAAGATGATAGGTGGACGAAGCGCGTGGTTGAGTGGAGGCCGAGACAGGAGGCATACAGAAGTAGAGGCAGACCTCCAACCAGGTGGTCGGACGATATCAAAAGGATATCAAGTAATTGGATCCAGACTTCACAAGACCGAAATGAATGGAAAGATCTGAGGGAGGTCTATGTCCAGCAGTGGACAACTTAGACTGGGGAAGAAGAAGAAGAAGAAGAACCGAATTAAAAACGATTTCGCCTATAATTAATGTGTCTTATTTAGATGATTTCTGAGGCTTTCACGGTCATTGTCATTAAGTAACAAACGACTTCCGGGATTGGACCGTGTCATGATTGAGATCAAAGAGCTCAACATTTCGCCCCTTATGAAAGTGGTCTTCGATCTCAATCATGACACGGTTCAATCCCGGAAGTCGTTTGTTACTTAATATGTCTTATTATTATTATTATTATTAATATCTTAACCTTACATACCGTTAGGTGTTAAGGTGCTTTATATACCGGGTGCTGACTTGCATGACGCACCATAGAAATTTGCATAGTAAATTCTTTATGTTCAATTATTTGCTCCCCTAATTATTTTAGAGTTAAAGTGTAAATACATTTTTTGTAGAGAAAAAAATACAATTTTTTATTTTCCGGAACCTAAGGAATGCAAAAAACAAACTGGCATTTTCACAAAAATCAGTGATGCCATGGAATTATTGAAACAGGCCAATGCCAATGCAAATGCGTGCGGAGCGCAATATGTGCTGTTTGTTTGTTTGTCATTGATGTTTGACGTTTATAATAATTCATTATTAATTATGTTCTGCATAATGTCTCTTAGGTACCTAGACCTTGTTCATAACAAAAATGGTTTTACGAGTATGGTGGACGTTCGTTAAGTAAGCTCCTTGTTTATTGTAAAATATCCGTATCGTCAAATTCCAAACAGTACAACCATTAATAGACTGATTCATTTTAAGTTTAAGACTACAGGCAGGTTATTAAATAATTGTAGGTGCAATAATGAGGTTCAGAACTTACACCAAAATGAGAAAAACAACAATACGTTCAATCTTTTGACGGCAGTGACTGGATGATTGCCTCGCACGCACTGTTTCAATAATTCCATGGCATCACTGATTTTTGTAAAAATGCTAGTTTGATTTTTTGCATTCCTTTGGTTCTGGAAAATGAAAAATTGTTAGCAACAGTATGAATGGATGCAGTATTTTTTCCTCTACAAAAAATGTATTTACACTTTAGCTCTAAAATAATTAGGGGAGCAGATAATTGAACATACAGAATTTACTATGCAAATTCCTATGGTGCGTCGCGCAAGTCAGCACCCGGTACATTAACATATACTATAATGATTATCTACATATCTATTCTAGTCTAACTTTATTGTCCAGTCTGTAAATCTAATCCATTTTCACTTTTCAGCAAGTCTATATTTCACTACTGTTCTCTACGTATCTTGTTGCGTGCTAGTCTGATCCATTCATTTCATGTTATTCCCTTATCTCCTAGTATTTGTATCATTTGTCTATCCCACGATCTTCTAGGTCTTCTTCTTGATCTTTTTTGTTGTGTTCTGGCCAGCCACACCTTTCTAACTATTCTCTCCTCTCCCATTCTTACCATGTGTCCGAACCATCTTAATTTTCTACGGATTATATCTGCTTTCAGTGGCTCTAATCCCAGTTCTTCTCTTATTTTACTATTGTTTACTCTATCTCTTTTTGCTACTCCTCTTATACCTTCATTTCTATTGGATGTATTTTGTATTCCATACTTTTCGTTACCTATTGTCCAGCTCTCACTGCCATATAGTAGTATCGGTTTAAATATAGCTTTGTACACTGTGCAATTGGTCTTCCTTGAGATTTCTTTTCTTCATATGAACGCGTGATTTAGAGCGTAGTACAATTTTGTGGCTGTTTCCAATCTGTCGTTTAGATCGGTCTCCATACTACCCGATTTCTGTATTTTAATTCTTAAGTACTTAAATGAGTCTACTTGTTCTAACATCTTGCCATCCAGATTTACCTTTATTTCTTCATCCGTCTTTCATATTACCATCACTTTCGTTTTTTCTGTGTTTATTTCTAGGTTTCTGTCTCTTAAGGCTTTAGTCCATACATCTAGATTATGCTGCAAGTTCTCCATATTTTTCGCATATATCACAAGATCGTTAGCAAAGGCACTCACATTTATTTCTACTGCCATCATATTTCTGTAACCCACCTTCAGTTTCCTTACATCCGGTTTCGCTTCTTTCATAACTTCATCCATTATTAAGTTAAATAATAGCGGGCTCAGAAAAGCTCTCTGTCTCAATTCCTCTGTCGTTACGAATTCTTCCGATCTTGTACTTCTCGTTCTTACATAGTTTCTGGTGTTGTTGTACATTGATTTAATAGCTTCTATAAGTTTATTGCTTACCCCTCTTTTACTTAAGCTATTCCATACACGATCACGTGGCACACTATCAAACGCTTTCTTTATATCTATAAAGGCCACATATATATTGCTATTACCCTGTTTCTCGATCAGTTGCTTCACCAGGAATATGTCTCCGCTCCTCGCCCTTTCCAAAAGCCGCTTTGTACTTCTTCCAGTTAATTTTCCACTGTTCTTTCTAGTCGTTTAGCTAATATACCTTCATAGATTTTGGCTATTCCACATAGCAGGGTGATTCCCCTATAGTTAGTGCACTCACCGTGTATCCCCTTTCTTGTGTATTGGCATTACTACTCAGATTTCCCAATCTTGCGGTATTTGTTGTTCTTTCCAGATTTTGTTAATTACCTTTACTAGTACTTTCAGGGCTTTTGTTCCTAGGTTCTTTATCATCTCTGCCAGTATTTTGTCCTGCTGCTTTGCTTCTCTTTAACCTTTTCAAGGCTTCCATCATCTCGTCTTTTGTTATATCTTCATCTTGTTCCGTTATTATAATGTTTCTTTGCTCCTTATCGATTTCTGGGTTATTTCTCACATCTGTTCTTAGTAATCCTTCAAAATACTCTTTCCATCTTTTTATGATTTCTTCATCTTCAGCTAGTAATTTCCCATCCTTGTTTTTAATGTATTCTGTCCCCTGTTTTTCCAGTGTCTAAGGGTTTTTTATATGCTATAGAAAAATTTTTGGTTTTCTAGGTGGTCTCTCTCTAATTTACTACCAAATTCTTCCCATGCTTGTTGTTTTGCTATTTTCACCATCACCTTATCTTTGGTTTTCTGTGCCTTGTAACTATCGTAATTTTCATTGTTCCGATTTCTCAAATAATCCTTCCATCTCTTTTTCTTGATTTTTATTTCTGTTTTAATGTCTTCATTCTACCATCGTGTCAGTTTCTTATTTCCACCTCTTTTTACTACATCACACACCTGCTTAGCTATTCTAATTAATATGTTTTTTAAAATTAACCATGCCGCTTCTGCGTTTAATCCCTCTATTGCCTCTTCAATTGTATCAATCTCATTTTCGACACAATCTTTATATTTCTTTCCAATATCCGTTTCTTTCAGTTTGTATGTTTTATTACACTTTTATCTTTCTTTTCTATCTTTCGGTTTGCTATCTTTTGTTTCATTCTCTGCATCCTTATTTTAGCTACAACTAGGTAGTGATCTGAGTAGATTTCATGTTCCCTTTTTACCCATGTATTTAGTATTTCTTACCTATATTTCCCCTTTATTATTATGTAATCTATTATTGATCTTTCATTTCTGCTGGCTACCTCCGTTGTAAACTTGTGTATTTCTTTATGTTCAAAGAATGTAAGTATTGGTAACTATTAGATTGTTCAATATGCAAAAATCTATTAGTCTTCTTCGATTACTATTTATACATACAGTTTTCTCCAAATCTTCCCACTACATCTTCTGCCTCTTTAATTTTTTATTGTTCGGCGAGTGCTTTCAAAAGGCGTCTTTCTTATCCGCTGTATCGTCCTCATTGGGTCCGTACACCACTATTATTGTTGTTTTCACGTTAATGTCTGTATTTACGTCAATTTGAGTATTCTTTCCTATATTCCTAACCAATTGTTGATATATTTGGCTTTCTCTTTTCTTATTATGCAGTCAACTCCCTCTTTTGCTCTCTGTCTAGTGCCGAGATTACTATACATGGTGATTAAAATTAAGTGCGCACCATTGCTATCTTTGTTATTATTGATTTTACAACGTAGATTAAATTAGAAAACTAGTAGTGTTTTTGGTGCTGATTAATATGCAATTAATAAAGAAACAATCGAATAACTCGTTGGCGACAAAATTAAAAAAAAAAATTTTTTAGTACCAGGGTGGCTTAATGAGCAAGACACATGTTACTCTCATAAACTGTTTTTAATTAATCATTTAATTAAGTGCAAACTCCATAAAACGTTGAAATGGCTATCGCAAGATTTTAGGACTACAAACCAGTCTGGTACACGCAACAAAAAAATACAACATTTAAGTAATGTTTAAAGCTTAAAAAAATGTACGTTTATATGCTTACAGATATATTTGTGTACTTCCTATTCTTTGTAACTTTGTATATTATATTGTTTTATTGTATGTAATATTTACACCTTGAAAATCTCATTTATTTAATAGATCATTGAAATTGGCGAGAGTAAGAAATGTATAACATCTTTATTTCAAAATATTTTAATTTAAACTGGCGTTAATGGATCTGACTCAAATTTCCTATAATCTGCCTTTAAAAAAAAGTAATTAAACCCGTAAAAGGTTGGGGCAAATTGGGGTTCAATCCCTAACAATAGGTACCTAACTCTTTATTAACAAATTATTATTTATATCGCCCAAAAATTATGTCAAATGCAAGTAATAATAATTTATTTAAAAATAGCTATTTGGCATAATTTTTGAGCGACTTAAGTATAATAATAATAATAATAATAATAATAACAATAAATGTCGTTTATTGAGCAAAAATAAATAAAATTGTTATTTTACAATATACTTGAATTATGAATACATAAGTTGCTCAAAGGGGCGAAGTTCAAGCGTGCTAATCGAATTAGCATACTGTTCTATCACTTAACCCCAAGGTAAATAAAGAAAACAGAAAATTTGTTAAAAAAAGGTATATTGTTGGGTATTGAACCCCAACCCTCGATTAGTTTGCAGCTCCTTAACCACATAAGTTCTTTTTGGTTTCTACTCTAATTTACGTTTAAAGTGCAGTAATTTAAACTAGAGTATAAATTATTAAATAATTGTGAGTTTTCTGTGAAAACCGCCCCGATTCATTTTTTTTTAATAACAGATTGTACAGAACTTGGGTCAGATCCCTAATCACCAAATTAAATTTTTGCATATATTTCTGAAAGATAATTTAATGTCGATAATAAATGTTCGAATAATATTGTCTTATTCTTTGCTGAGACTATACATAGAGAGATCGCCAACTTAAATGTGCCTAAATAGACATTTTTTAATGCATCAAGTAAATGAGATATTCAAGGCGTACTGTTTTAGTAAATGTACTCCGTATATTGTTTATTGATGTTTTTTTTTCATTATTTGTACATAGCTAATTCTATATTCATTATAGAATTTGGTGAGAATAAAGTGGGGACAATCCGTATTCCGTATAATCTTGTGCTCATCGGTGAACTTTTTGTTGAAATTATATTAGAAACCTCTTATGTAATTTTTATAGGTACCTAGCTACCTATTAAATGTTTAAAAGTGTTGCATGTGAAACTTATAAAACCTTTATTTTACTTGTTCATCCTATTGACAACAAATGTTTTAAATAATAACAAAACAAACCAAAGAATATACACCTATATTTAATATTCTTTGTAACAAACTTAACTTAGATGTAAGCAGAATCAAACTACTGAAATATTCTCTGGCAGAATACAAGTTTATTTCGGGTAGGTACAACCATTGTAAAACTATTGGAATTGTAGAGAGAAAGTTCTTGCAACACTGTTATAGCTCAAGAATGCTAATGACGCATTTACCTGCTGAATGTCACTGATAAGGTAATCACTTTGACGGTAGGAGCTTCCAGCGGCATTTTCGAACAAAAAATGATATATTTAACGAAGTAAATAGTTATGCAACCCAAATCACAGCATATACTTTATAGCCCATAAGGTTGTCCTTCTTCCCCTATCTATATTCTTTGGTACTACTATGTTTTCCCTTCTCTTCTTCTTCTCTGAGCGTTCAAGTTTTTCATTCATTTGCTGTATCTGTTTTTTAATCTCGCTGTTCTCCTCTCTTATTATCCTATTTTCTTTCTTTACTTGTTCATTTTCTTTCTTCAGTCCATCTATTTCTTCTTTACTATGTTTAATCTGGTCAATCTTAATTTGATTTACATCTATTGTTAGTTGTTATAGTATTTTTAGTATCTTATCAATTTTATCGTCCTTTTTTACTTGTGTTTTTGTTGGGGTTGTGGCAATTTTTTTACTTCTTCTAAAAAGTTCCTCCTCATCGTCACTGTCATTTCCTTTCTCTCTTTTCCTTTTATCAATAGGTATCTGATGTTTCTTCCGTGGTGCTCATTTTATATAATTTCGTTTCCTATATTCTGGTTTCTATTTAGCGTTTTTATGGTTTCTCCCAGCGCTAAGGACGTCTTCCGGTTCAACACCTCGAAGGAAACTCCCTTCTTTGTGCGAAAACGTGGGCTTCTAATTAGTTCTGATATAGACTACTATGATTCTTCCACGTACGATGTGTTGCCTATTTTGAGCATGGGTCACTCTTGTTTGTTAATTCTCCAATCTCTTATCAGTTAATGCATACAGTTTTCCTCCTTATGAGCACTATTCTTAACCTCAACTAATTTCACTTAGAGCTAAGGTAAGGTGGGGTAAGTGTGTAGCAAAATTTTGAAAGTTCATATATATACCATATTTTTAAGCAAACTACTTAAGTTATAGGTTTCAAATTTTAGCATAATATACTTATGGGTATTGACTACAAATCATCACAACAAAACTTTATTATGGACAACTTCTCGCATTTATTCCTGTATATATATATTTTTATGCCCATAGTACACACTTCCCACGTGAAACGGGGAAAGTGTGTATGCGAGCGAAGTTTAATGCACATATCAAGAATGACAATGCCTGGGGGAAGTGTGTAGAACTGTGATATTTAATCTTTCGACTGCTGCAAGCAATTTTTTATTAACTTAAAAACTTTTCCAGTTACACACTCTTTAACAAAAATTGTAATTCTTTCAAAAACAAAACGTAACATAAAACATATTTAATAATACATCTTTAAGGTTATTAACTTAATAAAACTCGAATAATGGTTTTAATTTACTTACTTAGTTACTTAAGTATATTACTACTGAACATTATAACTTGTAAAAAAAAGTCCAAATCGATGCAGACCCCTTTTAGTAACAACTGGCTTTGGAAGAACCATAATAATTTCTTGAGTTCCAATGAAAGAACATTCCTCAGGATCAGCCCAGATGAACGAATTTGTAGCAGTTGGATCTAACGAATGGACTTTTCGTAAAAATTTTACTTCGACTTCTTCATCTTCTTTTTTTGTCGATACAACTTGACCAATATAATGTTTCCGTGATTTTTTACCCATGAATACTACCAATACCCAATCACTAACATCTACCTCTGAACGTTCTTTGTTTAGTTCATTCATAAATGTGGTTAATTCTTCCTGATCTCTAAATTCTTCTTCAATATCATCATCATCACTCTTATCTTTACAAATTTCTTCTTCATCTGATGATGTTTCTGATTCGATGGCTATTTTAGAGACTCTATTTTTTTTGGATGGCTTCTTAATCTCTTTTTCTTGTAAGCGTTTAAGTACCTCTGGAGCAGTTATAATTTCGGCCCCACCCGCAATTTTCCTTCTAGGTTTTTTGTCTTCCATCCCTTTGTGTTGTTTCACCATATCCAGAAGCAGCTCTTCAAATGAGGTCCCGTTATCTGGTTTCAAATTGTCAGAATCGGCATCTCGTTCTATATGGTTGGAAGTGGATGTTCCAGGTTCATCATTTTGTTGTTGTGTTTTTTCATGTTCATTATTATTTTTCAAGTTAATCTTTTTCTGATGAGTTTCCCATCTTTTTAATGCGAGTGGGTCGTAGTTATCTGGGGAGATAACTTTAGAATCAAAGGGAAATATCCCCCCTTTTCTAAAACCACTGCTAATTATTTCAGGTTGGGTTTCTCTCCATATTTTTCCTATTAGCCTACTAAAATGTTTTTTAGGAATCCTGTAACCCTGGTTATGCCTTTGCCACTGTATAACTTCTACATCCCATCTTGTCTTCAGTGAACGAAAAACACTTAAATCAAGTGGTTGCAACAGGTGACTGGAGTGGGGCGGCAGTTTCAATATGGTCACATTATTTCGCAACGCACTTGATATAAGACGCTCATCAACGTGGGATACATGTCCATCATATATTAATAAAACTGGCCTAGTTTCACCAATTTGTTTTAGAAAACTCTTCTCAAAGTAGTTTAAAAAAATTTCTGACTCCATCCATCCATTGGCCGTAGCGGCGTACGTGGTTCCTGGAAAACCTTGGCCTTCCGGCGCAACCCATTCATCCCAGATATTCTTACCTTTAAATATAATAAAAGGGGGTGCTTTATGGCCTGCGGCATTTACTGCCATAAGAACTGTTAAGTTCTCTCGTCCTGCGCCAGCTGTAGTTCGTGAAGCTGCTGTCCCTTTTTTTCCCACAACTTTTGTTTTAGAGGGATCTAAACAGAAACCCGATTCATCGAGGTTCCAGATGAGGTGTGGTTTTTTACGCAAATCAAGGTCGTCTAGCGTTTTTTCTAATAATTGGAAATATTCGTTTATTATGAATGGGTCCATACTTTTCTTACGGGCATACTCTACTGACTGTGGCTTCTTTATAGACAAATGATGTCTTTTCGAAAATCCTAGAAACCAATCTTCCCCAGGTACACCGTTTTTAAAAGGTGTTTTCAGTCGATTACGCTTAACGTAGTCACCCACAATCCTTAATATTTCCACCCTACTTAATCCCCATCCCCACTTTTCCATTGTTCTTATTCCCTCTGCCAATTTATTTTCTTCATCTAATGCAATAACTGTGCTCCTACCCTGGGTATTGCTTTTTGCCCCTCTTATGCCCCTCATGTGGTAATTAAGTGTCATCTTGGGTATGTTGTATTTGGCGCTAGCCTTATATGCGGTACTCCTTCCGCTCTTGACTTCCTCCATAGCTCGTTCCAAGTCCTCTTTTGTGTAGGACGTGCCCCTGTTGCTTTTTCTTACATATATTCTACCCATTTTAACTTTTTTATAATTACCGAGACAAAGTTTCCTGAAATAAACGGTAGCCTTAGCAAGGGGTAAGTGTGTATGGGGAAAGTGTGTATTAGTACACACTTGCCTAGAAAAAATAATACACACTTCTACCGCGTTGAATTTGAGTGTGGCAAGTGTGTACTAGTACCAGATCATAATAACCACTTAATTCAAAATAAAAATAACTACAATAGGTTAAAATTAAGTAGTTTCTTACCTTATTTGTAATAAAAAAACTTCAAAAAACTAACTTAGAACTATGATGTGACTCGATGAAAAAACATCTACCATCTATGTACATTGTGTGCGACACGAGGTTATGAAAGGTTATGTATTTCCGCCGATATAGCAAATATCTTTACTTCGGTTCTAGGTTACAATGGTTCCTTATGAACTTTTAGTTAGTGTTTCATAGATGGCATCACCTGTATATTATTGGAATAAGAATTATTTCGAGCTTACACACTTACCCCCGATACACACTTACCCCACTTTACCTTATATTATAATCATACCTCTTGTCTTCTTGGTTGGATTTTTAGCTTCGCATATTAATCTTCCTTGTCCTTAGTTATTATTTCTGCATTTCAGTCCACTCGATACGGCCCAAATTTGACTTTTATATCGGAGCTTTCTAAAACACATATGATCAGTAACCTTGTTCAAATGTCTTTCTTTTTTTATATGTCTTATATAACTAACAAAATTATAATAACGTCGGATATCAATATTTTTGAAATATCATTCAAAACGTTTAAAAACCAAATTTTTTGGGAAGGTCACAACAAGTTAAAGTTCTTAACAATATTTCGCATAGTTGTCAGATTTCTAGTGGTATTCCGCAGAGATCCATTTTAGGCCCTACCTTGTATGCTATTTACACTTTTAATTTTCTCAGCTCTATTAGTCACTGTAAGTATCACTTTTATGCAGATGATAAGCAACTTTATTTAAAATTTTCACCTAATAATGTACACATTGCTAATGCTCTTATTAATAACGAATTAAACAATTTAGTTTCTATTTATAAAGATCACTGTCTCAAGGTAAATCCTATTAAATCTTGTTTTTTAATCTTTGCTGAGAAGTATCTTAGGCCAACAATGCAAAATCAATTAAATCTAACTGTATATGGCAACAGAATAAGCCCTGTGGAATCAGCTAGAAATTTGGGCTTAAATATCGACAATAACCTTCGTTTTAGTGTGCACGTCACGAAACTTATTCAAAAATCTTATTACAATTTAAAAATACTTTATTCCATCAAACATCTTTTAAATATTAATCTTAAAATTGTGTTATGTAACTTGTTGGTTCTTTCTCATTTTAACTTTTGTAGTGAAGTGTATGGTGACTGCTGGAGTTCTGTTGATAAAAATCGGATTCAACGCGTACAAAATTTCTGTCTGCGCTTCATATATGGTGTAAGAAGGAGGGAGCATATTTCTCATAAGCTGGCGAACACAAATTGGTTGAATATGGCAAACCGGCTGATTCTACAAGCTTCGTGTTTGTATTTTAAAATTATAAACAATAAGACTCCAACTGATATATTGGAACGTCTAGGATTTCGAACAGAAGCGCACAATTTAAGGTTTAAAGGCCAGTTAACACCTCCATTGCACAAAAGTTCTCTCTTTGAGAAATTTTTCTCCTATAGTATTGCACGGGAATTTAATACTAGGATATGCAGCATTGAAACAGCTTCTCTGACTACCTTTAAGTTACGGCTTAGGCATCTGTTGCAGTTACAATAATCACCACGTACCTATTTGTTAATTTTTCCACATTTATATAAGATTTAAGTTCGAATTGGCAGTGCTATTTGTTTTTATTTACTTTTATTTATTTATTTATTTTAAATTTTTGTTCATGAGGTTCACATGGAAGAGCTGAACACACTTGTGTTGTTCTGATTGTGAACCTTTGGTCCCCACTAACGAGTACCTGTAATAAATACTCTTTTTTTGTAAATATCTTATTTTATTTTTAGATTGTGTTTACTTGTGTACTTGTTAGTAACCAGTAAATAAATATTATTATTATTATTATTATTATTAAATACTGAAATTGTATAATGCGGAAAATATCGTTGGTGATTAAGATTACATCTGTTCTGACTGGCGGTATCTATTCCATTCTATTATTTTTATATATACAGTGTGTCCCAGGATTGATGTTACAAGAGGTGCGACAGACTATAAATTTTTGAATGTTATTTTAAAATTGTGGGATTAAGCCCTGCTTGGTTTGAAGAGAGTTTTAAGAATATTTTCAGTTTTTGAAAAACAAGTCGGACTTGACTGTGAAGCGAAAACTATTTTCTTATCAGGTAAACTACCCTTTTTGTTCATGGTACAGCAAAATTTTACCAAGAAAAGTTGTTCAGAATGAGAAATCATGGCCCTATACAAAATTTCAGGAAAACCTACCTATTTAGATCAAACCGTCATTTTAAAAAAATACAATCTATTTTGCTTATTAGACATTCTGAGCTGGAGGTTGATTATTATCACAAATGGGGTCATTGTGCTACTAAACTAAAGTGGTGCTGTTAATAGTGGTGGGCTGATGCCCAAAGTCCTTCAGCATGGATCTTTTGATTGAAGCAGGGAATTCACAGAAGAAGTGTTTTACTGTCTCATCCCCGAGATTGAATCCTAGACACGTTGGGCTTCAGTTAGTCCCCTCCTGTTTGTATGCTTATTTAGTTTGCAGTTCCCTGAAGGTAGACCCTTGACAAGTTAAAGATTACAGTGTGCAGAAGGTTGCATTCTTTCAGGATGTGTTTCCAATAGCAATCCATGGATGTGTCATTTATTCATGTCATCCTATCTAGCACAATTACTGTTGTGGCCGTCTTGACTAATTATGATGTTAAGCAAAGCTGATGCAATAAAAGTTGCAGGTTTGAGACCCATGAGGAAACGCTTGACCCTTGTCTTACCGGATCGTCAGCACACTCATAACCATTAAGACTAGCATGTCCATTGACCCAAACAAGTTTTAGGGCATTAGCAGTTGCAACTTGTGCAGTAGCACTGGATCATTACTCTGAGATAAATTTTTAGTTTGGTAGTGCACTGTGCATTAAAGTCACATTTTCGGAGTGAGAGACGATAGTAAATGTGTATAAAGTTGTACTTTCTTTGAGGTTTAGGTTATATGAAAAGATACCTGCCCCTGTAGCCAGTGTAGCGTCAGGCCATACTTGTAAATTACTGGTTGGCATCGCGGAGTGACAAAAGTAAATAGACAGCCCGTGTATAGTGTTTCTTGCTTTCTAATTCATAGATATAAGTGATAATCTACTTATGAAGTTAATATCTGCATTGCCCCAAATAGTTGGTCTTTATTTGACTCAAATCCAACGTTTAGATGCTAACCATAAGCTGATTGTGTCCACGACATTTATAGATGGAAAGCGGGTCGTCTGAGTCTATTGTGAGATTAAGTGCAACCAAAGTTATAGCTAATGGTGTGGCGGAAGAAAGGCGTGATTATGGCTTTAAACTGTTTTGGCAGGTGATGAGATAGACCCCTTAAAATAAAACCCTGTATTTTTCTTTGACAATTTTATAGATCGCGAAATTTATATGCTTTTGTGTTAACATTCTTCACAATAGTATTAAGAAAATTGAACACCCTCACATTTACTAACAATTGTCAATTCGGTACTATTAACTAATCTTTCTTTTAATTTTAAATAATTTTCAGCGTATTTTATAATAGGTTTAATGCTCTCAAACGCGAGTATTTATAAACTGTGGTAATTTAACTATCGCAGGTATGTGTTTTTTCATATTTCGTATCAAGGCAGCTTAGAACTGCAATTCGATTATACAGTCTACAGTAAATAACACTAATGTGGGAGTTATTGAAGCATAATTTGGGTAAAAAAATACAGTCTTGCGAACACAAAAGGAAGATTTTTAATAAAGGTAACAATTGTGTAAATATGGTAAGTACCTAGGTAACTGAATAGATGCTAATAAATTATTTTCTTCTTCTTTATTTATAGGACGTAGTCTTGTTTTATTGTCAATGAATGGGTGGTGATTGAATTGAAGATGATACCTAACTTTGAATACATTTTCGTTGTGGCCGGCCCGGTTGCGTTCTTCCTGGTGGTTTATTGTCTCTGCAGATCTTAGCTATTTTAGTATCTTTCATTCGTATAATAAGACTCAACCGATATAGGATAATGTCGCAAAAGAGTAAAAATGTTTCAACAATAACAGCGTTCTATTCAAGAGAGGCGAGCGCTGGACTTATCTCGAAGAGGCTCCGTAGCGTAGTTGGAATTTCGCTGCGGTTACATCCGCTGCGGAGATGCGCTTACGATCGCTCTGCAGATGCGGCGGATTCAAACCCCATCGCGATACATTTTTTTTATTTGAAAATGTATTTAATTTATTAGAAACGTGAAGATATGTTTACTCCTAACTTAATTTGATTTTTAACATTATTGAGTGTTGCAATGTCGACGAGCGAAGTTCTGGGTAAGGCCTTTTACAGATTTTTTAAGTGTAGTACCCTCTTTTAATGGATAATATAATTTACCAGAACTTGATGTCAATCACAAGATAAATAAGAAATATAGATACAGTGGTGTGAAGGCGAGAAGTGAAACATATTGTGCAGACTGATTGTATTTTTCTTTCTATACTTCTTCTGTCAAATTTATTTTTCAACATCGACATGCATTGTAAAATAAATACGCAATACAAAGAAAATGAATAATTTCCAAAACCGTTTTTACAGCTTGCCCACTTTTGGTATTTTTTGATAGTGACAATATTGACCTTAAATTTGAAGATGACATATTACATACACGTTTTTCACACCATCTCGTAATTCCTGTCCAGTTAGAATTGTAAATTAAAAAAAAATTAACTTGAAATATAAAAGACTACTAAACTATACAAATACAGTTATGACAACATTAAAAATAACTTGATTTTACTTTGAAATACTGAAATGTTTAATATGTTATTTAAAAACTGCCAGATGCGATATTAAAATCGTTTCGTATCGTAGGTCTCTCGGAATTACATAATTTTCTAGTTGTTATGATTTGGACATGCAAGCAAATGGATGATCGCCACCAGCAACTATTACCTACTAAAATAATTCGATAAGCTATTGTAATGCATATGACGCAATAAGATCTAATACGGAACAGCTGCGTTAAGATTACGCAACTAAATCTAAGTCAGCACAAGGTCAGCAGATGTTAACCAATAGCAGAACGTCATTTGTTGCCATTGCTCTAGGTCTGTAAAGAATGCTTATATGCTGCCGTCTCCACTTTTCCTCGCCTCTGTTCCAGTCTCCACCTCTCCATTCTCTCACACATCCTATAATTCCCGTTTTTGGCTGAAGAGAGACGTAAGGTCCCTATAGTAGCACGCCGCCAGTTGGGGGACTTGAAATGACACTGAAACTTTACCTTTTTTTGTACAACAGTAACTGCATAACGAAGTCAAGATCCCCGATGCAGCAGGCAGGCTCATAAATTTAACTTCTTTTAAGATGACCTTATGACCACAAATACACTTAACAGAAATAAAAAGGGATATAAAACTTTTTTAACAGCCATGATTTATTACAATCTGTTATAAATAATGCATACAACAATAAACAATAGGATTGATACAGACATTAATATCATAGTGGAAACTTATCCAGAGATGGCTCCTTTAAGTTAATTCACACATAGGGTTTTATGTGTGACTATTACACTATAATAAATATAAAACTATTTAAGATTCATGTAAGAGATGTAAGTTCATTAACTTCTGGCGGGAAGGTCTAGGGGTTGAATCTCTTCAGTTTTCTTACATGGAGCTAGATAAATAGATTTCTGGCTAGGATGTTTGGATGGGCTTTCAGACGATCCTGATATTTTGCACTAAAGGAAGCAATATCTTCTTTGATAAAAGGTATTTTGAGGTCCCGATGGATAACTTGGTTTGGCACATACCATGGAGCATTCCCAATCTTACAGAGTATATTTGACCGAAATCTTTGTAGTTTATTAATACTGGTATCCTTCGAGGAAACTCAGAGTTGAATGCCATAGCTCCATATCAGTTCCAAGTTTTAAAATATCGTAATTGATTTTGTATTTTATCTTTAATTAGATATCACTTTGGAATAATTCTTTATCGAATTATATATTCCAAGTAACGCACTCGGTAACAGCGATTCATCGTTTTTTTATTGTAAAATATAAATCTACAATTATTTATTCAACTATATATTATTATTTTAATAAGAAATTGTAGGATAGCGATTCTGATCCAAAATAAATAAATATTTACTGTCTGTATAACAGTAACTGCATAACGAGGTCAAGATCCTTTATGCAGCAGGCGGCACTTCTTTCATTTTAAGATGACCTTATGACCACAACTGCAGTTAACCCGAAATAAAAACGGATCTAAACCTGTTTTGAACATCCACGATTTAATAGAATCTGCTATAAATAATGCATACAACAATAAACAATAGCATCGATACATGCATTAATATAATAGTGGAAGCTTATCCACAGATAAGTTCTTTTAAGTTAATTCACATATAGGGTTTTATTTGTGACTATTAAATTGCAATAAAGATGAAACTATTTAAGATTCATGTACTTGAAGTAAGTTCATTAGCTTCTGGCGGGAAGGTCTAGGGGTCGAATCTCTTTAGTATTCTTACATGGAGCGCGATAAGTAGATTCCTGGTTAGGCTGTTTGGGTGGGCTTTCATATGAGTCTGGATTTTGCATTAAGGGAAGCAATCTCCCCTTTGACAAAAGATATTTTGAGGTCCGATGTATAACTTGGTTTGGCACATACCACGCAGCATTGCAAATCTCACGGAGTATCTTTGATTGAAATCTTTGTAGTTTATTAATATTGATATCCCTCGTGGAAACTCAAAAGTTGAATGCTATAGCTCCATATTGGTTTCAATATTGCTTTATATAGAAGTAGCTTGTTCTCCATTGGTAGATGTGAATTACTATCTATTAGCCAATACATCTTGCTATACTGGAGACCTAGTTCAAGGTTTGTTCCATATGTGTTTACTCCATGTTAGTTTTTTATCTATGTGAAGACCTAAATATTTAACTTCTTCTTTTTCCGGTAGCGGTGTATTACACAATGACACTGGCGGACTGCCCTCCTTTTTTCCCAAAAAATCATAGAAGATATAAATTTTATCCATATAAAGGTTATATATTGTTTAAAACAGCTAGAAAATCGAAGTCAACAGGAATTATGTTGAAAATTGTTCCCCAGTGTAATCAGTGGCTTCAGATGCAGTCAGGCTTTCCAGGGAAGTTTTGACACCTTGGTTTTTAAATTCATTTAATATTTGCTTTAGTTCTCTTGTTGCTCCATTAAAGTTGGATTTGTCAGCATGTCCACGTGTTGTTTGCCATCGTTTTCTTAGTTTTATTTTTTCGTCTAATTTGGTTTCGAAATCAGAACAATGACTTGGTTTATCCGTTTTGCGAGTTTCAGGTGTGACAGACTATGCGCTCTTTGTATTAATTTGGCGAACTTTTATGTAGCTTCTTTGATATCTTTATCAGTTTTTAGTGTTACGTATCAATTTATCTCATTGGTAAAGATGTTACGGAATACATTTGAATTTGTATTTTTGGTAGGTAACTAAAGTAGGTGGATTGGATTATTTTGTTTGGAACACCACAACCATTAACTATCTTAAAGTTACTTTTTCCACAAATAAAAGCAACTAAACGCTGACTAAAAACTTTTTCTTCTTGCAGTGCTTATCCTATCGGGTGTTAGCAACCGATAAGGCTACTTGAACTTTAGAAACCGCTGCTCGAAATAATTATGTAGACTTACGATACCAATTGCGGATTTTTTTTAACTAGGAAGTATGTCTACGCCAGCTTTTCTTTTACCCTCAATTTGTCCTTGTAAAATTAACTGTAACAATTTATATTTTCCTTCTCTCATTACATGACCTAATTATTTCAGTCACTCTGTCTATCCAAGATGCGTCTATAAGACCACATTTCGAAACTATTAATTTTTTGCACAATTCGTTAGTTAACGTATAGGATTCCATACCATACAAAAGTACTGAAAAAACAGCACTTTAAAAATTGTTTTTTATATGCAGATCGAAATTACGATTATACAAGGTAGGTTTTAAATTATTAAATGCTTATCTTGCTTGTCCGATGCGACTTCTTACTTCCAGTTGTTGTCTTCCTTAGTTGCTAAATATTTATAAGAAATCGTTTTTTTTTTACTTATTTATTTATTTATCTGTTAGGGATATAACAGGACGAACCCAATAAAATATCCACTTATACATTAATATAAAACTAAATGTAGTATTACTTTAAATGTGAAAACTAAAAAAAAGCTGTCCAACACACAAACATTTAATGGTAAAGGCCGAAATAAACACATTAATATAAAATTATATAATTACTAATTTAGTAATTTAGTTCATCCAGGAAATACCCTGGAATATAACATTTTTAAAATTTCAGGAAGGTCAAATAAAAAATATCAATGTCCAAAAACAAATTGTTGTATGTTCTGCACATTCTTAAGATAGGAGAGTTAAACAATGGCGGTTATTGTAAAGAGCGAGGTCTAGCGTTGAAATTAATGTATTATATAAAACAGGACACATACCTACCACAAGAATGGTTAAAATCCAGGTTTCTTGAGCTTTCCAAAATAGTATATCCAAGAAGCTGCGAAGAATATAGAAATATCAGCCTAATGAGTCATGCTCTAAAAATATTTCTAAAAATCATACATTTACGTATATACAATAAATGTGAACTGATCATGTTCAAGGCGCAAATCGGCTTTAGAAATGTGTATGGAACACGAGAAGCCTTATTTGCTCTAAACATATTAACCGAACGATGCCTCGATGTAAACAAGGACGTATTTACTTATAGGCTTCATAGATTATATGAAAGCGTTCAATAGAATTCGACATAATAAACTTTCGGAAATATGACAGCAAATAAATTTAGATTATCAAGACATACAGTTCATTAGAAGAAGCCGGTTAGCGCAGTTGGAAAAGCACTAGGCGTGCAATAAGCAAGTTCTTGGTTCGGATCTCGCGGGGGCCAGAATTTTTCCGCAGCCTTGGCGATTGGAATCGGGATCAGTGAGACCACTCACAGCTAGGCACCGAATTAACTGTGCTCTACTCAAAACTACAGACCTAAGAGATGGAGTACAAGGTCAACACATCACCATGACACACACACCTTACACACTGGTTGCTGCCCAAGCACAAAAGACGCTCTCCAATGTTGTAACACGAATCCGGGGCAATTTGAGCATTTTACAGCCAGACGCAAGCGTATAAAGCATCACCCTCTACACCACAAGGTAAAATAAGGTTACCGACAATACATACATACGTACAATTTATTAGAAACATATTGGAAACAAACAGTTCAGGTTCGTGCAGAAGAAATAAGTATTAAACGAGGAGTTAGACAAGGATGCATTCTTTCACCGCTACTATTCAATGGCTACTCCCAGATGATATTTAAAACAGCACTCGATGAAAGCACAGAAGAAATACAAATTAATGGCGTATTAATAAATAACTTGCTTATGCCGACGACTCCATGCTTATCGCAAAAACAGAACAGGAGCTGGAAAGACTTTTCAATCGAGTATAATTATGAAATCAGTAATTTGTATGGCTTGGAGATTAATCTAGAGAAAGCGAAGTATATGATCAAAAAAGCAAGTAAGGTGATTGAGAATATCAATAAACTGCTCAAGTACAGGTCTAAAGAGTAGCTTCAGCACTGCGAAAACATTAAGTATTATAGTGCACCCAGAATGTGTAGTTCAAAACGTGACCACCGAACTTCTGTAGATGGCGCCAAGTGGACAAGCCGCCACTGTGCTACAATGCTTGGAAATTTTGCAAAGTGGAAAATCGCCACCTTTCGCCAAAACCAAATAGCGCATGAAGGTGCTCGGGACCTTAGCAACAACTTTTCCCCCTTTCAAAATTTCGATATCTGTAGCCGTTCGAAAGTTACAGGCGATCCAGACAGACAGACAGACAGACAGACAGACGGACGGACGGACGGACACAACGTTCACATAAGTACGCTGAAGCTACTAATAAACTGCTCAAGTACAGGTCTAAAGAGTAGCTTCAGCACTGCGAAAACATTAAGTATTATAGTGCACCCAGAATGTGTAGTTCAAAACGTGACCACCGAACTTCTGTAGATGGCGCCAAGTGGACAAGCCGCCACTGTGCTACAATGCTTGGAAATTTTTCAAAGTGGAAAATCGCCACCTTTCGCCAAAACCAAATAGCTCATGAAGGTGCTCGGGACCTTAGCAACAACTTTGCCCCCTTTCAAAAGTTCGATATCTGTAGCCGTTCGAAAGTTACAGGCGATCCAGACAGACAGACGGACGGACGGACGGACGGACAAAACGTTCGCATAAGTACGCTGAAGCTACTAATAAATAATAATCAAACAATACAGAGTACGATTTCATATAAATATTTAGCAACGAAGGAAGACAACAACTGTAAGTAAGAAGTCGCATCGGACAAGCAAGACAAGTTAGTATTTAATAATTTAATGCGTGTAATCGTAATTTTGATCTACATATAAGAAACGGTATTTTAAGAACCACGTTCTTCCAGTACTTTTGTATGAGATGGAATCATGTATTTTAACTAAACAATTATGCAACAAAATTAATAGTTACGAAATGTGGTCCTACAGACGCATGTTACATGTATCTTGAGTAGACAGAGTGACAAATGCGGAAACATTAAATAGAAAGAACTGTCCACTAGAAATTATGTCCACAATTAAAAGATGAAAACTGGAATATAAATATAAATAAACTTTCGGTGTAGCGGACTGTTCATACCACGCGGAGGGTGCAACGAAGGCAAGGGGTCCCATGCGACTTGTATTGCGCTCTCCCGTATCCAGAGACGCACCTTATTCAACAATCCTAAATCTAATTAAAGCTGCCTTAACTAATGGCCGAAATTCATTGCCGCTTCGAGAAGATTCTGCCAACGGCCAGATTTGAACCCATGTCCACCTGGTTGCTAACTGCTCAACCACTCACGCGATCTATCTCAAATATATATATTTTTGTAATTTGTTTATTGTCCCTTATGTATGTATTACAATTTCCAACGAATAACTTTCTATAAATTTAATTATCATTTTAAGCAATGGAAATACTTTTATTTTACAAAAAAAATGTTAACAGAGCCATCATGAAATAACATTAAATTTCACTAAAAATCTAAAGTCTAGTTTTAATTTTTTAGACAGGATGCTCTGATTGGCTACGTATTTGGTTGTAATTTTAATTTCTTGATAATTTTTTTGTAACAAGTTCTTTAGCTTGAAAGGGAAGAGAACTTAGTATTCTTAAACGGTTTCCAATGTTTTGCTCAATCATACATTAACTTTATATCATAATAACATTTTGATAATATTATCTACACAAAATTGCGCCATTTGTTACAAACTCTCTGGAGTACAGCGTATAATAAATTAAACTGTCAAGTAGCTGCATTATTTATTTCCGTATTACACATATTGTGCTACAGGTTAGTTTGCTAAATCTTAAATAGATTATCAATGCAACATTGTTCATAACTTTATCAATATGAAACCTTTTAAATATTTAAGAATATGTGACTTTTGTTTTTAACTGGCACGTTTATTTGATATTTTTTGTACTATTTGTGCTAGAAACTGTTTTTTAAATTTATTAGCATGGAATTCGAAATCGATATATGTCAAGCATTTTTGCTGTCAGTAACAACGCGGCGAGTGGTACTTGTTCGTGTCTAACAAAACAAGAAAGCCAAGCTCGTGTAAACCAGACTTTAGTCAATGAGCGTCGACATAGAATCTGCAACCTTTTCCACGGTTAATTAGCGTAAAAAATTAAATCTATAGTTTTCGTGCCTACTTGTAACAGTTTGAACATGAAACATAGCGTAGCAACGTGAAGCATCTCGAGTGCAGTGGCTCAATGATCGGTGAAATGCGCACGCAAATGGAACGTATTTCAGGATATAGGCAGCCAATCGTACACTTCCGTGCAGCTTGACATCGACAATTCAGGACTGTCAAGCCTATTGCGTATATAAATATTTTTGTTTCGAGTTGATTTGTGCCATTATCAATTATATTAATAAAATCTTAAATATATTTAAATTCTATGAAATGTAAGGTTCGCCGGTAGATTTTCCATGAGAAAAGTAGAGAATATTTTTGTTATTTATTATTTAAACTCGTTAAACCTCCTGCACGTGCCTGTCAAAGGCCAATGGCTATATGTAATCATTTATTAGTGAATAAATATGTTTTAATTAATTTAATTACTGGGGCATGAATAAGTTCCAGATTATTTTATCAGTAAATTCTTCAAGCTAGTATAATTGAGCACAGGCCTTCCAGATTAACCAGGCGAGGCTAGTACAGCATTTAACATTGATTTAACGTCGAACAATGGATACGATTCTGAGATAAGTGACTGTAATTGGTAATGGGCACGTTCTTGTATGTTTTCCTTGAAATGTCATGTTATTTGAACTGTTATAATATTAAAACGCTAAAGTAAAACTTACAAGCAGTTACGTTAGAATACATTGGGGCATTACTTTCGTATCGATAGTGTCGGTTTTAATTTAATAATTTTTTTAATACGGAACTCAATCTAGTAGTTTTAGTTGGTGAACATATAAAATTTATATTTAAATTACGCGATTGTTCGTTTATTTTTTTAGGGACTTTGCTTAACCCTTAAATTAGCTTAGGAAAGTTAAGATTAAATTTATGAATTATTATTAAGTAGTCTTATGAGCAATTGGATTTTTGAAGTTCTCCAAACCAGTTATTGAAATATTTAGAATATTATGGAATTTGGTGTAATTCGAAATTCAGAATAAATAATTGAAAATCCGATTTGAAAGCAAGTAAAAAATTCGATATCGATAATGAAACAAAAATATAAAATTATAAATGGAGTAAAAAATCTCATTATTTGTTTTGGATGTTTTGAAATCCATCCAAAATTGTTTCTAGAATCCCAAGTTAGTCCTATTTGTAATCAGTATGAACACCAGTGTTTACATTAAAGAACGTTTTTTAGACGTAGCATGAACATTTTAAAATAGATAAAAAGATTATGAAAATTATATCTAACATACGAAATATGAAATATCGATTATTTATTAATAGTATATGCAACGCCTAACTGAACAGATAAAATAAAATAAAAAGAATTGCAAAACAATATTATCGATCTTTACAGGGTGTTCGGTAAAGAATGGGACACCGATTAGTCATACATTTCTTACGTTATAATAAATCAATTAAACCTAATATACCTTAGCACAAAGTCCCTTCAGTAAGAAGTTATAGGGCCATGAAGTTCAATTTTTTATTTATTATTTTTTTGTTAATTTCCACAAATGTAGAAATCGATTTGAAATCCGGTGTACATGCTTACTATTATGTACTGCACTAATAAAAAATTCATAAATTAGACTTGACTATAAGAAGCACTTTACCAATCTTCTCGAATTTGAGCCATATAAGATGTCACATTGTGGAACCAGTCAAGAAAAACAAAGAAGAGGTGTGTGAAAGATAAGATGACTGCAGAGATTAATGATTATTAAAGAATGAAAGATAAATTATAGACGACAGAAAAAAATGGAAGATATTAGCGAATAAAACTATTTCTTAACAAACTTTAAAATGTCTCACCCAGGGACCAACCAACTATGATGATGATGTTACTGATGTAATAACATTTAATAGGTACCTACACAGTACTCGTTAAAATCTAAAATGTGTGCTGATGCATTTTGTATCTCTCGCTCACCTTATTTGTGGACGTTTTCTATTTAGTTTAATCTCTAAATCTCCACTGTAGTTCATGTCCTATCTATCAAAATAGTCACATGATCTGATCAGTTTCACTGAGCGGTTCTCTCACCTGCATCTTGATTTTAGTTTCCTGACATAGCATTTGGTTAAGGACTCTTTATCTCTCACCTTGGCTGGCTGTTGTAGATTATTCATTTTCAAATTGTCCGTCGTAACGGTTGTCTTGTATTTGTTGCAATTTTATTTAGTTTATGTAACTATTTTTAAATTTTCACATCATCAGGTACTTGTTTGCTTGCGATGAAATAAGGTTCAGGTATTTTTTTTCAAATTGAATTTTTGTAAGTTTCGTTTTTAGACTGAAGATGGTTTTAAAATAATAAAAAAACCGAAACATGTCGCTACCAATAAAAATGTTATATTTATTTTCACATGAAGAGGCCTGTTTTAATTTCTCTATTAAACGTTTAACTTCATTCAGAAAATGGATCATATCTACTTAACGAAGTGAACAATTTGGATGACATGGTGCCACCCTGACGTACTCTGAAGTGATGTGTGTTGTTATATAGTTTTGCGTTGGTTGTTACATTATCATAAATGATAAGCAGAACAGTAGAATATTTCTGGTCTATTCGACAATGAGAGAGCTTTTCATATTTTCGAAATCTTGTTACTGGCGAAAACAGATTTACGACTCCGCAAAAAAGGCAAGCGTGCTCCAGTGAGCTCAGTGAATGAGGGGGGATTTTAGACTAGAAGAAATAATTGTTAGGCGCCACCTGTTGTGTCTGCCGGGGGGAAAGTAGGGTGCTCTCAGCAGGAAGACGTTTTCTTCTGCTACAGAAATTTGTTGAGCTCTCAGGAGTTTCAGGAATAACTTACCTTGTTTCATAAATCTGCAACAAGTATTGATAACCTGATGACAGGCCCACTACAATTCGTTTAAGGCTCTTGCAGCACTCTCAACGGGCAGCTGCTCAAAACTTCAGTTTGACTAAGCCGGTCCCATTCTTAAATATAACATATTCGCTAAGAAGCAATTCACACCATGCGTTATTTAATTAAGAGGCAGATGTAACTAGCTCCAATATCTCATCAAATGTCGACAGTAAACTTCGTTATAATACGATTACACTACACGAGACGTTTTACAATTTATAGTCTGGGAATGTTACATTCGAATGTATGTGGAAATTCCTGGAAAGGACAAACTTTTACCTGGAACAACACGTTTAACACACTCTACCGAACAACAGTCTTGCGCTCGTTCGCTATGCTGACAGCTTGTTAGTGCAAGAACTTAGATAAACTGCAAACGCTCGTAAAATGCAGTGGCGGCACGCAATTTTTAAACTGACTTAACGATATTTCCTTTCTTATGAAATATTGTCATCACAACATTAATTCGAATACCAAGTACTGTTGCTTCTACGAGATCCTTGTTAGAAAGACTATAAAGTTATATTAAGCGTCTTGAAACAATCTTAAATTTACAAATTTTCGTATTTATTTCTGGAATCACAAGATATTTAAATAAACTGGACGAATGACATAAAATGACGTTGATGACATTTTCTCTAAATTTAAAAGAGATAGACATAGAATGATAGAGAGTTGGTGGTACTTTATTAAACCTCAAGGGTACAAACTGAACAACACCTGAATCTTGTAAAAAAATCCAATGTTCTGGTAGTACCGTGGGTTGATGCGTTGTAGGGATACATTAAGAGGCCACGCAAACCACTTCTTGATCAACTTTTGTAGGTAACGCTTCATCTTGGAAGACCCAAACAACTGTTGTTTTGTTTTAGAATCGTAATTGTATATCGAGGATACGGCATCTGCCACGATGTACGATATCTTTTTTGATACCCCCACTTAGAATGATTCACTAAAAAAAGTTTAAAAGAATATTCTGTGGCTTCAATTAAAACAATTTGGGTCAAATTATCTATATCCAAATACGTTTTATTGAGCCAGTATTCTGCTTCAGAGTTCATTTTAAGAAATACATTCTTCGTATAACAATAGAATGCTTGAATCAATTTGGATGTTATCCGGTATGCCACTTCATATTGATATGTGACCTATGTCGCCTTTTAAGATGATATTGGCTGTTATTGGTAAACTACTAGTCGATGAAATATAGGTGTCACGATACAGATCATAAAGTAACACTTTAATGCTGAGGCGAACAAGTTTAAAATTGTTTTTCTTGAGAAATAGTTATTAGTACGTTATTGTATCTGATATATATATAGATAGAAAAGGCTAAATCGTAGTCTGTATTTTGAAAGACAGATAAAGAAGAAGGAGGAACATCCCTAGCATAACCAATATGGCAGATAAATTAAAGCAAGACATTACTACTCGTGTTTTTTTCGAAGACAAGAGTCGGCAGGGGAGAAATTTCGCCCATAGACCACAAGGACTCCCAGGTCGTCATCAAGCGAGATGCTTGTGAAAACAGAAAAAAAAGATATTCCAAGGATAAAAAACAAAAGAATAGCAACTTGGAACAGGCGCAGTTGATTCATCGCTGGAAAATATGCAAATGTTTTACGTGAAATGGCAAGACTTAAAATTACTATTGTTGGTATAAGCGAGATGAGATGGCAGAGAAATGGAAGAGTAGAGACAAAACATTACATAACTTATGATTGCGCCGGCAGTTACCCTTAACAACAATATGGATTTGCTATAATACTCACAAAAGGGGTTGATAAATTAATAGTAAACTTTGTTTCATACTCACCTAGAATATTAATATTAATATAATGCAGACACATGCTTCAACGAAAAACATGGCGAACAAATAATAAAGAAATAGATTATTTAACAAATAAAATGAATTTCCACGAAATTTGCATTGTAATGGGTTAATTCATTGCCAAGGTAGGCAAAAACGACAGGATAGTGCAGTGGGCAAATACGGAATGGGAAATCAAAATGACAAAGGCGAAATACTAATACATTTTGCCGAAGAACATAGATACATCATCACAAACACTATATTTAAACATCATCCCAGTAGGCTATATATCTTGACAACCGGAAAAAGCTGATAAACCACGAAAACGTAATCAGATAGATCATAGCATGATTTATGAAAAATATAGAAATAGCATCATAAATGTTAAGACGTATGCAGGGGCGGACGTATATTCTGATCACAATCCAGTAGTAGTCACGTTTCGTCTACGTCTCAAATAAAATAACAAAAGCGCATAAACATACAACAGATACCCGAACCTGAAATCAAAAACAAACTAATTACAGGAATTAATGAAGGTCTAAAGCAAACAAAAAGAACCGTTACAGACAAAGAAGACATAGACAGCACATGGTCTTTTATCAAAGAAAAAATCGGATAAGCAGTAAAAGAAAGTTTAAAATCGAACTCATAAAAAAATGAAGGAATGGATGACAACATAAATCTTAGAACTAATGGACAAAAGAAGAACAATGAAAAATAGAAACAATGCAAAATATAAAGAAATCATCGGGAAGCTAAAGAGCGATGATGAATAACAGAAAAGTGCGAAAAAATTGAAGAGCTGGAAAAAGTTTATGAAACATCCATAAAACGGCAATGGAGGTATGCAAATTACGACACAACAAATAGTACGGAGTGATTATAATAGAACTTGCAAGCAGAACATTCACAAAATAGAAGAGATACCTTTTTGAGATTTTTAGAGCTAGTAAACGAGGAATGAAGAATTAAGTAAGCAAAATTTAAATCCGTTATTTCAAAAAAAAATTACAAAATCATAGCGTTCTAAAAATTACTTTGAAAAAACACTTTTACAAGCGTACTTATTTAGCTAGTAAAACCTAGTTATAAAACTACTTCAACTTATTTAAAGATATGCTGTATTGGCCCTCCATTTTGTATATGCACTGCTCTTAACCTTTTCTTAAATTGCAAAATTGATTTTCTTGTCTAGTGTTTCTCTATTTTTCTGCATATTCTTTTGGCTCCTGCTCTTTTCCCCGAAATTCTCTTACTCTCCTCCGTTTCTTCCTTGAGCATGACTACCCTAGCTTTGTTTCTTTCCTCACACCCTCTTTTACAGTCGTTGTCATACCAATCTTCTCTGTTTGTTGTCTTAGGTTTTTAGTAGTTGCCGCTCTGTCTCTGTCAATTTTTTTCCACTACTTCCCATTTTCTCTCTGTCTCTTATACTGGTGGGTCTTCCTTCATATAAACTATTAACTCCTATAATATTTCTATAGCACCCCTCCTTTGCGTTATAATCTCGTATAACAATTGTCTAGTCGTATTTGGGTATCTTGCTTTTAATCCTTCTTAGTTCTTTATAAAATTTGTCTTTTTTTAAATATCTTTCTCTTCGGTTGATGCATGGCTATTTAGTAGTGTTATTTTACGATAGTCGCATCTTACCCCTAGTAGGCTCATTCTATTGGAGACCGGTTTAAAACTGATAACTCCTTTTGCCCATCTTTTGTTTACTATCAAACATGTGCCAAAGTACCTGTTATCCTCTCCTCCACTATCAAAGAATGTATATTCGCCTAATTTATTCATTTACACGACCTTTAGTTTTGTTTCTTGTAACGCTAATATTTGTATATTCTATTTCTCTATAATCCTCATTAAATTCCTCACTACACATTGCTCATAGCAGCTTCTCACATTCCAAGTACCGTTCCTCATGTCTTGTTTTTCCTGATTTTTTGCTCATAATCCTGTTCGGTGCCATTGTCGTCATATGTTCCTCCTGCCTCCCATTACTTTTTTCTGTTAGTTCTTTGGCTTGTAGGAACTACTTTTCATTACTTCCAGCCTTTCTGTATCCATGTTCCACTTCCATAAGCTATTATTCATGAATATTTTTTGGTACCCCACTTTTGCTGTTCTTCCGTTTCCTCTTTCCGATTTTGCTAAATCCCTTAAATCCTTTTGTATTTTTGCTTCAGGTTGCTTTAGGTCGTTATCTACAAAATAGTGTGTTTCCTTTAGTTTTCCTTTGTTTTTCATAATCTCTTTATTCTCTTCCCAGCTTTCTGCTTTAATTAATGTCGTTTGTAATCTTCCGTGTTTTCTGCACCTCTCTTATTTTTACATTCACAAAGTTTCCGCTAGGAATTTAGCAACTACAGGTGCCACATCTTTGTCCTTCAATTCATATGCCTTAATTACTATGTTCTTGTTCTTCTGTTGCCTTTCCATGTTTTCTATTTATCTTTCTGGATTATTTAGTTTTCCCTTCATCATTGCATTTTCTTCTTATAATTTGATCATTTCCTCCTGGTATTCCTTTTGGTCTTTTCTTATTGCCTCAATAGCTTTCATCATGTGCTTCATCATTTTTTCCAGGATGTTCTCCTCTTTATCTTTCACTGGTGTTCTTCCTGTTTTTTTACTTTTCTTTGTATCATCGCTACTCTCTTCATCATCTTTCAATCTTTTCCTTTTGCTGTCTTCTGTGGATGACTCTTCACTTTCATACCTTTTTGACGTCCGTGGCAGAGGCATCTTGATCCTTCTGGTTTACTTAAGGTGGGCCCCCGCTCTTTTTCAATTTTACTTACGTATTTGCCACTACTTCTCCTTCTCAATGCCTCTTCAACCTTAAATGTTCTGTTTATATATACTCTACAGTAACTTTGCTTACGGTATTAAGCACCCTATTCATTTAATTATTTAAATTTTACGTATATTGTAACAGTTTTAATTAATGTTTACTTTGGTTTCTATGCTTCCCTGCATACAATAATTCGCCGTGTGGGTTGTCTATCCGAACGCCTTAATCAGCGTAAAGTAATACCACTCAAGTCGACCTTTCGAGAGTGATAAGCTTATCCGTAGGTGTTGCTGTTTTATTTATTTATTTGGTTACTTGGCCATTCAGGGCCGTTCCTACCGGTGGGGTGTTGCGTGTCCATCACGCAGGCGGCCGTTTGCAAGGGGCGGCCGCTCGAAACCGATTTTATACAAATTTAAATTTAAAAAAATAAGTAATTTGAAAATAAAACATCTCTGAAAAATGCAAACCACGAACAAAAAACAAACACCACTTTATTGTTAGTCGAAATCCCAATTTTTGTTTTTTTTGCGTTTATTACAGATATTTTAACACAAAATCAATAATAAATTTGAAACTATTACCAATAATTTGTGTTTTCATTTTTCCCTTTCAAATAATTAGCACCCTCTATCAACCAATGTCCAAAATACGACAAAAAACTAAGATAGGAATCTGTAAAATCATATCAAATCTTTCTTGTGATGTCCCGAATTGGTTCGTACTAATTAAAGTAAATCCCCGGGTAACGTATTTTACCGAGGGTATAAATATCACCCGACGAAAAAATGCGTTCGTTTGTGAATGGTGGAAGCAATATGTAGGTGTAAAATACTGAGACCCATTGTTATTTTGGTGCCCTTATATGGAAATAAAATATTGTGGTACTGATTAAAGATCTATATTACTCAGTTACTTCTATCATATTTCATCAAAATAAAACGTGTGTTGTAGAGCCTGGTTATTAAAGGTAAGCTATTGATATACGTTTTTTTAATTTATATGATTTTCACGTAATAGCTGCTTTGATAGTCTATTAAGACTGTAATCTAGAAGTAAATTAAAACAAAACTTTTTTAAATTTATTCAGATGTCAAGCTCGGAACGACGACGAACTAGAAGACTCTCTGGGGCCGCTTACAGAAAAAGACAACTGTCTAAAGAAACTGAAAAAGAGAAGTTGCGGGGCTCTATAGAACAATTTTTGAAAACTCCTGGAGCAGAGGAAGAAAGTGGAAGCACGGCTGGAGATCCTTTTGTTTCAACGCCTGACAGTCAGCAAGTCGTCCCCATAGAGCCACAGATTCCATCGACTTCGGCAGAGTCTTGTACTCCAGAAGAACCAGAGGACATTGAAAGTGGGAGTTTAGAAGATCCAGCTTCATGGCCTAAATCACTTGATAATTCAACAATTGAAGTATTAGTAAAAATGGGACCTACACAAGTAAAAAATTTTTCATTTCCTTTAACAGAACAAGGGCGCTTTTCGGTTCATTATTATACAAGAACATTAGCAAATGGCGAAAAAATACCTCGTATGTGGCTAATTTATTCCATTAAGTTAAATTGCGTTTTTTGCTTTTGTTGCAAAATTTTTGGGACCAAAAATATTCAGTTAACAGATGCTGGTTTTTCAGATTGGAAACATCTTTCTAATAATTTATCCAGACACGAACGACCAACTGATCATATTCAAAATTATAAATTATGGACTGAATTAGAAAAAAGATTGAGTACTTACACAACAATCGATCACCAAGAACAACGTATTTTTAATTTGAAACAACAATATTGGTGTAATGTTTTAGAACGTATTGTTCGAATTATATTATTATTGGCAGGACAGTGTTTAGCATTTCGTGGGCCATCCAATAAATTATTCGAATCAAACAATGGAAACTTTTTGAAGACGGTTGAAACATTTGCAAAATTTGATGCAGTTCTTTCGGAACATCTAAGAAATATTCAAATCAGTAAAATTTCATATAAACGTATGCCTCATTATTTAGGAAATAGATTACAAAATGAATTGATCTCACTTACAGCAAATAAAATCAGAGAACAAATTAGGGAGTTATTGTCAAAAGCAAAATATTATTCAATTATTCTAGATTCAACCCCAGACTCAAGTCATACCGAACAAATTTCATTCGTTGTTCGATTTGTTATAATAGATGATAATAAACAAATTAAAATTAGTGAACATTTTCTCGGATTTTTTCCTATTATTGATGTGACTGGTGAGGGTTTATACGATTTTGTAATAAAACTTTTGAAAGATTTTAATATGGATTAATTTTTATTTTACTATTTTGGATACCGCCAAAGTATCTATACAGGAACGTTTTGAACAATTACAACGTTACAGTGACAATTTCAAAGTGATTTATGAATTTCCTATTATGGACGATAATTCAATGAAAAAACACTGTACAGATTTATTTTTAAAATTAGAAGACACTGTCAGAAAAGAGGCTGATGTAAACGCCGTAGAATTAAGTGATGAATTAAAAAATTTAAAATTACATTTCCAATCTGTTGAAACACCATCTAAAATTCTCAACTACATTGTTACAAATAATTTACTTGCGACTTTCCCAAATACAGCAATTGCCTTAAGACTTCTACTGACTTTACCTGTCTCAGTTGCGTCAGCAGAAAGGTCTTTTTCAAAATTAAAAATAATTAAAAACTGTTTACGCTCGGCCATGAAGCAAAAAAGATTGTCAGATATTTCTATTATATCTATAGAGAGAGACTTGGCAGAAGCAATTGATGTCAAGAACCTTGTGACCACTTTTGCGTCTGTCAAAGCTAGAAAAGCTAAATTCTAAGATATTAAACTTTGTATTTGTTTTGTTTTTTTTTGTATTTGTACAATTTTATTTTATAGGAGTATTTCTTTTTATTTTATTTTATAAAATTTTTATTAATAATTTTTTTAACGTAAATATATTTTTTAATTGCTTGGAGGGGGGGCGGCTATTTTATTTTTCACGCAGGCGGCCAGGAAGCTAGGAACGGCCCTGCCGTTAGTATTTAGAGTTAATAATTAATAGCCTTACTTATTGTATATTCTTCATTCCTGTTTTTTGTTGCCTAATCTACTGCATCCCTTTGTAATTGTTATCTTACGTCTTATTTCGTGTTTATTTACGGAGCAGCTGACACACTCCTACCCACTCACAGTTCTCTAAAACCTCCGATAAAAATAATATACGAAACAAATATAGATCGGTTGCTAAAGCTATTTAATGCAATATATAAAACAGAAAACATACCATAAGAATGGTTAAAATCCACTATTGTGCGCTTCCCAAAATACTGCAAAAGTGGCGCAGGAACAGGGGGACACGGGCGGCAATTGCCCCCTCATAAAATATATCGGTTGGGGGGAGGGGGTAGTGTAATTTGCAAAGTTTTTACAAATTTGTACATAGGGTTTTCACAATAATTTATAAGAAATTTTGAAATTCGTTGTTCTAGTGTAGGTGGTGCAGAAATAAAACAGGAAGAATTTGTTAAATCTGTCATTATTTTTAGGTCGACAGCGGAGAATTCCAAAATTGTATATGGAAATGCAAATGCCGAAATTCTAGAGAAACCAATGACAACAAGCATTGTCACACAACACACAAATAAAGTAAAATTTATGTTACTGAAAACAGAATTACCAAATCTACTAAATTATTGAAAAAACATAGGATTCCATTTTATGAAAAAATTGATTACGTCACCGGTCGAATACAGCAAAAGAAGAAAATTTAATTGGTTGTGGAAAACTGTAGCTTGAATTACAATGAACGCTATATTAAGAGGAAGAAGAAGCTATTTATTTATAGTGTTTTGATGAAATGAATAGTAACGTAATCAGATGTTATCCTTTTTGGTGCCATCTGGAATACATCCTAATTAAATTAATTTACTACCACAATTGTAGTTGATTTTGAATTTTATTATTAATTAGATGTCACTTTGGAATAACAAACCCATTTTCAAAGTCATCAATTCATTTAGTACCTTTTTCTAGTTTAAAAACATCAGATCTGGTAGTAACTAATCGTATATTTTTATTTTAAAACTACTCTCCACATCTCGTGCACTGGGTCTGACTATATAAGTAAGCTAGCGCAAAATATGGTTGGATGTTTCGCAGTTCCTAAATGTGTTGCTCAAGACAATCATGTACCGCAATTTTCCATCATGTATTTCAAGTAAGGCATTCGGTAAGAGCGATTCATCCTATTTCTTACTTTCCTCGCAAGTAGATGTTGTGATACTGAACCATTTTAAAAGTTAAAGAAAAATAGGGGCAACAGAAACAATAAAAAACAAATGGAAATGAGAATTACATCAATTTTCATATAAAAAAATATTAACGGCAGTGGGATTTGAACTTCAACACCTGCGAATGCGATGTTAACGCTTGGCCTGCTTATCTCGTTTGTTTCATGGAACCACGCTGGACCCCTTGGGTCTATGCGATTCGGCTGGATTAAACACAACGCATTTATAGTTGCCTCTTTTTATCTCTTTTATTACATTTGCCTTGTAGATGTTGAGTCCCACTTTCGTCAAGGGTAAAGCCTGAGCTATGTGAATGATTACTTTTATGTATTGTTTAGTTAAAGCAGGAATGAACAAAATTATATTTTTTAACGTGCTGACCCTGTATTTGTTGGGTCAAAAATATATATTCCTTCGTGCAAAATATTACTTTCGTTTAAGTAATAGTGCTTGAGTTAAAGAAAAAATAGGCAGAATTGTATTTATTAACGTGCTCCACCTTGTAATATATATTTTACCAAACATGTTCTCGGTTTCATGCCAGGAACGCATATAATCCGCATGCATAATATCATCTTTCTTCAACAAATAATTTTTGAGTTATACCAACAGATAGGCCGACAAACAGAGAGACAGACAGACAGACAGACAGAAGGAATTGAGAAAACCTGTTTTGCGTCATCTAGGGACCTTGAAACGTGAATATCTACAGAAATTTCGGAGATTTTTTGCGATTACAATACTTTATTCGCTTTTTAGACAAGGAAAGTGAACATAGGTTTCTGCTAGTTCAAGAACCTTTATAACATTTCTAGCTACACATGTCTGATAGTCGGATGGTGGTATTATTATACCAAACAAAAAAAAATATACGTAGTTACAACTAAATAAAATAGTATAATATTATGCTTCTTATTTACATTTTTGGTTAGTTAAATAATATTATTTATTTTGATTTTCCTAGAATTCTCTGTTTATTTGTAGAAAATTTTGAGTTATTACTATTACTTACTTTTAGCTAAAATTAATTCACATATGTGTTTGCCATGGATGAAAATGTAATTATTTTATTTTATTACTATTTTAGGCCATGAAAATAGCTCACTTAAACATTGGCTCGGTTCTGAGCAGCTTTATTTCATTTAAGAGTCACATTTTTGAGCAAAATTATGAAGCGGTGGCAGCAACAGAGATGTGTCTGAACAGTGACTTACCAAATCATGTAATGAAAATCGATTGGTTAAATTTCGTAAAGAACGATCGATTTTCGAGGGTGGAGGGATATACATACATAATAAAACGTACTCACGCTAAATTTTGAGGTTGAACAACTGTGGTAAATATAAATATTACGAGAAAGTTTAATATTAATTTTGGAAACATTGACAAACCTCCTAAATTTAACCTATTGGAATTTATCCATGATTTTGATGCTATTATTTCTTTAATTTTACGCATTTCAGAAAACATTATGTGGGTAGGCGACTTCAATGTCAATATGTTAGATTATGACAGCCCATGCATTAAACAACAACTAAATGGTTTTTACGCAGAATACTTGCTTTTTAGACTTGGTCGTTATTAATATTTCAGAACTAATAAACAAGTTAAAATTGTAATGTTACTTGACCCTTTAGATCCTGACCTTATCTCGTGTAATCTACTAAGCGGTTGCTTCGATATCAACCTCAAATAAAACATAGAGATTATAAACATTTTACCTATCAGAATTTAATGATTACCTAAAATCGTGTAACAGTACATGGGGTTTAGCTCTCAGGCTTTAATTTAAATTTAAAGAAAACGTCTCATATGCCTTAATATTTGAATAATTATTTGCCCTTTTTAATCATTCGCTAACTCAGTGAATATAAAAGTCTCTTAATATCTCAGTTTGTGGCTTATGAGAGATCACTAGCTGCTAAAACAGGAATTTGGTCTCCTTGTACTGTTGTTGGCTAGAACTGACTTTAAATAATGTACAAAAGAAGCCAATTTGTTTACATCATCTATTGACTGCAAAACACAAAATCTGGTGTGATACACTCACACAACTTCCTTTTACAGTGATCTTTCAAAAATTGCAAATTCTACAAAAACGGTACAAAATAGAGAGTTAGTTGAAGAGACAATTTTTTTTTAGAATTTCAAGCTGAATTAAAAAATGTAATAATATACCGGGTGTTGTATTTAAAATAAGAGTTAATAAAAAAAAAAGAGAAAAAAAAAACAAAAGAAACCCATTTTAGAAGTATTCAACTGGAAAATCACCTATCTCACATCAATACACATTAAAAATGTAATAAAAATATAAAGTTTGAAAAAAATCGTTAGAGCCGTTTTTGAAAAAATCGAAAAAAATTGAAAAATTGCAAGAGTAAACACCTACTTCCGGTTATGCGATTTTCTTCAAAAGCTTGCTGTCTCATCTGCATTGTACATAAAAATTAAATATGAAGTTTCAATGCCATACCTCTTTTCGTTTTTGAGATATTCTGTTCACAGACGCACAGACAGACAGTCAGACAGACACACAGACAGACAGACAGACAGACAGACCAATTAAAAAAAATACGTTTTTTGGGATCAGGGGACTCAAAAGCGTGAAGATCTGTTGAAAACTCAATTTCGAATTTTTGGGGTGAATCCAATACTTCTTTTATTGTAAAAGGAAGTAATAAAAAACACGAAGAACACAAACCGCATCAGAAAAAATCAAACAGAAACTAGAATTAGCTTCTAGTTAAATTTACGTGCAAGATAGACATAAAGTCTAATAAAAAATTGCGTTAAAATAATTGCCTTTAAAACGCAAATAAATAAATTACTTTCAACAAAACCGCAATGTCAAAATTGCCTGAAGCCAATAGTCATTTGAGTTCGTCCCTCTTTAAGTGCGCGTGCATTTTACACACTTTTTATTTGATTATTAAGCACATTCTTTCGTCCTTGAAGAGGTTCGCAGTTGAAAGCTACTTTATCACGATAACCCGCAAACATTTTACCAGGAACTCTGCTTTGTATCCTTGAAAACGGCACGTCTCCATTGCATCGCCCGCTCCTGGCTGGCATGATGCTGAAAACCCTCGATAGCATGCAGGCTTTGCGAGAACGGCTGAGTTGGCGCTTCTCAAAATGGACGCTTCGAATGGGCCTTTAAATAAAGTTTGCGTATTTACAAACGATTGTTCGTTGCACTTTTTACTTGTGTGCAGCAATTTTTCACCGTGAAATTCTTTCACCTCGCTTCTAATTAACTTATATCACCTTGGGCGAGTTGACGTACTATACTTTGGAGTCACACAAACACATGCAGCTCTTATCATAGACTGTGTGCGAATGTCCTCTTCCATGTTAAATCTGAACGAGTACAGCATGCATTTCTTGCTGCTCTCCTAAATTCTTTTACATTAAGCGTTCATTATACAGGCCCGTTTTTACGAACATTTATAATTCAAGAATACAATATGTTTAAGACTAACATATATAATAAGACATAAAAAAATACAAGTTGCCTTGGACTTTAATTGTGAAAACAAACATTGACGGCGGGGTATGTAGATGTCTCATCTCAATCGATCCCTTAAAGAGGCATATATGATTTTGATAATATCGACGATAAGTTTGAATTTCTAAATACAAATTGAAATATGTTCCTTGATTTGCATGTATCTATGAAAACAGCAACATTTTCTAAACGATGTGCTCCCTGACTTACTGATGGTATAAAATATCTGATGACTTTACGTGATTAAGAGTTAAGGAGATATACATTTTCTAAGAATATTAACTATTTTCAGTATTACAAACAGTTACGCAATAGAATTACCAGTATAATTAGAAAATAAAAATGTATATCTTAAAAATAAATTTCTTTCTACTGATTTAAAAGCATTTTGGCGAGAAGTAATCTTGATATAGTTAAAGATAAAAAGTGCAGTAAGACCATGCCTTTACAATTAAGTGATTGGAATTCCATTAATCAGTACTTATTAACTCAATTCCGAAAGTTGCTTCTACTTCGGAACTTTAAAATCTCAATAAATAACTTTTTCAAATTCCAAAGCGTGCCAAAAATTGATGTATCTAGTGTCTATTAAGATAAGATATATAGGTGAGGCTGGAATAGGTATTTGTTTACTTAAAACTGGTCTATCATTTATTTTACCAATACTTAACCAACCTTTGTTTAATGAATGCAGTTTTTACGAACTGTTGGAAAAGATCTAATATTATTCCCGTACCTAATGTTTCACAACCACCAGCACTAATAAATTTACAACCATTAGCATATTTCCTACATTGTGAAAGGTCAGGGCAATTCAATTTAGCGAGCACTTGCAAAATGGTAAAATCTTTCCTGATACCCAATTCGAATTTAGACCTGGTAACAGTTGCTCCACGGCTCTGTTGGATATAGCTAATGATATCTTAAAAGCAGTTAACGATGAAAAACTGAGAGTGCTGGTGCTTCCGGACTCTCCAAGGAGGAGGGTGCAATAACATTATCTGAAAATTATTTGAAGAAACAAAACTGAAAGGGTCGCAGTAGCAAATCAAGCATATGATGTTATAGAGCTCGTGTGTGGCGCCCCACAGGGGTCTTTCCTAGGTCCGATTCTATTTACTATTTTATACTTCAAAGTTTTCCATGTACTCAAATACGCTAATTGTTACTCGTATGCTGATGACACACAAATTTATATATCTTGAAAATTAGAAGACTGAGTTAACACCTGTAGAAACTGCTGTGTTGTATATAGTCCCTACTTGGATATTTTTGGACATCAATAGAAGATAAAAATGAAGAATTCTTGTTTAAGATTAGTTTCTGGAATACGTAAATGTAAGGATGCTAAATATGAGTAATAAAAGATTTTAACATTGTGCTTGTCTCTATCGTAATATAGTAATATTAGAAACTCGACCGTATTTGCATAAAACATTATTACCTTACGCTTAGGTACATAGCCTAAATCTTCGACGCATGGGCTGCCTCACGTTACTGTTACATTGAAAACAGCTTTTCAAGCGGTGTTAGTCGTGGATGTATAAATATAATTTCTTTCATATTTTATATAGTTCTCGATCTACTTTGTGAAATAGACACTTGCTTAATAGTGAGCAGGATGGGTAAGTTATTATCTTAACAAAATAGAAAACTTGTACCATTTATCTTAACTTTATGGTTATTGTTTTTAATACAAATGTCTTACCATTTATGCACTACAGCGTTGAAAATTCGGAAAACATACTTTGAGGGTGGCACAACGGTCAATGAAAAGGGCCATGGTGCACTGATGTTGTGAGACCATAAAACCAATACATATATTGGAGAAAGAGGTAAATTTATCAAAGGCACCGTCACTAAAATGGAAGATCACCCATGATAGGGACTAATTAAATACAATTATTAGCTGCATTAAATTGGTTACAACAAGCAACACATTGCGAAGAGTGGAATATCTATAAAGAGATGTACCAGGAATAATCAATGTGTTAGAAGCCTAACATATAAAGAAACAAACAGGACGCTTGAATCAAAATTTATTTTTCAATTTAATCACCCTGAACAGCAATAAAATCTTCCAAACGATGCTCAAGAGCAGCAATGCCCTGCAAGCATACATTTTATTCAGTCGACACCAATGTTGGACCACCACATTGAGGTGCATCTTTAAAATATTCTCTTCCACGCTGAAACTCTGTTGACCACTTTTTCAACATACAGTAAGAAGAAGCAGATTCACCCGATGTAAACGCTGGTAGATTTTAAGTAGCGTCATTGTTTTTGCACAAATATTTAAATACTGCACGAATTTAAAATTTTTCCGTTTTACAGAACCTAACGCGTATTGCTTTACTAAACGATTAATATCATAGCAACCAATAGACGGTAACCATTAACTTTTGGAAGGTCGTTAATAAAAAAGACTGTTGCATCAAATGCCGGAAATTGCTTTTTAAAATGTCTAAGCATTCTATGTTAGGCCACGAACACATTGATCACTTTTCGTATATTCAGAGAAGCCTACGAACTTTGCAATTAATTCTAGTAGGTACCATTATTTAAAAAGTGCACGACAATATGATTTAAAGACTAAGACTATTAGAACTGTGTGTTCTGAAATGAATATTAACTACGAAAATATACTGTCAAAAGATTTTTACTTGCACTGCGTATGCCATACTAAAATACGGTTGAGGACATAAAAGCGTGCTTTAGTGGCTTACGGCACCTGTCGGAAATTACTTAATATTTCCATTATTTCATTACTATTACTTATAGCTGGCTTTGAGGCCGAGGAAGTCACACGTCGGCGAAGAAAGTACCTTACGTTTTCAAACGATTTCCCGAGTAAAAGCTCCGCTATGTTAGATTGGCTCTTGTTCGCTCTGGGCACTTAGTTTTAATCGCTATTTAAATGAAGAGCGACGAGGACAATTTGATTTGCGTTTGTGTGTGGAAGGTGTGCGAAATATGAAAAAGCATGTAAGGCAAACATCTTTATAAAACACATCTTAAACGCTTTAAGGCAATCAGACGAACAACCGAGCTTTTCCTTTCTTTTAAATCGAATTACACGCGTTTTCCGCAACCACGCCCGCCGAGACCTTGCCATTTAATTTCAATCGGAGACTTGTAGGTCGCCCAGTCTACAAAAACGACATTAGTTCGATTGTCCGCTCGGATAAGACATTGTTCTTTAAGGCTCCGATGACCCGTTCCTGCACTCGCGTTTTGATACCAGCCGCCACATAAAAACATGTCTGTAAATAGCCCGAGTAATTACTTCCGGAATGACTTGACGTTTGCGTATACCAAGGTTGGCACTACGCGAACTTTTAGCAGAAACGAAACGATTTGGCTCGTTGTTCTGGTACTTTCAACCAGGGCTTCGGATCTGTAGCCCAAATATTTAGATAGAAGCCATATACGAACCTACTGCCTCCTACCTAATAGGTAGTTACATGATAGAAACGCGAGATTATTTCTAGGGCATGCCATTTAAATTTATATAGGGTACAACCATTGGGATCGATGAAATGGCAAAAAATAAAAAAATCTGTAAAGTGTTTTACTTAGAACTTCCCTCGCAAGTGGACGTTGTGACACTAAACAATTTTAAAAATGAAAGTAAGATAGGGGTACAAATATCTTCACGTTCAACACTTGACAATGCGAATTAAATCAATTTTAAACAAATAAAAAAAAAACATTACCGTGATATGATTCGAACGTCAGCGCCTGCGAATACATTTCAATTAGTGATGGGCATAACCGGACAATTTTCATAACCGAATTATTTGCATTCGAATGATATTAATAACCGAATGATTATTTGAATAATCATTCGAATAAATTTTGGCTTCGATTAAGTCAGCCGGTTTGCCGGTTGGCGGTTCACCGTCATCTGCATCGACATCGTAACTTGCAGATAGCAGAAGAACTCAGTTAATCGTTAATTATTATAATAATTGTATAAATGATTTTTATTTGATTTCTAAGGAGTTTGTGATATAAGTAATTGTGGATATGAATGAAATATATCTGGTTACACCTTTATTGTTTTCGATTGCTGGCGATTTATAGTTATATATAATATATTGTTGTAATTGTATGTTTTACGGCTCGCTATTCTGCATTAGGTCGATTACTGGTACATTCTTCCAATCTATAACCAAAACATAATGGTCTACGGTCGGCGCCTTAGAAATCGGGACACGTAATATGTTCTTCTAGTCTTTGGAGTATTCTTGCTCTGGTTACTTCATTAATGTGAGATGGCATTTCATAATTGACAAACAATAAACAATCTCACGTAACAATTAAAACCATAATAACTACAAAAACCCAGCTTATACACTTAAAAAATACATGCAAAATATATCATAATAGTGTGTAGTGCCCGATTTCTAAGGCGCCGACCGTAAATTATGTGTTATGTATTTGAAATTAAGAGGTATTTATTAAGAAGGGTAGAAAGAAAGAAATATGCGGGACTGCTTGCTGATCGCAATACGTTTATCTTATCGATCGGGCGGGTTAAAGGCGCCGCCTCTTGTTTTGAACCTTTGGAGATGTAAGCAAATAAAAAATTGTTTTACAGCTTGATGCGTTTGAAGTTTTTAGGCGTTCAGGTTTCAGGTCCCCAGAATTTGATAATTTGATATTTTTTATGATAGGAGGTAGGTACGCGATAACCAAATGGTGTTTTCAGTACAACCTGCTTTGTTTATGAGTTATGACGTATTTATATTTACAGAATTTCGAGCACTGCGTAGGTCGCTGAGATATGGCACGTAGTGCCTTTGAATAAAGATTTTATATTCAAAGCGTAGTACGTATCAGCATGAGGTTATTTTTCATTCGAATACTTGGAACGAAAACCGAGTTACATAGGTTATTTCAATAACCGGATAACCCGTTATTTTACATTCGAATAAGCCCATCACTAATCTCAACGATACGCGGGTAGCCCGAAGTTAAGCACGTATTTGTCCCCTCACCCACCAAGGACGCTTCCGATCAGTGAGGTGGTTTTTACATTTATTGTGTATCTGTTGGTTTCCATGTTTATCAAAGATAAAGCCTGAGGTAGGTGCAAGTTGCTACTTTTATATATTTCTTAATTAAAGTAAAAATAAACAAAATCTTTTATATATTTGTCAGAAATTTTCTCAGTTTCATGCCAGGTAGATATATAATCTGCATGCGAAATATCGTCTTCCTCCAACAAATAGTTTTTTAGTTATACCTACCTTGAACAGGCAGACAGACAGACATTCGGAATTGAAAAAAAACCTGTTGTTCGTCAATTAGGGACCCTGAAACGCGAAGATCTGAAGAAGTAATAATTTAAAAAGACATCCGACCTAGTCTTCTAAACTTTGTTTTATTACGTAAAAACGAAAGCGTAAAATTTCTTGTTCTATTTACTTCCCTCGTCTGAAAGACGAAGTATTGTAATCACGGAAAAATAACCTTCCGAAATTTCTTCGGATCTTCACGTTTCAAGGTCCCTAAATGATGAAAAACAGACTTTCTTAATTCCGTCTGTCTGTCTGTCTGCCTACCTGTAGGCGTGTAGGCGGTATAACTACAAAATTATTTGTTGGAGGAACACCATATTTTGCGTAGAGATTATGTCTACCTGTCACAAAACTGAGAAAATTTCGAACAAATATATAGAGGGCGAACTCCTTAAAAAATTAAAAAAGTAATAATTTGCACATTGGTCAATCCGCAAGAACGGCCCATCAAAGACCCCTTCGATGGGCCGTGGATCAATAGTTCGAATTTAAATTTGCGTTCGCAGCCGCTGCAGTTCGAATCTCATCGCCGGTAATTTGTTTATCAGTAGTACAATCTACTCTGGAGAAAATATTAAGTAAATATAATAGCATAAAATAGGAATTGTTAAGAAGCAACACTAAGGCTGCCAACTATTGAAGGCCTCAATGCGGGACATGGTTACTAGGAGCGGGAGGGGGGGGGGGGGGCAAGTAAGATAATTTTCCCGAATGGATGAAATCCCTTTATTCACGTGTGGCATATCATTTTTTTTTGCAATACCTAAATTTAGTTATATAAAATTTTGAAATTGTATAATACATAATTTCATAGAATCCGGGATGGTTGGCAGCCTTAAGCAACACTCATTAGTGGTACTTTTCATTAGTTCTTTCACTTTCGGGTACTCTGGGTGAGCAGTGAACAATTCTTGAATTAGATCGTTGATGTGTCCTTAGAGCCCATCGTAGTAATTTGCTTTAACTACAAATGGGATGTCAAGATTCTCATTTAAAGTCGCATGTTTTGGATTGGAACTGTTGTATAGTTTTTACCCGAGTTGGTTTGGTCCATTGCCAGTGTTGCACCCCGTATGTCCATATTGAATGGTTTTGTAGAGAAATAGTTACATTAGGACAATTTGGACATTCTTTCAAGTAGCTAATATATTTGACGGAACATCAAGTTCAGCTGTTGACGTTTGGTTTGAATGTGTTTTCCAACGGGAAACGTTGATCCAGATGTAAATCCAAATAATTGGTTTCGCTTGTAACAGGTATTGGAACATCGTTTATGAAAACTGGCGGGCACACGTGAATTCGCGTCGTAAACGTTACTTGTGGTGATTTGGTTTGATTGATTTTAATGCGTTTTTAATCTACCGAGCCATTCGTTTATTAGGTTTTCAGATGTCAATATAGGGTCTTCGTGCGTAGATATAATTGCAGTATCGTCAGCAAAAGTAGCGGTAACAGTGCGTCCAACTTCTGGTAGGTGAGCAGTATATATTAGGTACTGAAGAGGGCCAAGTACACATTCTTATACTTGACTGAGAAGAAGCCACCTAAGAGGTAAGGTTTTAGGAGAAGGTAATAATAGCTTGGAAGAAGTATTTTTAATTTATAGATGAATCCAGTGTGCCAGACTTTAACAAATGCATGGGTAACGAACACAGCTCTACAGTATTTCTTTTCTTCACTGCTCCTTGACATTTGATTTACTATAATATGTACCTGTTGCGTTGTGAAATAACCTTTTCTAAACCTAAATTGGTGTAGGGGCACGTGTTTTGATATACCGGTTGGTTGGTCATACCTCTGAACATAAGCAATTTACATGGCTTATCACGGTTATGCATATTTCTGCTCACCATTTTTATGGAAAGAAATGGTAGTGGTACTAAATTAAAGAGAACAATTTTCCGCGTCGTTTAGTATTAAAAACTTATTCGATAACGTTAATTGTGCATAAAAATATTAATTTTAAAATTTAGATATTCCCAAATATAAGTCTTCCTCCAACAAATGGTTTTTGAGTTATACCGGCAACAGGCAGTCAGACAGGCATACAGACAGATAGGCAGGCAGACAGACCGAGAGACAGAAAGGCGGTAGAAAAAGTCTGCTTTTCGTCATCCAGGGAAACGTGAAGATCTGAAAAAAGCTCGAAATGTGATTGTTTTGCGATTACAGTACTGTCTTTGTCTTTTAGACGAGGAAAGTAAAAATGTAATTGGTCAGTGAATGCGTCTTTTAAATATTAAAGTAACAGTTAAAACACGTTAAAAGTATATATATTTTTTTAATTTGTTGAAAATAATAGTTTTATATTTATAGCACAGTTTATGCGATTTACAAAATCTCAGTTATTCATTTTTTTAGGTTTGTCAATCACTGTTTATGCAAGCAGTAGTGCATACTTATTTGAGTTATTTTACTGGCTACGTAGCCTTTAGTGTCAAATTTAAATTTTTTCTTTCAATCCGTTTGTGTAAACTAAGCACCATATACATTCTTTTTGCATCACATGTTTTCACTTAGAATTAAGCCACCTGTCGTTTGACATTTCTGGAACACCCAAAATAACATGAAATCAAATTCTAAACAATAGTTTCTGTCTTACCTTGTACAGTATGCGTTCATAGAATTGTACAACATATCTAATTTTGTAAATTCAAGAAAGAAATGTATAATTCAACCCACGTATGTGTATTTAAATTGTAGTTCTAAAAGACGAAATAAGTATTGTAATCGTGAAAAAATCACTTTCTAAGATTTTCTCAGATTTGTTTCAGGGTTCCTAGATGACGAAAAACAGGTTTTCTCAATTGCGTATGTCTGTCTGCCTGTTTCTCAGTCTATTTCTCTGTCTGTCTGCCTGTTATCGGTAAAACTAAAAAAAAAATGTGGGAGACGATATTTTGTATGCGGATTATATACTTTCCTGGCATTAAACCGAGAAAACTTCGGTAACATATATAAAGGGTGAGTACCTCAAAAATAAATTTTGTTATTTTATTTAACTGAGAAATAAATAAAGGAAATTAATTGAAAATAGCTCAAGTTTTATTCTTGATGAAAATGGTCGGTGCTTAACCTAAAAATCGCATTGCATGCGGTAAAGTTCAAATCTTACCGTCCGTAATGTTTTCTTTATTTGAAAATTGATGTTTGTTGTTATTGTTTCAGTATTATTAGAAACGTTAAGATATTTCTACCCTTAGTTTCCCTTAATTTTTAAAATTGTTTAGTGTCACAACGTTCACTTGCGAGGAAACTTCTGAGTAAAGCTCTTTACAGATTTTTTATTTGAAGAATTTATTTGACACTACCAGTTTTTATATTGCATCATATCTATATATCAAAATTTCAGCTTAAAATATGGAATTCTCTTCTATTAAAGCTGTAATATCAACCCTGCAACGAATGATCTCTTTGAATTTGGATTTAATTTTAATATTTACAAGTAAATTCAAATTTATTAGGAACGAAAATTTCTATTGCTTAAATTCTCAAGTGTCGTAAATAAAATGGGTTGAATACTGTTACATAGTTGAAGTTAAATAATTATCTAATTAATTTAGTTCTTCCTAATACATATGCAGATCGACAATTATTAATACGAAATTCAGTATTTCGGGGTTAAGCTATTTTCAACATGTAGGTTGTTTAAAAAAATATTTTTCCTTAGAATTCAAGCAATTGGTATGTAAGCAGGTGTCTCTAAGATACTTGCTCTTCCCGATGAAACGAACTGGTACTTAAAGCTATTAGCAGTTTCGAGATAATAATAGGTTATGCAGTTTTAACACTATATATTTATTAAAGACCATAAGCTGTTTAGCTATTAATCATGTGACTTAGCCTTGTAATAGCAAGTATTTTACAAACGGAAATTGAATTGTTTAATTATATGTGATGGGATCACTCTATCCTTGCCCTTTATGAGAATTTAAATGAATAACGTTCTAACACAGTAAAATATTGTTACAAATCGTTTGACCATTCAAGTACAAAACCCTTTCTATTTTAAATTTTAAAGAGTTTAGTTTTCTTTATCATAACCACTTACTAATTTTTGATTAAATTAATTTCGTAAAAGGTAATGCATTTGGTGACGTGGAACATACAAGACATCAGAACAAAACATTATTGTAAAGTAAGAATCGGGACAATATAATTATAGAAAATTAGAACGAGCCTTATACTTACTGCTAGGAAAAATTATACAAGAATAGGGCAAACGTAAACACAAAAATTAATATGGAAGGTACAGTAGAAGACAAATACAAACATTCGAAATAAATAATTAAATAAGCTATGGAAGCTTCAAGAACAGACATCAGTCTAGCAATATGTTATGGGTAGATAAAAACGGTGATGCCTTAACGAAAAAAGGCATAAGCGGACATACAAAATTTATTAAGTATTAACAGCAAACTTAATAGAGAGGAGTGCAGCAGGTTCAAAAGATCTGTAATAGTAGAAGCAAAAAAGAGCGAAATCAAAATTTTAATGAAATAGAATTACAGGATATGAAAGATCGGTAGTAAGAGCATGGAGACAACAGGTATGAAACAAAATTCATATCCCAAATTTGACAAGACGTAAAGCAGTGGTACGGTGGTAGAAACTTTATGACAACTGTTAAAAGAATGTCGACCATAATATCAATGGCAAGAACATCAAGGAATGAGAGTTGAAACTGCAATCTAAGGTGTGGAAGAATATATGTTAACGGCCAGTGTAATGACTCCGCGATATCGAAATCTTTCGTAGAATTTCGACATTCAAGGTTGAACCATTGAAAGGCAGTCAGGAACTGCCAAATTCGGAAGAAATAAGACAATGGCCAGCACCGTATAAAAAGGGTTTTCTACTGTTGGGTCCGGCCCACTTCTTCCTAATTTACTTTTGTTATTTATTTATTTACTTGTAAGTGTCAACGTAGAGTATATAAATACAATAAAGTCACTTTAGAATGCAAAATTAATTTCGAAAAGCCCAAAGATGTCGAGGGGACATTTGACAACACTGCTTTTGACTCAATTGGTCGAGCAATTAGCAAGAGACAGGGGTATAAACCATGTGCTTAACAACTGGATAACAAAGAAGCTTAAAAACAGTCGTAACAACCTCTTTTAATGATATCACCAACACAGTGTCGAGGTACTTTGTGGTTAATAGCATTTTGAGGAATTGGGTAATGAAATGAATGTGTGCTTAGGATTATGTAGAGGACGTAACCAAAGTCCAAAGTAATTATGAGGGGCATGTTTTCCAGAGAATGCAAATGGTCCTCCATCTCGTCGAACAATGCTACAAATTAGAGACGCTAACAGCCAATCCAGAAAAGACCTCGCTCTTAGAAATAACACGAAAAAAGGTAGAATGTAAAAGATTCTTCATGTATAACACAAAAAGTACAGGTGGTGGAAAAATTGAAGTATTTGGGGGCTAAAATCCGATATGGTACATTGGATCTATAGAAAAGCTATTATGTCCACTATAACATTTACTGTCTTCGTATGATGGCAAAGCGCGGGTTGGAAAGAAATAGTAGATCAAATCAAAATCCAGAAATAGAAATGGATTGGCCACATAATTAGAACTGCGTTGGTATGGCACCCACAGGAGAAATGCAGTTAACGAGAATCCTCATGGGTTACTGCTGCATGGTCAAACATTTATTAAAAGTAATACTAATGGGCAGACCAATGTGCAGGTTCTGTGAAGATATATTTGCGAGGAACTAGAAATACCCAGTATGAAACATTTTGGGGAAGAAGGACTAACACCCGAAATGCTCAGCTGTCTTATTTGAAGACTGCCTTGTGAAAGTGTTTCATAATTTCTTAAGCTGCATTGATTTCTGCCACATTTAAAGATTTAAATCCAGAAAGTGGTCCGTCAAAGCGCTCGTAGAACAAGAAACCTTCTGTGATTTCAGATTTCGTTTTATGAATTGTTGGTTAAAATTCTTAGGCTCACACGTACGTGCGGGTTGAAGACTCCAGGTGTAAGTGTAGACGCTGTATCTAGCAACCAATTTACAGTACCCACGCTATGAGAGCGAGGAAGCGTTGTGAGAATAAAGAGAGATGGCGTGGAGAGCCACGCACAGATGTAAGGAGGAGAGTAGACGAACACCGAATGTGAAAGGTAGGAAGGTGACTTGTATCTGCCACTTGAAATAGAACAGACATTTAAGTTTTTCTGCGAATGCGAGCCGGATGCCTCAGTGCGTCGTAGTTTCTTTGTGGGCCGTCGTGGAAGCTAAAGTGCGAAGAAAATTTTCTCGTCAATGTCGTATTGACAATTAATGTTCGGATATAAATTATCCCTCGGTTTAGTGTATTTTATTTAATTATTGCAACGCGCATGGGTTGTTTGCTTCTGCGCATTTCATCGGTGGCTGGTTTAAATTTCTATAAACTCGGGAGCCTGACGTTGCCTCTTGTTGCTAGAGCTATTTCGAAGAAACTCCCGAGGGAGAAGAGCTTTACTGCTCTTGGCTGCATATATTCGTCTTTAAGCCACCAAACAGCTGTAATTTGGGTCTGCTACTTCAGTCAAGGCTCATTTGGAAGAAATTAAACCTTATTTAACACCCCAGTGAGATAAACCTTCTCGACCTAAGGTATCTTTACTAGATTTTACAACGCCTCAACGAGTTGTGATTTTTTCCAGTGACGTGTATAAATTAGGGGCGCTGTTTTTGACATGATTGTATGTTGTTGTTTTGGATGTTGTGGCACTTTTAGCGAAGTCATATAATTGAGTTTGAAGTAGTAATACCAGTATAATGTTGCATGACTAATCTACGTATTCTATCATCGGTATACACAGTAAGATTTATTTTATGTTTGGAGATAACTTGACCTTTGTACAGCCGAGGTTAGTTGTTTATATGTCAAGTTCTTCCTCTGTATTTACAGGGGAGCCTTTTCTATTATATTATTTTTTCGTTATGTTGTTTATTTGTCCTATTTAAGGGTTTGGACTACGTTTATTAGAAACTAACGGAGCTTCTATTTTATAAATTGCATGCTTTGGCTACTTGTATTTACACTTTACATTTCCTGTTATGCAGCCCAGTTATTTAAAAGTGTAATAATCCTCATTTGCTAAGCTATTTTTTGTTTCTTTCAGTGAGAGTACAAATCGCTTAAACAATAAGTACGCCCGTTTTTTAACCACCCAAGATTTAAAAGTTGTGTTTAGCTATTGACTGAAAAATCGTTAAGAAAGTGCAAGAAAAAGTGGAACTCGCGAGCTAGAACTATTAGGCCTTTACTTCAAATGAAATTAATCTTTCACGTAAGCATCTTTTGCACTATATTCCGTTGTTTCGACCATTAATACAAACAGCTACTGGTTCAATTTTTACGGTGGCGTCTTAGCAATCACAAACATTTTTCTTAGGCGCATTCAAGCAATAGGTATTCCTCATGAATAGTAACTATGAAAATGTTCACTGTCCTAATTTATGAACGGAATTAACGAGCAACGTGAATCTGATTTCAATAGCTCTTAACCGAGTTCTAAACAAATTGTATTCAACAAAAATTTTGCTTTTCTGTAGTAAATGGTCGTTGATCTTTTAATTCTCCAGTCACCTAATTTAAAAAATTGTCAATGCGCTTAAACGAATGATCCTTTTCTCTTTGAGTCTTTATGAAGTAAGAAACTGCTTTTCACTTTTAGCTTCCATAGTTTAACATTTAATTACGCGCTAAAAGCGCTGAATTAAAAGTCCATTATGTAGATTATTACTAAACTAAGACGTGGTCGTGGAAAAGTGATGCTATCTTCGTCATATATCTATCTTTAGATACAAATAGTTTGTTTTAATGGTACGCACACTCTCTAAACATCGTTAAAAATGTCTGGTTTTACTGCAGCTGTCATAGTACCCGTATAAGGCGTAAAAAAATAGAGCTTCTATTGTTGAAATTTTCACATATAATCTCATAAGAGCATTAATTCTTTCCGGAAATTTTTTTGAGTGCGTTCCAACAACGTCGTATTAATTTGCCCGAGCGGGACGCGAGGGCAAATTGGACGTTGTTGAATGCACGAAAAATAATTTCCGGTTATGAATTAATGCTCGAATGCAGATTCGGTAAAAAAATCGTAACGACACAAACTCTAAAAAGAAGTAATGTCTACCTACAAAAAATTTCCAAGAAATTTTTTTGTTGTCTTGGATACGGCTCGTGAACTAATTTTTCTATTGGTCATTAATGAGTGTCGTACGATTTTCTGTTATATATCCTACTAATAAAAATATTCACTGACACTTGACCACTCGCAATCAATATTGGTTATTGTAGGGGATAAATGAAGTTTTGTTCAAGAAAGGTGTTTACCATTTTTGGATTTTTTATTTTCCTATTGTTATAGCGCCGCTTGCTGAAGTTAAGCAGATCCTAAATGATGTTTTAATATTTATAACATCTGTGAATCATAAATAAAAGTTAGGTTATCCTCTGTTGCTATATAAGAAGCTATATTATGGGATACGCTTTTGCGTCTACTTTTAAATTTTAGTATTTTATAATTCACCATATCCACCCTATATTCCATTTGGTATTTGTATTAGCTTTTATTAAGCTGAAAATCTGAGATTCTTTATTGTAAAAGTTTATGTTTCGAATAAGGTTGTTATATGTCTGTAGGATGCCGGGAACTACTTATTTTGAACAAATTTTGTCATTGTAATATACATTGTGTCTGCTTAAGTTCGCACCATATGGAAAACTTTTTTATTATTAATTTTACAAAAAAAATTATTCTTTATAAAAAGTTCTGCATGTTCTAAAACTTAAAATGCAATCATCAGATATCAATTTTTTTAAGCCGTATACGAGAAATTTAAAAAATATGAATTCTGCTCAAGAGTAAAGTACCTTTATTTGTGACAATATCGAAAATTGTTATTAAGAAAAGTTGATTAGAATCTAGAACTACTTTCAAATATCCAATTACACCTATCTACGATGAAAATCAGGTTTTGTTATTTTTCACATTTTTTTTGTTGTTTCATATGGAAAATCATCAAAATAATGCAACATAGAGGTTATCAAAGTTTTAACGAATAAAGAGATAACTGAAAAAAGTTTCCGATATTGTCAAAAATAAAGTTTTCCATATGAATCAACTTTAAAAAAATGTGAAAAATAACAAAACCCGATTTTCATCGTAGATAGGTGTAATTGGATATTTGAACGTAGTTTTTGATTCTAATCAACTTTTCTTAATAACAATTTTCGAAATTGTCACAAATAAAAGTACTTTACTCTTGAGCAGAATTCATATTTTTTTATATTCCTCGTATACGGCTTAAAAAAATTGATATCTGATAATTGAATTTTAAGTTTTGGACTATGCAGAACTTTTTATAAAGAATAACGTTTTTTCGTAAAATTAATAATAAAAAAGTTTTCCATATGGTGCGAACTTAAGCAAACACACTGTATAAGTTAGTGTGATTATATAGGGTGATTCATAAGTAGGGTCATTAAATTAAATGGGTGTATACTGACCTCAGTAGAAGTACATTGCTCTAAAAATTAATTGCCTACGAAAAAAAATCCTATTAGGGAGTATGTGCTAACTTTTGAGAACCACTGCCTAAATCAGATGAGAGTGCAGTGACCTAATGCACCGAATGTAAAATACCCAAATAACGGTTTTTTGCGTTTACAGATAATCCAAATTCAGTTTTATCGCAACCACCTGGGAAAACTTGAATTCATTTCAGTGACCATCAATCAGTTTAATCACCCTGTATATTCACCTACACGTAGATTAGTTAGCTGATGGTCGATTTACATTAAGAGTAAATCACTATTCTCGCATCAATTAAAACACACGAATTTAGTAAATAGTGTTACTAATATTTGTAAAAATTAAAAAAAGGTTTTTAAATAACATACTTCAAAATTTAATTTTTTTTTTGGTATTACATATGGCGGAACAAAGTGATGTGTTTTATTATGTGGTTATGTATAATGGGAAATTAGCTTCTTTCGTGATGAGTTAGAAGTTGTAGTTACAAGCACTAAAGGTATATTAAAGTGCGCATCTTTTCATATACTAACAAAGTTTACATAAAAAACTATAACTTATGCCAAAAATAACGAGTACCCAGTACCACCAATTTGAATTACTACCGATGCGAATTTATATTCAACTGGGGCTACAACCGATAAGGTAGTAAAACTGACTTTAATAGTTTTATGACTAATATATCAAATGCCATCGATCTGAAATATCACCAATTTGGTTTACCACCGACTTGGATTACCACTAATGTGAATCTATATCAGACTATAAGTACTACCAACGTAAACTATTATCGACTGGAAACACCTCCGGTCGCATCCGACAGCAGTTGTTGCAAGACATATTACCTGACTGTAGGACCACGAACTTGCATTTCTTCGGAAATTAATACTTTGACAGCAATTTATGAAGTAATTGCTGTTACTGGCATTTGAAAGACTCTTCAAAATTGTTTTTATTGTAATAAAACGTTAACATCATGCTTCAACTTGTTTGAATTTAATTATTTCAAAATGATGACTTAATCGATACTTTTTGTCTAGAATATGGCGTATTTTGGCCAAGAGACCCAGATCTGCGACTGAAGAACAATTTAAGAATATTTTTCGGTTGCAGCATTTCCAGCATCAAAAACGAGTTTAGAGGTATATAGCTTTCGTTATGGGCCAAAAACACTGGATTCAAACCCCAGAAAGTCCAATAGTAATAAAAATTTTGTTATACTTCACTGCGATTCTTGAATCCGGCTTTGGAAATCGTGGGGTCTTAATGCTAAAACCTCCTCGAAATAGGAGAGACCAATGCAGTGGGGATAGTAACAACAAGGTTGTCATGAACAGCAGTTAAAAGACGGCCACTACTATTGTAACAACACCAGTTGTAAAAAAGTCTTTTATTTGTATAGGGCGTTTGAAAAGGTATGGTTCATACTTCAATGAGCGATTATTGATTGGAAAGGAAGCAAACACTGTTAATAAACTCAGATTTTCTTTGGGTTTTTTCAATATTTTTTAAGGCATATTGTTTTCAAAATAAACAAAACAAATATTTGCCAATTTTTTACTAACATTTTCTGATTCCTTTGCATCCCGAATTACCCCTCAAAGAGTGAACCATAATTTTCAAAACACCATATATATATATATACATAGGTTAAGCTCTACTACCAGCAATTTCTCTCAATAACCGTTGATTGCAAAAGGTCTGGAAACGTTTACATTATTAAAGTCGATATGATCTTGGCTTGAACCGGAGTACGCTGGAAGGAATTCTAATCTAGCCTAACATAGAAATTCTACTTGGTCACGATTGTGCAGATTTCTCTAATTCAAATAATTGTTGTAGGAATTTTTTTTAAATTTTTCTTACACTATTAATAAACCAGCATTTGTTAAAAATGTAATATTATAAATGTAACGATAACAGAGGTGAAAATAATCCAAATAGTGAGTTTAAGTCTCTTTAGAGGGTTTGTAAACACGTTCTCTGAATGATGTCATTTTTAACAGTGGTCTGTTATGAGATGTTTTATCGGACTTTCCCACGGTCTCCGGTGTTTATCACACGACGTTTCGTGAGTTTTTGATCTATTCCCGTCCTCAGACGAATGAACTCCTGATTAGTCCTGAGAAGGACTGATTTTCGTACGTCTGTTTCACGTATACTCGTGCCTACCCCGGGGTTTGAACCCGCGACCACTGATCACCGTGATTACAAATTTGTAACTTTTACCACTAAGCCACCAGGGCGGCCATATATTTTAGTTATAAATTTACATATAATAGGGAGTTTGTCTTCTTATTCTATTTCCATCGTGAACTTAATTGATCGGGCTTGATTATTGAGATATTCCAGGAAGCCATTTAGCGTCTCATATTACGAACGTATAATCTACGTATCGAAGCAATAGCTGTTTTCATATTGAGATATAGCACGTGTACTGCAGATAGTGGAGATCCTATAGCCACTATGAACTCTTGTTCGTAGAACTGCTCGTTTGTTTGGAAGTATGCGGTCTTAATGCAGATCGTTAACAGTTCTATTATTGTCTCTACCTGCAGGTCTGTGCGTTCGGCAAGTGCGTCATCCAATTCCAGCATGTTTTTGATGATTGTTAGTGCGTCATCTGCCGGCACATAGCAAATAAAAGGAAGCACGATGATCAACTTACAGATAACATAAGAAAAATGATGAGTGAAAGAAAAGAATTGATACAGCAAGGCGAACAGGGATCAGCAGAATATATGGAACTAAACAAACGGAATGGTAATTTAAAAAACATATATAAACGAAAACGGACCAGACAATGATAAAAGTAATAAAAAATAATAAAAACATGAAACTGCTGAAACCAAAACTAGAGAAACCACAAATAATCGCATTAAAAAATAAGCACGGTAAAGAAATAAGAGGGAAAGGATATCATTAGAAAAGAAATGCTACTGGAAGGAGGTGTAGATATAATTGGAATTCGAAAAACTTTATTAAATAAATGCGTAGAAGAAGGGGAGATTCCCGAAACATGGAAAATGCAACAACGATATTGCTTTTCAGAATGGGAGATAAATTAAATCGTGGAGGCTATCGCCTTATAATTTCTTTGTCGCAATTATATAAATGGTTAATTAGTATAATAGAAAAAAAAACAATAAATAACAAGCTAGAAGCTTACCAAAGTCGAGGACTTTATTAGAAAGGGTAACACAATATTATATACCACTCTTCATAGCTTTCATTGATCTCCAGAAGGACTTTGACACCATCGAACACTGGGCGATATTAGAAGAATTGTGGAATTGTAGAATTGTCGAATCGATTTTTGAAATATATCACTGATCCATAATATATACCGGGACACCACAATCATGGTGAGATGCCACAACGAAACACCCCCATTCCAGTTAAGCGTGGTGTAAGACAAGGCAATACAATATCCCACAAAATCTCTATCAACACCCTGGAAGATTCGTTTAAACAACTAAACTGGCAAGAAAAACCATCAATATAAATTATCTAATTCAAATTGCATACGCCGATGGGAGCAAGTTGAAGAACAACTAGACCAAATAAAGGAAATTAAGAAGCCGAAGTCAAACGGAGAATACGACTCGAATGGATCGGGAAACTGAGTTACATTTTGAAAAATAGTAAATCCTGCAGTAACTCAAAACGAAAGTTTTCGATCAGTGTATACTGCCCGTAATGTCATATGCAGCGCAAATGTAGAAACTTACTTAGAAAACCACAGATAGATAGATTAAAACCCAACGTGCAATGGAAAGAAAGATGCTACACGTTACTTTAAACGATCGAAAAACCAACACAAGGGTATCCACCTTGAAATGCCATGACAAACCGAAGATAGATTGAATGCAGTTTTACAGATATAGTGACTTTGACTCGGTAAAAGCACAAGAAGACGCCCACAGATAAGATGGTCAGCCGATATTAAAAAGCACGCAAGCCTAATGTGGACCAGCAAAGCTCAGGACTGTAACAACTGGTAAAAAATTGGGGAAGCCTACACCCTGAAATGGGTTGAAATGGGCTAAAGAAGAAGAAGAATAAGATATTACTTAATCCAGATAAAAAACTACTATCTAGTTCTTGCACTATTTTATTTCCAATATACACGTGCTCTGTTGGTATTCTTTGTCTTTACTTTTCCATTACTCCACATATTACTAGTATAAATAGTAGGGGCTCAGGCAGTTCTCTAGCTCTCTCTTTCTCTCTCTCTCCCTCTTCATTCCTTTGTTCAGGAGGTAATTTTGGATGGTTTTACTATTTATTCTAATACGTTATTGAAAAGCTCAGAATAAAGCCGGGGTGCAGAAAGAACAACAATAACATTACGATCATATGCTACGAAGACGATGCAATAACACTGGCTAACAACGAGAATGATTTACAGTGACTGCGTCATTAGTTTAACATAACTAGTTATAACATGAAAATGTATACAAATAGATCCAAAGCAGTGGTAATAGAAGTTGCAATATCTTTCTATATCGTGAAATGACAGGTAACTAAGTTTCAAGAATCGCTAAAGTATACAAAACATCGGTTCCTTGTGCAGGAGAAACAAGAGCCGACATTGAAAGGACGAAACAGAAAATGAGAGTCTAGAGATAAAAATACTAAAAAAATAATTAAAGGGTAGACCGGCAATCAATCGCTTCAGAGAAATATGTGAAATTGAGGTTGTCGTTAACAAGAGGAATAAGCTGGAGGGAACATTTAAACCAGTGATTCCCAAAGTGGGCGATACCGCCCCTTGGGGGGGCGCTGGAACGATCCAGGGGGGCGATACTAGCCACGGGTGCATTTGGGGGGCGGTGAAAACTTTAAGAAGGAAGAGAAGATAGAAGATTTAGAAAAACCGTTCCTACATATTTCATCTGTTGTGTAACATAGTGTAACATTATTTTCCAAATAAACACACAACATGTAAGTTACAGATTTATTTATCCCATGAAGACTATTTACCATTATTAAATGTTTTTATTCTTCTTCATACCATTTGTTACTTTATTTATTCAGTCTGCTTATTAAAATTCGTTTATTCTCCGTTTCTTTAATTTTACTTTATCACATCCTTTAATACACCATCCAGAAAGTAAATACCATTATAATAAAGGGTTTTTATTATTCAAATTTGCTTTTACTCAAAATACAGGTTACAAATTCAGAATAAAATTAGTTATTTTAAAAATATTTTCTCTAGCAATAATAATTTATACCAAATTTCTATATGATATATTTTAATATAACATTTCATAATCGACTTTTTCAGATAGTTATTTGAGTTTGGCTTTCACTTTAGTTATTCCGATTGTCAGTTAATACAAATGAAAATCTAATCCCTGATGTTACCAAACAACTATCCCAACTAAATCAATTTATATGCTCGAACCTTTTAATGAACTATTCACAATTTAACAGTAACTGTATCTAATGTATCATTCATTAAACAATTCTCAAATATTTATGTTATACTTTTTAATTGTAAATTAATTTATTCTTTCGAAATAATTTTCTACCTAGAAATATTCGTATAGATAATTATCAGTCTCAAGAAGCTATCACTACAATATCTTTCTGTTTGTTCGCTTAAAGAATGTAGATTTCCAGGGGGCGCCGAGAAATTTTTTTTCTGAAAAGGGGGCGGTAGGCCAAATAAGTTTGGGAACCACTGATTTAAACGAATGTAGATTAATTAACAAAAAAGAAGAAATTCTTGGTCTAAAGAAAAAGAAGAAGATTCTAACATATCACCTGTTTATTATTCTATAAACTCACGCATCTTGGCTTATCCTATACTTTCTCAGCTTTTTAAATTTTGTTTGCATGAGGTGTTGTCAAAAGCAATACCTTTATCTAGAACGTCTTCTTTTTCTCATTGTATAGTATATATCATGTCCGAAGTAAGTGATCTAGTAAATAGTACGGTATAGATATATTTATAATCAACGATAATCCCAAGTGATTTTTGCATTGTTAAGGCACATGATTTTATAGAGGTTTAAAGTTGCAGGATATTAACTTATTGGTTTTTAATCGTTTACAAGAGCCCCATTAGACACCCTGTATAGGATCCTATATTATCCTACCAGATTAAAGTGTTTTTGTTACCTGTATATTTTCAACTAATCGAAGATTACACACTATTTTGGCGATTGGACGAAAAGGAAAATGCATTGCCAGGCAGGTGGCAATGCATTTTCCTTTTCCGCTTCTGTATCGCTCTCTTCTACCCAGCTGGGGCCCATCGTTGGACGCAACGAATTTCGGCTTATATTTTCCTTTAACAATAGTTCATGCACACAAAAATCACGCTACAAACAGCAAAACTGTACCGAACCACCCGAGGCACGCGGTCGCTCGCGTATATGCGGGCGATTGTTCGACTCTCGCGTGTTTTTCCAGCAATACCTTGATTTCGGTAGGCGGCCAAACCCTGCGTAGGTCTGAACACCAAGCTTTACTAATATTGTGCTTTTTCGGTCCATAATGTAAATATTGATATTTTTCTATTTTGTTGCATTATTGTGTTTTACAAGTTCATTTGTTTCCTCTATAATCTATACCATATTGTATTTCTCTTCTATCAACTTGGCCAATAGCGAATTTCTCTTCGAAGTTAGTAATTTCGGCTTCCTCCTATAAAACGATGACCAGAGGCGTTCCATTATACCTATTAATTGGACAGCCTGTTTCCAATGTTAATGCGTCGGCTTCGATTATTTATCGTACTTTTGGGGAGAGCTTTTATTATATTTGAGAACACTTGCTGATTATATTTGAGTGCGTCTGGAGTCTTATTTTGTATCATTCTTGAAACTTTTCTTGTGCTCCAAACAGATCTGACCTCATAAATTATGTAAATTGTTCTTTCCTAGATTTTCTTGATTCCTGAGTAACTTTACATTCTTACACTTTTTCCCTTTGTTCCGGTGTTGGAGTACTTTTATGTTTTAGATAGGTCTTCCATTTTGTATCAACTGTATGTTTTTCTATCATGAGTATCATTTAGCGCATTTTTTGACTTTTTCCCAAGTTTCTTCAATTCCATTGGTGCTTGTAATAAGATTATTTTTTGTATTTTAACTTTGTATTTCGGTTTTCCTATCTTTTTTAATAACTAGTTTCTAGTTTTACTTCCCTCGTCTGAAAGACGAAGGAAGTATTGTAATCTCGAAAAAATCATCTTCCGAGATTTCTTCAGATCTTCACGTTTCCCTGGATGGCGAAATAGTATATTATGTTATTAGGAGCAAAATTTATATTTTATGTGGGGTGGCTGGGCGGTTTACCTGCCGTGCTTTCAAGGCAGATAAGTACAGCCGAGCCAAATAAAGATACTTTTGCTCTCAATAACGTACAGCATTTTTTCTTCAAACGTTTATAAGAAAATCCGAAGAAAATTACTCTCTTCAGATAATATTATCTACCGCATGGCAATAAAGTGACAGTTTAGCATCATCAAACCAGGAGTATAATGCCACATTTTACTGCCGTTTGAAGAAAAAACAGGTTTTCTCAATTCCGTCTATCTGTCTGTTGGCGGTATAACTCAAAAACTATTTGTCGGAGGGAGATGATATTTTGCATACACATTATATATATATATATATATATATATTGCAATGACCCTGTACGTATAATAATTGTATGTTTGTAATTAATGTAATAAATAAAAAGAGTCACCACACAATATTTAATTTAGTTCTACCACTTGCTAAAATCAAACTAACTGATTAATTTATTTCGTTGGGTACGCCAAAATTGAGAATTACTCTTATGGTAGTTTGCCCTTTTTCTAATCCATTCATCTGATTTACTAGTTTTGCTAGCTCATTTACATACAGAGACATGAAATTAAAAACTCAAAAGCTCAGGTGTTGGGTTCCTCACTTTGCAAGTTAAAATTTTTACGGTACGCCTCTGAAAAGTAGGCAGATTGACCTGAAATGTAGGCGCAATGTGCCGTTGAAAACTGAAATGTCAATTCTATCAAACCAAGTTCGAGTTATTTTCAGCTCGCATGTGAAATTGATTTATCAACAATTAAATGAACAAATTTTGATGGTAAGATTTTGAATAATTGCCTTCAAGTGGCGTCTATGTATTCTTTTGTTTTCCAGATCGTGTGCTATTGGTGCATTCTTAAAAAGGACGCCGTATTCGTATTTGTTTCTTGGTGCCTCCAACTGACGATTTTAATTGCAAATCCTGGGAAAACACCTCGCCATCCACGGGAACTGTTATGATTTTCGTGTTCTCCAGGTCGCAATCACGGTATGCCCAAATTTTCACGCCGATTGCGCGAGTCGAAATTTTAAAATCCACTAACCTCACTTTCATAGATTCGGGACCCCTTTTTATGCTGATTCTGGCTAAAATCTTGCTCCCCGGGCGGCTCGTGATGCTGGGCTGTGTTCTGGCCTGATGTGTGGAGCTGCCGGAAAAATCCTGACACCCTATGCCTTCCCACGATGCTGCAGATTGATGCTGCGGGAAATCGCCTCCAAGCCGTGGCTGCCGTCGTCGCCTCGGAACGCCAAAAATTCAAATACCTGGAATCTCTTGCCTCCAATTGTGCTGATACACTCGAATTCGCTGATTACGATGGTGCTATTTAATTTTTTTTACGTTTATGCCTTCTATTAAAAAACTTGAATTAAAGTCAGAGCAAATTCAGATAGCTTTCACCAATTTATTTTAAACAATTGCTATCCTTATTTATAATGACGTCAGCTTATCGACTGATTCGCCATTGGTCCCTGTGGGATCCTACGCGGATTTGAACCGCTTACCACTACAATGAAAGCCTGGGGCCTTAGCCAACTGAGCTAATGTGCCAGTTCTTAATTAATTTAGATTCGGTTTTTAGTTTGTGCAAATCTATTATATTACGATTAAAATTACATTGCTAAACCCAATACACGGAATTTGAGCTTCCATATTTCTGTGCCTATTCAATTACAATCAATTTCATTGGCGAATTATACCAGTGTTATTATGATTTGGCAATTTATGTGAATTTTCTCAGATGCTTGCATTATTACAACTCTGTGCTTTAATGATTTAATTTGTCATTTGCTTGTACTGCAATCAGAGCCGATTTGAGGGCTAAATACCATCGCAATATATATACCTAGTATGAAACCGTTAAAATTACAGACAAATATATACAGGGTGAACACATTAAAAAAATATAATTTTGTTTATTTTTGGTTAATTTTGAAATAGAAGGAAGTAATAATTTTCACATAGGTTAGGCTTTACACTTGCCGAAAATAGCACTCAACAGATACAGGATAATGTCCCAATGAGTCGAAACATTTCAACAATAAGCCGTTAAATAGAGGCGCGCGCAGCACTCATTTCAATTGGGCTTGATGGCGCAGTTCGACTTATCGATGCAGTTACGATCGCTACTCAGATTTGGTTACGATCGCTATGCAGATGCGGCGGGTTCAAACCCCAGTGGGATACATTTTTTTTTAATTTGCAAATTGATCTAATTCGCTCGAGGGAAGTTCGGTGTAAACCCATTTACAAATTTTTGAGAATGCTGATAAAAACACAAATTCAATTCGGACGTTGTTTTTTAAGATTTTACGAATGTCTAGTTGCTATTTTCATTAAGAACCGTTAATGTTGCTATAGAGAACGATTTTATTTTCAGCAGTTTTGAAACTACGTTTACACCACGCCCCTGTCTCCATCCGATAGGGGTATAGTTGGGATTTAGCAGTTTCCTTTCGCCATTAACTACGCTGCGACTGCAAATATTAAATCCATAAAGATTAAGGAATATTTTTAGAGCAGCTCAGATCTTGCGTCATGTTGAATTCAGGAGCTCGTAAGTTTGCGATAATGCATCTGGGTCAGAGGTAAACCGCTGAAGTAAAATATGTACATGTTCTCAAAATTCATGCACGACACCTCGCCCTTTGTTAACTTTCCTTGAGTTTTAAATTCTTAAAACCCTGCGCATTCGAGGACATCTCTAAATAAGGCATTCTTTATAACATTTTGAACTGTCCACACTCCTATTCAGTCTTGTCTAGAATTATTAGCAAATTGCTAGAGCTGAAAACGGATTAACTCGGGCGTTGGGAATTTCTAAGAAGCTTAGCAAGAAATAACGCTACTTCTAATAAAAGTTAGAGTTTTCACGCTAATTTTTCATTAGAATATGCTATTTCTGTAGGGAGTAAGACACAGTCTGAACTAAGCCATAAGCTAAGGATTTTGTTAGACATAAAACATTTACTAAATACTTTCATCGTGGAAAATATTTTAAACCAGATATATATTTGTATTGATGTTTAGTATTATTTGAATGCACATTTAATGGCACATATATTTTTATAAAATGTAGAACTAGACTGAAGTGATTAAAATAAGGAAAAATTACTAATTTAGCTATCCGACAGTTTCTTTGCAGGCACTGTAAAAACTCAATTTGTATCATTAGTTACAATGATAAAAGTTGTCTTTTTATGGAAGGGACTTATGCGTTACCATTGTTAATCGGCTAATAGAAGCTTCTACGCAAAATAGTAAAATAATATAAATATTATACTTTACTTTTATGAAAAGCTGTAACGAAGGATATTTGCGCGTGTACCTACTAAAAGAATAAAATAACAGAGGATCAGGCACTACCCATCTAAAAAACCAGGCAGAGGCTTTTCGCGCCCTTACTAATAAAATAATAAAATGTTTTTAGGCAAAATAAGAATACGGATGTTATATTTATCTCTGACGTAAAAGTTGCGTCATTGTTGATAACTATTCTTTGAAATTGAGAATTAGTAGATTTCTGTTAATTCTTAGTTTTTCAGATCCATTTCTAAGACAAATCAATATACGAGGAGCGTTCAAATATTAATTATAATTTGAATTACGCACCAAAAGACAAAGACATGCACATAAGTTGTATACATTAATTAACGCTCTGGAATAAGTCCTAACTTCATTCAGTCGTTAAGTCGTCACAAATCATTTTCGTTCAATTGGCAAGTATGGGTGAAGTAGGAATGCAGTCAAGCGTCGAACAATGCATTATTAGTAAATTTGTTATCAACGAAGATATCAATCCATAAAACTTGTGTAAGAGTTAAAAGACACTTTGATGCGCAATCACTATCAGATATAGAGCGTTTACGAAAAGAGTAAAACGTTTAAAGATGGTTGTAAAGATGCCGAGAATGAACCGCATTCTCGCCGCCCAATAACATTGACAACAGAAGAGAATGCTGACAGAGTAAAATGCACTTATTTGAAACGATCGTTGAATTACAGTGAAGGATATTCCTTCTGCATTAAATATCATTAGGGGTAACTTGAAAAAAACACGAGTTTTCTGTCTGTGTCTTACAGGATAATGCTGGACCCATTTCGCTATTCACACGCTGACTACGATTCAAAAATTTAAATTGACCATGCTGTCGCATTTACCACACATTTCGGACCTTGCTAATCTGTTTTTTATTTTTTACACCATTAAAAGAGTTTCTATGAGAAAAATACATAAACTTTCATTATTTGTTGTAAATTTTGAGGCGTAAGATCAGAATGATGGGAATGGCCATTTTATGTATACATATAACGTCTAAACTTATTTTAATTGATTTTCTAAATTATCTTTCCACTAGTCTTCTTTTTGGCGGTTTGTTATATTTGCACTAGTTTTTCACACGTCGTCCTGTTTAGATCTTCATTCCACAATTTCTTTCGTTCTTTGGACCACTTGACGACATCTTATATTTGTAGACATTTCTTATGGCTAATTGTTTTCCCATCATGCAGGGTGACTCCTTGGATTGGTTGCAGCATTTTCATTTTTGCTGTCTTTATTTTCGGTTTTGTCGTTTAAATCTGTAATCTCCACCGATATGCCGTTAAAACTCTTCACTTTTCAGTGCCAGTTGACAACGCAATGGTTTTGAGATACTACTAATGTTTTTATTAAACTCTCATTCGTTATTGTAAGTCCTTAGGAGAAAATTCGCCCACGTACAATTTTGTATAGCGACGTTCGAGCGCAGGGTAGAAACCCACGCCTGCGATGCGAGGACAAACAGGGAAAGGAGTTAGACGTGTGTTAGTGGGCCGATGCCCATTGCGCTGTTTGTGATACTATTTTTTCCGTGTAGGTTAGCAGGTGTTTCGCTCGATATTTGCAGCTTCTAAGCCGCTTATAGCCATTGAAGGGTGCCGTTGTCGCTAATTAAGTTGCGTCGGACTCCAGCGATCGATTGAGTTCGCATTTGCGCAACACTTGTATACGTGGCCTTTGTAATTTTTGCGATTCCGCTGAATTGCCATCTTCGTAAATCAACTTCTAGGTCCTCTGCGGTGCAGGCGACCTTATTTGTAAGCCAATTGTTCCCCAGTTCAAATTCCAGCGTTTCTGCCATCCAGACAACCTTCTTGTGGGATCGCTTTGCGTACAGGTATGGGGATAGCCTCGTCTACGCCACCAGGTAAAGTTTTGAGAGCTGGAGATTCTCAAATTTCGCTAGTTAAAGCTGCAGACTTGTTTTGCCTTTATGTTGGTATTGTAATGACTGCATTACGTTTGTTGTTACTGTATATATTTTGCATGTCAATTTCCTGCATGTTATTCACCTTCCTCTCGTAGCCTGAATAAATATACTGTGCTACGTGTATGTTTACGAAAGTGTCTGTATAACGGGGTACGAGTTTTGAACTCCCTGTCCCATAAGGAAAGACCAAAGCGCATTCTAATATTTCGGTTAAATTGCGACGAGCCTAGCGGGTCCGGTCCTGTAATAACAGTAGATAATAACGTGACGTCACCGTTAAGGAGTCTACTCCCTTCCCCCTCTTGTAGGAATAAATTGATAAGGGCTAGCTTTTGCCTTGTCCTGATTATTTTAATTGTATTATTGTATGCTCAATATAACGTTGCAATTGTACTATTGTGTTTACTTGTTTTGTACTCTGTGTAACCGTGCGCAGTTGAATTCATAGCATATTATAACACCAGCAGGTGGAAGCAAGATAAGTGAATGCAGCTAGCCCGACTACAACTTCATCCCGATGCCCTGGCCGTTTTATTCTGAGTTAGGGAACGCGTTGAAAAATTGAATTTTTGGCATTGTTTTAAATGCATTGTAAGGTGTAACAAAGATTAGAAGACATCGACGACCATTTTGTATGACGCCTAAAAAGTATGTTATGATATATTATATTATTAATTTATCTATTAAGTACAGCTTTGACCTTCTTGTTGAACATAACTGCAAGCATTCATAAGAGTAGTTATGAACACTTTGTTATAGAAATGGAATGCTGTCGATTTTTTCTTTATTTAGTTCGTCAGTTGCGCGCTCTTCTAAATAAAATTTAAAATGGTTAGGCTTTCAAAAACAACTTCTTTAAATTTATCAGAATCATTAAATAGTATTGTTAGCTGTGAATTTTTACTTCCCTAGTCTGAAAGACGAAGGAAGTATTGTAATCACGAAAAAATCATCTTCCAGAAATATCTTCAGATATTCACGTTCAACGTCTCTAGATGACGAAAAATAGGTTTTCTTAATTTTGTCTGTCTGTCTGTCTGTCTGTTGGTAGTATAGCTTAAAAACTATTTGTCGGAGGAAGACGATATTTTGCATACATATTATATACAGGGTGATTCATAATTAGTGAATCAAACTGAAATGGTACATTCCCCTTGCCAAAAGAAGACAAAAAGTCTATATGAACATATGTACTTAACCAAACGGTTACCTAGACACAGACTGTTGTTTGTTGCAAAAGCAACATAATTGTTTCCAATTATTAATAATAACAAGGCATATCAAGTGCAGCCAAAACAATGTGCGTTAAATCTGACAGATATTCATCAGTAGTACGTCATTTGTGTTTTATAAATGGTCTAATAATCGATTTCTTTTGATTGTTAAACTGTACCTACGTTAATTACATGATGGAGAGGTTTACTTCAGAGAAGTATGCTGATATGGTGTTTATATATGCATATTGTGACGGTAACGCAAGTGGTGCAGCTAGGGAATACCGCCAAAGATATCTAAACATCTATTGCTGCACTTGATATGCCTTGTTATTATTAATAATTGGAAACAATTATTTCACTTTTGTAACAAGCAGCAGTCTGTATCTAGGTAACCGTTTGGTTAAGTACATAATTATGTTCATATAGACTGTTTGTCTTCTTTTGACATAAGGAATCTATCATTTCAGTTTGATTCACTAATTATGAATCACCCTGTTTTTACCTTGCATGAAATCGGTACAATTTCATACACATCTCTACAGGTTGAGCACCTTAAAAAAATATAATTTTGTTTATTTTTGGGTTAATTTTGAAATAAAAGGAAGTTATAACTTTCACATAGGCCACGCTTTACATTTGCCGAAAATAAGACTCAACCGATAGAGGATAATGTCACAAAAGAGTAAAAACATTTCAACAATAACAGCGTTTTGTTTAAGAGAGGCTCGGGCCGGACTTATTTGAAAGAGGCTCAGTAGCGTAGTTGGCTTTATCGGTGCAGGTACGATCTCTGTGTAGAGGTCGCTCTGCAGATGCGGCGGGTTTAAACTCCAGCGGGATACATTTTTTTTATTTGAAAATGTATTTAGTTTATTAGAAACGTGAAGATATTTTTATTCCTAACTTAATTTGATTTTTAAAATGATTTAGTGTCGAAATGTCGACGAGGGAAGTTCTGGGTAAAGCCTTTTACAGATTTTTTTGGAAGTACTGCTAATAATAGATCAAATGAAACGTATAATGGATAAGTTGTACAACTGCTTTCCGTTTATGAGTACTTCAAGCTTGTAAATAGTACTTGAGACAGTTAGATCAACTGTTAGGTTAAAAGACCCACAAACAAAATTTAATAGTACAAAAAAGACACATTTTCAAGGTTATTGTTGGTAATTATACAGGGTATATCTTTAAAGTCTCTTCATACTTTTTAAGTCCATTTTAGTGATCGTAAAGATAAAACGAGTTTCTGTGACGCTGTGTTCTTCAAAATGTCCTGTGTGAGGTACAGTCATCTTAAGATATGTAACTACATTTTTAATTCCCTTCTCTAAAAGACGAAAGAATTATTATAATGGCAAAAAATCACTTTCCGAAATTTTTGAGATATTCACGTTTCAGGGTAACTAGATGACGAGAAACAGGTTTTCTCAATTTCGTCTGTAGGCCTGTCTGTTGCTGATGTGACGCAAAGCTATTTGTTGGCAGAAAACTATATATTGTATGAGAAGTATATGCCCTCCCAGCATAAAAATGAAAAAGTTAAATATATACAAGGTATATACCTTAAGAAAATTTAATTCTGCCTATTTTTGCTTTAACTCAAGAAATATTGCTTAAATGAAAATAATATTCTACACACAGCTCAGATTTTGACCCTTAACGAGTAAGGGTATATTTTAAACCCAAAATATACAGGGTGAGTATCTTAAAAAAATAAAAGACAAATGGGGATTCACTCCAAGAATATCATGTATAGTCCAGATTAATACTTTAATAATGATAATTATGGATACGCTGTCTGTTATGTACGAAACTAACCACTTTACATAGATCCACGTTTTCACTGTGAGCGCTAGAAATGTGACATTACGAACTGTTCCGCGCTTATCATCAATCATCAGGCTTCCGATACTCATTTTGCGTAGAAATGCACTATTCCACAAATTATTTGTATACCGTGAGGTCACAACGCAGGTGGAGAGTAAGATATTTTGAATTTTATTGGTAGTACTTTATTTGTAAAGCGGATGCACTTACGCAAATTTTTAAGTGAGATAAGGTTCTTCAGGTATATACGAGTTAAGTCCTTTTTGGGAGATAATCAAATTCCTATAGCCGAGAGAACCATCTTCTTGTTGAGAAGTGTCCTACGTCATATCCTGGCAGACACAACAGGCGGTGCCTAACAATTGTCCGAATTTGAAAAAAGCATGGTAACTCAACATGTAAACCACGCCAGAGATGAAAATCTTTTGCAAGGAAAGGGATAGAAAAGGACGATAACTGAACTTGTAAACCACGCCAGAGGCGAAGCTATTCTAACGATCGGAAGGAAAAGGCAAGATTTTATAAGCAAGTGTCGCCCCGACGGCACTTGCCTATAAACTATAACTCTTTAACTGTAAAACACCACTAATCCAATAGAAACGGAGTGAGATACTATTTCTCCCAAATTGTTCACCCTTTGCTTAGAAGATATGTTTAATAAGTGTGCTTCGGAAGGTAAAGGCATATATGAAGACTGAGATAGGTTAAAACACCTGAGATTCTCAGACGACATTCAACTTATATGGGATAACCTGATAGAATTATAAGAAATGATAACGAATCTAGAGGAACATGCAAAATAAATTACATGAAAATGAACACCGGAGATTAAGAGATAATTGGTATACAGATAGATGAAATTTAGAAGGGGTTGAAGAGTTTATGTATTTTATAGTAACTAAAAACGGGGCACCTCGGCGATCGCCGCTGCGGCCGAGGTCGCAGTGAAAACACGGAGCGCCCAAGCCGGAATGGGCGAGAGTTCGACTCTCAGCAAGGCCGGTTTGGATTTTCACTTAATTAAGGTTAGGTTTAAATGATATCGGCGCCCCCAGAAGTGATGCGTAGGTGGTTCTGAGGGGAAACGGTAATCCTTAGGATTAAAAAAACTGCAAACCTATAGACAAATCAAATAAATAAAGAGAAGAATAAAATTAGGTTATGTAGTTTCTGGTAGATAGAGAGCAAAAAACAAATAATGCGTGTGAGTGATGGATCTAGCAATGTTGTGGATAACTCTGAGTAATGAATAAGATATTTCAATTGAAATGGTCGTGGGAAAGAAATGTCAGTAGGGTGACTAACAACTCATGGGCAAAGAAGGTGTTCGAAGAGAGACTGAGAATAGGAAAAGACACAGAAGAACCGATTACATAAAGATATCGGCAGACTGTAATTGAATGAAGAAGGCATACAACAGGGCTGGTAAATTTTAAGGCAGGTCTACAACTAGCAACCTATAGTAGAAATAGCCACAACTTTTAGGGCAAAAACTATTATTTTTCCACCAATAGAGAATATTTATTTCCGATTACTGACACTAGAATTGCAAAATATGAACTTCCTATAATAATTCACTATGTAAAAGTTACCTTCTTACATCATATTACGTTTTTTCTGTTTTATTAAGTTCTTATTTATATAATATGATGTAATTGAAAGTGTATGGTTTGGCGTATTTTTGCACAAAACATTAATTCGAACAGTTATTTAATCTATTTGGTGAGAACTAGCCATATAAATGCCAGAATTAAAAAATAGTTCTAAATAAATCTCACAAGCTGTAAAAAAATAACCTATAACAGTGGTCTTGGAGCAGCTAACAGACAACGTAATTTTTCGAATAATTTTGCTATCCGTGGCTGTTGACTGTCTGGGAAACCAAGCAAGTAAAGTTTACCAAAATTCAATTGACACCACCGTATAAAAGGGTTTGGGACGTTGGACTGCCCTCTCACTTTTTCGGCAATCGCGTCAGTATTACTGTGGTTGTTTCTATAATTGTGTGCATGTGTATGTTTGAATATTAAATTAGTTTGTTAGTTTACTCAGTTTATTTATTTACGTTTAAGAGAAGCTAAAAGCTAGAAACCTAACATTTTATACCCTAGTACTGTTCTATGTGCCCTTTATTATTTAATAAATGGAACTTTTATAACATGTAATATAAGTATTTACGTGTGTTGAGGTATATAATGTAACTTTCAAACAACTTTCAGACTATACCAAGTCCATACTTTATAAAAAAATATTTACGATTATTGCCGATAATTTTGTTAGTAATTGTTGATCACTTCCTTCAATCAATGTTAATTGTGTACTATTAAATAGTAGACTGAATGATTGCTACTGCAACACTATTAAAACGACTTACGTTGAATATTTTACGTCGGTAAAGTAGCATGCTGGCACTGATGTCACAAAACTAATTAATTCTGGAAATGTTGGGACTTCGATCTCGCCAAAGTAATTATAGTTGTGTGCATTTCGCTATACGTATAATCTTTAGCCTGCTCCGCTTAGCTGCAGATGTATTTGATATTGCTAGCAAAGGAAACTTAGAATGTAACTGAAATCAACTGATTTGCCCAGAGGTAATGAATATTTATAATTTATAAGTAGTTAAGAGTCAGAATAAAACTTCGATGATTGTAAAATACAATATTAGCCTAGTTCTGTTCACTTCCTAATATATGGAACTGATTTGCATCTTTAATTGCGCCAATTATCCAAAAATTCGGTATTGAGCAGCTCTGCATCCGCTGCGATCAGTAGCCTTTGATATCGGCGATTAGTAATAGTTCGAGGGCCTCTTTAGTATGCGAGCTTAGGGCATGTACCAAAGCTTATCATTTAGCTACCAAAATGGTTAGCTAGCTTAGGGTGGAAGCAACTACACGGTGTATTAATTACTATCGATTTTCAATCACGCAAGGCGCGTTTTAAGAATTGAGCGGTGATGTTTTTCCAGAGAAAATTTCCTTGTGTCTTTTAAACAATTGATTTTGAATTTTATTAGTTTTTCTGTTATGTAAATTACAGCAATTTGAATGCAAGTCTGACGAAATTAAAGTTATGGTTAATTTTAGCATAATCGCATAGAAACCGAAAAATAAATTAACTAGTTTACGTTAAAATGGTTTCGGTCTAACATACAGAGTAAGCTCTTGAAAACAATACTATTTTTATTAATAATAACAAGACCGTAACAATCTATGCTACCTTTTTTACAAACATTTTAGAGACATCTTGTACAAACATATAATCATAAAAACCCGGTTTTTGTAATTACATGAAAAGTATTGATTTTCTATTTTAATGAGATTCGTTATGACTAAGGCTAGGATTTTAGGTTGTAAAAAACTTCTTTTTAGGTACCTAAAATAGGTTATTAAAAACCAGGACTAGGTAATTAAAATAGGTTAAAGAAAATTAAAATGGAACAAAATCTAAACAATGAACTAAATTTATTTGCTACTGTTAGCATAACAAATAAAATACATGTTCTGGCGTAAATAAGTATCATTTATCTATGAATATATTTTCAGCCATGAAGAGCTAAATTTATCTTCTATAGAAATAGATAATTGGTACAAATTTGTAAATGAACCAATCAATATTATCTATAGGTTCGTCGGGCTGTTCATTATTTGAAGTTTTAGTATGTTTTTCATAAACCCATAACCTGGAGTTTTCTCCAAAATATTAGTTAATTTTTTAAAAGCATTTTCGCTTGGTTTGCCAGAAATACGTTTCAAGCAAGTTTGAATTTTATTAATTATTTCCATTAAATCCGTTAATGACAGCCCGCATTGTTCTAATTTCACTATATCTATCAGCACATTAAATGTGTTTTTACTCCTCGAAGCAACTATCTCCCAGATTATCAACGAGTCCGGTAGGTAGGTCTTTCTGGCCTAGTCCGGTAGTACTTAAAACGCCTGTGATTCGTGTTATACTTTAGGAAGTACTGAAGTGTATTGTTGCTGGCACTGTCAGTTTCCGTCACATTCGAGGTTAGCAGGTTAGGTTTTGCATCAGTTTGGTACAAACTGACGCAAAACTTAACCTTGAGAGATACACTGACAGTGCCACCAACAATACACTTCAGTATTGCCAAACGTATAACACCAGCCGCAACCATTTTGAAAGCAAATAATTTGGGAGTATTCTTTAATAATCAAAATGGGTCTTGTTCTTGTTCAGTATTCAAAAAAATATACAACAGACGACCGGTATACGCGTTCATGGCCTTGCTAGATTACGTGTCTCGACCTGACGGGCGGACCGTAATGTACTAGCTCGGCAATAAATGCATAGCTATCGGCCTAATATCGCAAATGGCTATTATAGTCTTGTTTCAGAGGTTTATGTTGAAAACTAGTTTTAGTCCTCCAAATGCACATTGCTGTATCTTCAAATCGCATTGCTACCTATACTTTAAAAAATGTATGTGAGTTAAATTTTAGACCGTGGGCCAAGCAAATAATGTGAATTAGATCTGAGTAAAATACTTTCAAATCATTACCACATTTCACCATACACGCTGCTCCATCCGTGACCAATAATTTTGATCGGGTGTGATGTATTCCAGTTAGTCATAATCTTCCTGAAACCCCCTTATAAATATTAACAACAAACATGTTATTAATTACTGTTAATTTATTTTTTAAGGTTAGGATGCACGTTATGACTATTGTCCCAACTGCGGACTGAAAATTAACGGATATATTAATCTAAACAATAAGAAAACAGAAAAAATTGAACAACCTATTTCAGGTGATATAACTTCTGAGTTTAGGTTAAAAAAACTTGAAATAGGTATTATAGGTAATATCAAACTCCTATTAAATGATAAGATTTTTCGTGAAACGGATTTATATACAGGTATTTATCCTATACCTACAATAGTCAGAAAAGGTATTTTACCTAGGATCCGGGCCTTAGTTATGACTTTCCACTTCATCAAAACAATGACGAGTCTCATTCTTGCGGTTTATTCACATGCAGGAAGCACCAGTAGAAGCATTCGTCATATGCGATGCTGATCGCCGTGGGCAAGCAAATGAATACGCAGCTGAAATATAAGGAGCCTAAACAAGGTCAGCATATTGTCTGTTCAATTTTAGAATGTATACAGCACAATCAAAGGCTGCAACTAACCTAAGTAAAACGTGAGTAATAGTTTATAATTGGATATATGTATTTTTTATATAAATAAACTATGTAGGCGAATTTAGATAGGAACTGCGATCGGCTAGAAGCTCGCACTAAATTTTTTACTATCCAGACTTTTTCCAGTAGTACATACGAATACCAAATAAACGAATTTCATAGGATAGCTGTATACAGTCCTGTACTGTTCACCAAATAGCGAAATAAGTTGGCACATGCATATGTCTGAACCGCACCTGTTACACAATTGCTACTTTCTAAAGGGGTAATATGTGGGTTAACGTTTCCGGTATTAGAAAAAGTATAATCTGTAATTTTTGTAAAAAATCGAGTAACTCCCTCATACGGGACGTCACCGACGACACGCCAATGGAAAGTAGCATAAACGTTGATGCAATTGGGTGGTGTGCACATACAAAATAAAACATTAGCAATTCTATAAATCGTTAGCCAGCTTATTTTCTGATACAAACTGTATACAGAGTGTTCCAAAAAGAATGGGACACTGATTAGTTATAGATTCCTTAGGTTATAATAAATGAATTAACCCTAATATACCTTAGTACAAAGTCTCTTCTCAAATCCGTAGAATTCTTATAAAACAGCTAAACATTTGAGAGAAAGTTTTAGGAGCAGTAGAATTTGTTGTAAAACCGCATGATTTTGAAATCAGCTAATGTGATTTATCAAATGATGGCACAAGTGTTCATACGAATGCCGATTTATCAAATGCTTTGAAAAACATGCCTTGCTGCGACGTAATTTCTGACTTTTTAATGGTTTTTTCAGTTATAAGTGCTTTTAGGGCAGCTAGTAGCCAGAATTTCGTTGATTGTTTCGATTGATTAGATTCAGAATACTTTAGAAATATTAAGTATGTTGACTTTCATATTATATTTTACTGTTATAATAAACTTCAGCCTAAAACGTAGTGTGCAATAAAATACAAGATAAAACAAATTCGAGTTATTAGGCGCCAACCAAGCGCCTGAGTAGGAGGGTAATCCGTGCAGCACGTCAGCAAAGAGAGCTTGGTGGTTTCGGCGATTCTGCTTTACGCTACTGCCTTGCCTGGAGCCAAACCTGGAACTAACAAAATAAATGGCTACGTTTGTTGACAGTCGCCACCAGGTCCGTGTGTAATATTTTTTGTGTAGTTAACCTTTAGAGGTCTTTTCTCAGTGTCGGCGGTGTAGTGCTGGTACTACGGGCCATCTGACAATAATTTGTGCTAATCGGCGAGCTGCGTACTGACGAAATTTGCTTTTAAAACATTCCGGCCGCTGGTATTGCTCCTAACCGATTTGACAGCATTTCAGCAAAACTGATTTCCGGTGTTCTGCTAGGTGCTGCAATTCCTCTTACCGATGGCCAAGAAAAGGTCATTGCAAGAAGTAAGCTACTTCTTTAAATATGTGGTGACTGGGATTGAAATGGGCTTATTGTGCGTGTAACTTCGCGTTTTGCTAGCTCTTCTATACTCGCGGCGCTTTGTCGCGTCACAGCGTTGAAAATTTTAAAATAAACGTTGGCTTCTACGATTTGTGTTAAAAACGCTTACACAGAAAGTTCCGACAAAGGCGCACGTATGAATCGGTGGGCTTTTACCGAAGTGTTACAACTCGTCTCGAGACGAGCGGGAGGTTGAAGCCTAAATGCTATACAACCTGAAACCACACCTATTGCCACTGGGAACACACTGGACTTAAAATATTTAAAATCGAATTCTTTAAATTTGATATAAAGCAACGCGGCATATTTGATAGGCGCACTGGCCCAACTGCTCGATGGCCAAAGCGCTACAAATTAAAATTTAACAAAACAAGTATAAAATGAAATATTTAATTTCGAACATGCATTTCCCATAAAAGTAAAAATATTGATATTGAAGGAATTATACTTAATAAGGTCTGTAATCATTTTGAGTGGTACAAAAAACACAATGAAGAAACGAATAAACGTCATTTTGAGTTATTGAGTTAAAGACCAATATAGGGAAGACGATATACTGAAGTTGAAGTAGTTCGAACACATCTTCAAAGTCGGGAGCTCCTATGGTCAAGTTGTTTTAGTGAAATCATACATTTGTACTAGAGGAATTTGTTGCCTGAGGTCAGTTTACATTTTCGACCAATTGGGCAGCGTATTTATCGCAACTATGTTAGTTATAGCATGAAAAGACTGGAACCGAAAGAACAACTAAATATCTTGACCGCAGATGCCCTAAACGAGAAAATAATAATGGACTCCAAACATTCGCTAAGAAAATATATGCCAATAGGAAACATAAAAACGACAAACTGAAGCAGAAAACTTTAACTTAATCGAAGAAAGAGACACACAAAAAAAGATGCAGGAAACTGTTAAGAAATCAATAAAAACGTTAAGAGTGCTATTAGAAAGGATATAAGGTCCAATAAGAAAAAGCAAATTGAAGGCGCATTAAAAGACAATAGAAATATGAAGGTACTAAGATCTAGATGGTCACAGGGTAAACAAGAGAGATACAGCACTCTCCAAATGAGAACTTTTATACTGAGCTATATTTATCCAACGTAGGTAACAAGATAATCTTAAATGTGGGTTCTAAAAGAAATACCAGAATTACCAGATTTGGGATCGCTCAGGCCCTCAAACTATTGAAAAATAAAAAAGCTCAGGGGAAGACCGAATAATTTGCGAATGTTGAAAATGGAAAGAAAAACACCGAAAGCGTGGAAAAATGCTGAGGCAATTTTTTTATTCAAAAAACGGGGCATGTCAAATATCAAAAATTCCGACCCATAAGTCTACTCTCACATACATATATAAATTGCTTACTAAGATTATATCTAACCGTATAACCCAAAATCTGTACTTCTACCAGCCAGCAGAGCAAGCAGGTTTTAGGAAAAGATTTAGTACCCTAGATCGTATTCAGACCATCAGAACACTTATTGAATAACGCTACGTTACACATAAAGATAGATGAAGATCTTCAAACAAATAACATTAAAAAGGGAGGTCCGCCAGACAGACACATTGTCTCCCAACCTTTTCACATTAACACTGGAAGATGTCTTTAAACAAACGAACTGGGAGGACAAAGGTATCAATGTTGATGGATGTTCTTAAACCACTTGAGATTCGAGGATGATGTAGATTGACAAAGATGCGGCGCCCAAGGATGTAGGCTTAGAGATGAATATAAACAAAACTAGGTAATGACAAACAGTGACAGAATCATTATGATCATAACCAACCTGTATAGAAAGTAGAGGGGGATATTTATCTGGGTCATACAATTACGGTTAGTAAAGAGAATCAAACGGCCGAAATTCGAAGAAGGGTTTGGGAAGGAAAATTGCAGCATATACCCGAAAAAAACAGACATTTCATCAATCTGAATTAGAAAGTATACGAAACGTGCATACTGCCTGTGGCTACCTATGGCTAGAAACAGCGACATGCACACAGAGGAGTGCCGAAAAGTTATATGCCAGAGAACCGTGGAACGTGCGATGTTAGAAGTAAGCTTAAGAGATAGGATACCAAATGAAGATATAAGGCGCAGAACAAAAGTACCAGATATAATGCAAAGAGTGACCAGGCAAAATGGTAATGTGCGGGGCATATAGCGTGACACGACCGACCCGCTGTATTTCAAAGCTGCTGAGATGGAGACGCATGGTTAAACCCACGTCTGACAGAAACCCGAAAGCCAAACGGTTGGGTATGTGTGAAGCCTTGGGGCTCCTTAGAGGCGGCAGGCTGGAGCGTTCGAACCTATCTTTACGCTCACAAAATTTGTCCAGGATCCGCTTTACACTATTATACACCCGTCGCCAATCGGGCGACGACACTACAAATTCCTTAAACTGAAACACAGCATTTAATACAAAGAAAATACAGCGGGAGCGTTTAAAAAATATGTCTATTGTTCTTCAGACACGTAATGCAAAACATTGTTACAATGCAAGTTACAGAGAAGGGGGGGGGGCTTAGATATTACATAAAATGATAAGCGCCTGCAACTGGGCACTGCATAATGAAAGTCTACGCACACTACGTATGTTGAAATAAACATAGTTATTACACAAAATACTGAGCGCTTGCAAATGGCACTGTATAATGACCTTCTACGCACACTTTTTGATTAGCGCGGAATTCTTCTAAACGCCGGACCGACAGCCGAAGCATGCAGTCCGCTAAAGTATAAATAGTACATTACCTTAGCTTAGCTTCACCTGCGGCCATTCGAGGGAGCTCCAGCTAGAAACCAGACGAGTTTCCCAAGACTGCAAAGCAGAGGGAAAAAAGGAGCTCGAAGCGTCGCGTTGGTGATGTCTCGCAGTTTCCTAACTACGAGACACGATGCAACCGGAATTAATGACAAGGCACGCCGGTTTACATGTAGAATTAACCAGGGATAGACCGCTCTCTATTTTATCACCCACAACAGGGTTATATCGGCCCACGGCTCATTTAATAAGAAGGAGAAGCGCCTGGATTTCGACAGACACCCACAAACAACCCTCACACACGGTCTTGCGACTGACTCGCTCGAAGTCTAGGAACCCACAAAAAATAACGGAAACTCACTAATCGGGAAATTCACTGCAAAAAACATAGCAAACGGGGGTCGCCCGCCCCCACGTCACGAGGCCGCAGAGGGCGGCGAGAAAAGCCACGCGTCAAAACTACTTGTTGCCTTCGGAAGTCGGATGCCAACTGAACTGGAAATGCCGCGCCAGACGGTGCGCGATCGATAAAAGGTCTCGGTGCTGCCAAGCTGTAGTAGACCCTCTCTCGCACCCATGATCGTTGCTTCACGGAACGTTTCGGAATGCGTCTGGTATACAAAATTGATATTTGTAAGAACGGATAACCTGAGCGAGTCAACGAATAGCAAACAAGCTACGCCAAACGAGTGCCTTTCAAATTCGACTGCTGTAAGCTAACAACTCAGCGGTGTGCGTTAGAAAATATTAAATGCTTGCATAAAATTCGATAAGTTTAATTTCAAGCGGAGTAACACGAAAAACCCATATACAACTGGGGTCGTAATTTAGAAAATAGACTAATAGCCGTACGTTCGTGCCAAACCAAAAATGTCCTGACCAACTGGATACAGAAGACATGGAGATAAATGAAAGAGACCTATGTTCATCTTATTTAACTTCTGGCCAGTCTATTGGTCTATGTGCAAATGTAACTTGATTTGATTTGTTTCTTTACTCGCCTGCTGTCAAACCAATTGGCGATAGTCGAATGATTTTGAAGAGCTTGAGGGGCCACTTCGGGGTTCGCCTGCAACAATTTTTTTGCACAAAAACGTTATTTTTTGAGTATTTTCTTGTACATGTTACAGTTACAGTCTATAACCCGTTATTGTACCTATACAATATATAGTTTAGTCTATAGAATAACATGCGATTCTGTTTTTAGATGTTTACGTATGTGGTGCTTGGCACTACAATTGAATAATTATTTGATCAAAAAGTACAAAGACTACCAATAAAAAAGTCCGTTCAGATTGTTGGTTAGTTCATCTCTACGATGTGCTAAATATACAGGGTAATGAAAAACCGATAGCACCATTAAAGATCCAAGTTTAGATGTTATGTTAGTACTCACCTTTCTGTCGGACATGGAGGCAAGGACCGCAAGAAAAAAGAATTAATATTGAAATACAGAAACATTACTCACCTCGAAATATTAAGATTACTAAGTCTTTGCGAACCATGTCAACAAAAGTAAAACAAGAAAGGTGTTTTTGTAAACCCAGTGGTATTCTCTCAGTTAAATTCAAGATACCAAGTTGACTTATCGACTACCAGTTCCATTCTGCTGGCAAATACAAAATTGGTTTTGGTGTGCAGGATTACCTAACTAAATTTGTAGCTCACCTCAAAACGAGCGGAAGAGGTTGCGTATTACTTTCTTGATATTATTATATTGCTTGGGGCATCTACCGTTTTCCAATCTAATAATGGCCAAGAATTGTGCAACAAATATGTTGAGCATTTAAAAGATATGTGAAAGTTGTTTACAGGAACGACAGACACAGGCAGAGTGAAGAAAACAAAACAATTACCTAACAGAATTTAGGATTGGTATATGGAATATTACGACAATATACGACAAAGACCTAGATTTAGTTGATGAAATGGAAAATTACAATCTAAAACTAATGAAACTAAGTAAAACGAAAAAGAGAAGGAAGGAGAGTATAGAGTTAGAGAAATCACTAAGATACCCAGGTGTGGAAGAAAGCAGCAGAGCAATAGAGACACCCCAAAATAGAAACAAAAATCTTGTAGAATACGAAGCAATAAACTCAAGAGTAACTAGTTAAATTTGTAAATAGAAGAAAAAGTATGTATTATACAAATATATGAACCTAATGAAATGGGCGCGTAAAATCAAAGAGTGGAACTTTATAATACATTACAAGCAGGAACAAATCGAGAGAGAAAGAAAAAGAGAGAGAGGGAAAGAAATAAACTCGTATTTATTATTGGAGACTGGAACGCGAGAATCGATAGTAATAAAGATGTAGGATTAGATGCAATCCGGAATTTTGCGCGAAACACATAGTTATTAGAAATGGCATAATAATGATTAATTTTTGTATGCAGAATCAATTAATAATTGGAAATATCTGCTACCAACACAAAGCAATTCAAAAAATAACTTTTGAGGCACCTTAAAAACATTTTAAAAGCATCATAGGTTTTATACCGTCCGGTAAAAATACAGAATCGTTGATAAAAGATGTAACAGCATACAGGGGTGCTGAACTGAACATCCAACACAGACTAGTAATAGCTGAAAATGGGTAATGATTAAAGATGAGGCAAAGAATAAGAAATATGAAAAATCTGGTGTGATACACTCACACAACTTCCTTTTACAGTGATCTTATAATTAGTCAAAAATTTCATTTTTAATTTTTAACCATTTGTTAAAAATTTTCAAAAATTAAAAATTCTACAAAAACGGTACAAAATCGAGTGTTAGTTGAAGAGACAAATTTTCTCTAGAATTTTAAGGTGAATTCAAAAATGTAATAATATACCGGGTGTTTTATTTAAAATAGGAGTTAATAAAAAAAATAGAAAAAAAAACAAACGAAACCCACTTTAGAAGTATTCAACTGGAAAATCACCTATCTCACATCAATACACATTAAAAATGTAAGAAAAATGTAAAGTTTAAAAAAAATCGTTAGAGCCGTTTTTGAAAAAATCGAAAAAAACTGAAAAATCACAAGAGTAAACACCTACTTCCGGTTATGCGATTTTCTTCAAAAGCTTGCTGTCTCATCTACATAGTACACAAAACTTATATATGAAGTTTCAACGCCATACCTCTTTTCGTTTGTGAGATATTCTGTTCACAGACAGACAGACAGACAGACAGACAGACAGACAGACACACAGACACACAGACCAATGAAAAAAAATATGTTTTTTGGGATCAGGGGACTCTAAAACGTGAAGATCTGTTGAAAACTCAATTTCGAATTTTTGGGGTGAATCCAATACTTCCTTTATAGTAGTAAAAGGAAGTAAAAAAGAGAGATGGAAAAATCCAAACAAGATTACGAAATATATTCAATTGCTGCAGGTGAAAGTGAAACTACGCGACAAAGTACACCACCACAAAACGGAGACCAAAATGACAAACAGGATTTACTAAAACATATTATATTAGACGCAGCGAGACAGGTATGGGGTACAAAAACAGTACAAGCGAATTTCAAAACAACAAGTTCATGGAATGATGAAGTGAAAGAGGAGGTTAAGAAAAAGAATAGAACCTGGAGGAATTACTTGATAAATAATACTACTCAGCATATGTGGATATGAATACATAACTCACGGGAGTGACATAAAAGCATTTATAAGAGAAACAAAAATAAAGGAATGGGAAAATTTTTGTAACAAAATAAATAAACAACATAACGGAAATCAAAGATATTTTTGGTACATAGTGAACATTTTGAAAGATAAGAACCAGCGAGCATTAAAAGTATAAAGGATAAATAAACAACTTTTTTTTTACAAGTGTATTTACCAGATCAGCACGTGAATGCTATACATAGTAGGTATAATAAGGAATACGGATATTACAATATACGGTTAAATAACATTAGGAGGTTAATACTCCAAAAATATATACATATATAATATTACTACATACTTGGAAATGGTTTATTCACTTTCCAAAGAATTGTCACTGTCTAAGATTAAATCCGTGGGTGTACGTCTTTTAAGCCTTCGTATTGGAGGAGGAGTGTTTAGGCGATGTAGATAGCACTGAGCACTTGTGAATATTAGCAAAGAAGTTAGTGGCTATTTATTTTATTCAGTCTTCAATACTTAGTAGTTGTAGTTCTGAGTGTAGTTGAGTGTTGCGCACAAACCAACTGCATTGCAGATGATGCGTATTATTTTATTCTGCATTACCTGAATTTTATTGATGTGAGTTTTGCTAGCAGGTCCCCCAGATGACGGAACCATACATGATGATGGGTCGTATTAGCGATTTGTATAGCAGGGTAGAGCATGTAATTCTTAGCTTGGATTTGCGGTTAATTAATGGGTAGAGAAGATTCAGCCTGTTATAACATTCTGAAAGTTTTTTGTTTATGTGAATAGCCCATGTTAATTTTTGATCTAAGTACATTCCCAGATATTTCACCGCGTCATCACTAGGATTCCAGGGAATTGTGATTGCGTTCACTTGCAGTTCAGCTGGGTTAATAGGTCGTCTTAGCGTGAAAATTTTTGCTAGGCATTTTGACGTATTAAGTTGAATTCTCCATGTATTACACCATTGGTAGTAGTGATCGATTGCAATTTGGAGTACATCGATCGCTTGTTGAATATTTACGTTTTGAGATATAAACGCAGTATCATCTGCATACATAACAATTTCCACATTATTAAAGCGAGGTATGTCATGTGTATACACGTTGTATAGAATTGGCCCAAGGACTGAGCCCTGAGGAACTCCTGAAGTAAATTTTTATTAAAGCTGAATATTGTGATTTAGTTCTAATCCTGAACGTTCTATCTGTTAGAAACGATGCTATCACTCGAATAAGATAAGTTGGTAAATTAATTTGAATAAGTTTATAGATAAGACCTTCTATCCATACTTTGTCGAAGGCCTGTGAGATGTCGAAGAAGGCTACTACTGTGTGCTTCTTAGTTTCAAACCCATTAGATATGATGTTCGTTAATCGTAATAATTGAAGTCTTGTTGAGTGATTACTGCGAAAGCCATATTGCGTTACTGGGATAACATTTTTAGCGTCTAATATATCATTGAGACGTCGATAGATAATTTTTTCAAGCAGCTTTGATAGAGTGCAAAGTAAGCTTATTGGTCTATAATTGTTCACCATCGTTTTATCTTTTTTTGGCTTAGGAAATAATATAATTTCTGCTTGCTTCCAGTTGCTAGGGAAAGTAGCCATTTCTTAAGCAGGCATTGAACAAATTTGCCAAGAAAACAATAGCTTTGATGGTTAAGTTTTTCAAAACAATATTGGGTACTAGGTCATGTCCGGGGATTTTTGAAGTGGGAGTTTATTAATGATGATTTGACAACTAAAATAACAATAAGAAAAATCTATAAAGGACTTTACGCAGAACTTTCCTCGTCGACATTGTGACACTAAATAATTTTAATAATCAAATTAAGTTAGGAGTTCAAATATCTTCACGTTTCTAATAAATTAAATACATTTTTAAATGTATCCAGTTGAGGTCTGAACCCGCCGCCTCTGCGGCTCTGCAGAATGCTCGACCTGGCCGAGATCCCGCAGAGGATGTAAGTCCTGCGGAATTCTATCTCCGCCACCGAGTCTCTTCAAGAAAAGTCCGGCGCGCGCGTCTCATGAAGAGCGCGGTGTAATGGTTGAAACATTTTACTCTTTTGTGACATTATCCTTTATCGGTTGAGTCCTTATTTCGACAAATGTAAAGCCTGACCTATGCGAAAGTTATTACTTCCTTTATTTCAAAATTAACACAAAATAAACAAAAACTTTTATTTTTTAAGGTGCTCACTCTGTATATATTTGTATGAAATTGTACCGGTTTCATGCGAGGTAGATATGCAGGGTGTCCCAAAAAGAATGGGACACCGATTAGTCATAGATTCCTTACGTCATAATAAATCGATTAAACCGAATATACCTTTGTACAAAGTCCCTTCAGTAAGAAGTTATAGGACCTCGAAGGTCAATTTTTTATTTTTTATTTTTTTGTTAATTTCCATAAAAGTCGAGATATCGATTTCAATTTTTGATATACATGCGCACTATTTTGTAGTGCACTAATAGGCAACATTTCATAAACTACACTTGACTGTAAGGGGTAATTAACCTATCTTTCAAAACTTTTTTTAGCTCTAACTTCGTTATCTGTAACACTTTCTAAAATTGTAGGTTATTGTCTGAAAGAGAATTAAAATACACAAAAATAATGTACTCTTAGTTCATAAGCGTAAGAGCAACCGTTTACTTTAAAATGCCTATCAAAGGCTTTTGGTTGTCGTTAAGACGTGAAATTATCAAGTAGCCATGATCACAAAAACAATGGGTAATGATTGCAATCTAGTAAACAACAACAAGAAATCAATTAATGACGTTGGTGACATTAGTTTTTTGTCTTTTGTGCTTACGAAAATGCTGTGACATAACGAACCTTTCAGCATTGGAGAATACGTTATGTAGCGCATTTTCTTAAACATAAAAGAACAAATTCTTATGTCACTAATGTCATTAATTGTTTTATCATGGTTTTTACTGGATGACCATTGTTTTGTGATCATGGCTACTTGATAATTGCACGTGTTAATGACTACCAAAAACCTTTGATGGGCATTTTAAGGTAAACGGTTGCTTTGAGGCTTAAGAACTAAGAGTACATTATTTTTGTGCCTTTTAATTCTCTTTCAGATAATAACCTAAAATTTCAAAAAATGTTACAGATAACGAAGTTAGAGTTAAAAAAAATTTGAAAGACAGGTAAAGTGCCTCTTACAGTCGAGGCTAATTTATGAAAAAACTGTGTTAGTGCAGTACATAATAGTAAGCATAGGTATATACCAAAATTCTAATCGATATCTCTACACTTGTGGAAATTAATAAAAAATAAAAAATAAAAGATTGAACTTCAAGGCCCTATAACTTCTTACTGGAGCTCTTCACAGCATTGATAATTAAGATTACATTAACCTTTAGACAATAATACTGCACTAAACGTACTGTTTATTATAAATAGTTCACTGACTGGCACTTTTAATCACTATCGGAGAGTAGGGTATCTTGTGGCAATCTTGGTTTCAGCCGTGTTGTAGTTGTTTTGCTTCCTAGGTTATGATGAGCTGTTCTGAACAGTTATGAAGGTTACTGAAGAACTTCTTGGCTGAAGTTTTAATAAAGTCTTCTATGCTTGGCATGCTTAGTTCGCGGTGAAGTTGAGAGTTACGGGTGTACCAGTCGGCGTTAGTAGCGATTCTCAAAACCTTGTTTTGGAGAGTCTGTAACTTTTTAATATTTGTCTTACTTGTAGGACCCCACACTACGCAAGCGTACATTATGACTGCTCTTATGATACCTAGATATAACATTTTGGAACATTCTATTTTTAAGCATGTTTTTTTATTTAATATGGGATAAAACATTGCAATTCTTGCATAGCCTTCTTGTAACTTGTTGTTGACATGTAGACTCCAAGTTAGTCGTCTGTCTAAGTGTAGCCCTAGATATTTGACGGCTTTATCTGTAGGATTCCATGTTATTGGGTGATTATTTATAATGATAGGTGCAGGATCTAGTGGTCTCCGTAAAGTGAATATTTTAACTTGACATTTAGTAGAATTGATTTGGATGTTCCAGCGTCTAAACCATGCAAGAAGTTCATTTAGTGAGTTCTGGAGCATTTCAGCAGCTGTGTTAATATCTTGGTGTTGGGTGAGAACAGCGTCATCATCCGCATACATTGAAATAGTGTTGTTGTCTGCATTGGGCATGTCGTACATGAATATATTGAATAGTACTGGTCCCAAGACCGACCCTTGAGGCACTCCGGCTGCGATTGGTTTTAATTCTGACAGTGCGGCATTGCTTTTAACGCGAAAAGTTTGTTTTGTGAGAAAGGATTGTATCAGATTGGTTAAGTATTCTGGGAAGCTCAAAGTTCTCATCCTGTATATAACGCCTTTCAGCCACACCCTGTCGAACGCTTGGGCTATATCCAGGAAAGCTGCCGTGGTGTGTTGTTTAGCTTCAAACCCTCTTATGATAGTTTCTGGTATTCTTAGGAGCTGATGTGTAGTCGAGTGCTGTGGTCTGAATCCAAACTGAAAGTGGGGTAAAATTTCGTTGATTTGCATGTAGTCATGTAATCTTACTAGGATAATCTTTTCGGGGACTTTTGAGATGGTACAAAGTAGGCTGATTGGCCTGTAGCGGTTTGGGTCGTTCCCTTTTTTACCTGGTTTCAAGAATATCAAAACTTCAGCAACCTTCCATGTGGTTGGGAAGTAGCTAATACTAATACAGACATTAAAGATTGTTGCCAAGTAAGTTAGTGTCTTTGGTGTTAAGTTTTTGAGCAAGATATTTAAAATTTTATCGTGTCCTGGTGCTTTTTTATTTGGAAGTCTTTTGATGATTTCTTCTATTTCCCGTGGTGAGGTTGTCTTAAGGTCATCATGTTTTATGATAGGTACATGGGCGTCTACTGAGGTTTCGGTATTGTAGGTGTGTTGAATATTATCTGCCGCGATATTAGTTCTGAAGACATTTTGCAGGTGCTCCGCCATCATTTCGCATTTTTCTTTATCGGTGTTGTAGTTTCTAGTTTCTGTTGTTGTATGTCAAAGGGGGTATTATATTTGGTTTGCGGGTAATCTGCTTTGTTACTTTCCATAATGAGGAGCCTCTATTGTCAACGCTAGATATATATTGATTATACTGACATATTCGATGATTGTCTAGTTCCCATTTCACTTGGTGCGTGAGTTTATTCAGTTTAATTTTAAATGTTCGATTTCGTATACCCTGCCATAGCCTTCTGCAAGAATTTTTTGCTTTAATAAGATCTTGAATGTGTTTTGGTGGTTTCCAGGGTGAGCGTCTTACGTTTTTGTGTGCTGAATGCGTTTGAAGATTGAGCGGCGTGCACCATCGTGTCTGTCAAGCTGTCAAGTGCTTTACGGAATTGTCAACTGTTTGAGTTGTGTATGGTAGATTCTGAGGTTTAATATGAGCATCCAAGTGCTCTTTAAATTTATCCCAACCCATGACACCATTAATTAGTCTTGTGGGTGTTACGATGTTTTCAGATAGTTTTTCCAGCGTTATAATTACTGGCTGGTGATCGGAGTCTAGTTCCGTGAGTACCTGATGATTAAGAGATTTATGATCAGTCCTGTATGGAAAATGAGTAAATTCTGTGGGCGCTGTAATGTGTATAGTATGGTGGGTGGAGATTTCATGCAGCTTTTTTCCATTGGGGTTAGTTGCACGACAGCCCCATAGAGTACTCTTGCTGTTTAAGTCTCCCAGAAGAATGGTGGGGCAATTGGTATCAAAGTACGATGTAATGCCTTTTGCTGTAAGTTGTCGGTTTGGGTGTTGATAGGCGGCCATAAGTCTAATTGCGCAGCCGCGTTGTGCTATTATTTCCACTGCAATTGCTTCCAAGTTTGTTAAGTCATGTTTAGGTAGCTGATAGTGCTGAATGTTGTTTTTAATTATTATCGCAACTCCGCCGGATGCTGTTGGAGATCGTATCTATAAGTGCGATACCCCGGAATTGTAAATTTTTCATTTTTGATTAGTTGTGTTTCACTTATAAAGGCGAGGTCAATATTGTGCCGTATGAGAAAATCAATAAAGATAATGCATTGTGCCTTGATACCGTTTGAGTTCCAATTAAGGAGTGTTAAATGATTAAACATTTTTTGATTAATTATATCCATTTTGGAGCAGAATTGTGATTATGTGTGATAATTGAATTTTAATTTGTTCTGTGATAGAAGTTATGATCTGGTTTATAATATTTGTGATAATATCTGGTAGGTTTGTCGAGTCATTTTTTGGTTCTGTAGAATAATGTTGGTTTTTGAATGCGCTCGCATATGTTGTAGGTTGAATAGGGTGTATGGTTGTCTTTGGCGGAGTTTGGCGCGTTTGGGTGTTGCCTTTCTATATTTTAGTAGCTTGTATGGGAGGCTGCCTGCTGTTTTCAGTCCTAAGTAATGATGACAACCTTTATAATTGGCCGGGTGTTGTTGGCCGCAGAAAACGCATTGTGGTTTGTCAGATTTCGTTTTATTGCATTCTGAATTTAAGTGTCCCCCTAGGCATTTGACACATCTAGCCGGTAATTTACAGTAATTTTTGATGTGGCCGTAGTTTTGGCAGCGATGACATTGCGGTATGTCGGAGGATTTCTTTCTGGGTTCTACTGCAACTATGCAGTGAAATAGGTGTGTAATTTTGAAAATTTCGTTAGAGTTTTTGGTTGGTTTCATTAAAACTGCGCATATTGGTATTGGCAATTTTTCTTTGTTATAAAGTCGAGCAACATTTATTATTTGAAAAGATTTAGATAATTCTCGTTTAATTTCCTCATTTGTAATAGAAATCGGTATATTTCTTATTACTACGGATAGGTTCGCTTGTTGAGGATTGTGAAAAGTGTGATAATTTATTTTATGTTCGTCATAGAACGTAGTTAGTGTTCTGTAGTGATCCGGGTCTTGAAGGTTAATTTTAATTGCATTTCCAGCGCATACGGTGGTAAATTTGCTTTGAGTTATATTTTGCAGGTCTTTTATCACTTCTTGGTATTTCACAGGTCCGTGTAGAAAAATTGGGGCACCTTCAGTTTTTTTTGGTGTGTTTTTTGGCTCGCTGGGGTTTACTTCTTCTTGTTTTGAGTCTTCATTATTATTTAGTAAATAATATTTATTGTTTGACATAAGTGCGTCTGGCTCAAAAAGATATCGCTTGTTGGGTTCGTCATCTGTCGGGGAGGTGTGATTTCGTTTTCCGGAAACGGAGGTAGATTCGGTGTCGATTGCCATGTGAGTGTCTAGATTAAGTGGCACGTTATTACCTTTGGAAATAAGTTTAGGCAGATTAAGAATTCCATCTGTGTTTGTCCGATTATTTTGCGTTGTCAGAGCCGTGATCCGAGCAAGGCCGCTGACCTGCGGTCTTTGTTATCCGGCTGTGTGCACTCACTAATACACTTTTAAGACCGAAAAGTTAATTATTAGCACCCTAGGGCCTAGGGGCACTGTTAAAGTTTTAATGAACAACTGTAAACGATCCTCACTCGTTGGGCATTCAAGCACGACTTCTTTGTACTAAGGTATATTAGGTTTAATCGATTTATTATAACGTAGGAAATCTAGGACTAATCGGTACCTCATTATTTTTGAGACACCCTGTATAATATGTATGCAAAATATCCTCTTCCTCTGACAAATAGTTTTTGAGCTATACTGCCAACAGACAGACAGACAGACAGACAGACTGACGGAATTGAGAAAACCTCCTTTTCGTCATCTAGTGACCTTGAAACGTGAACATCTGAAAAAATCTCGGAAGGTGATTTTTTCGTGGTTACAATACTTCCTTCGTCTTTCAGACGAGGGAAGTAAAAAGATAGGTAGAAGTATGAAGGGATTATTATGAACAGAAATATGGAATAATGGTGGATAATTACATAATAATGAAATGCAAATAGGAGTTGAACTTGTCGAGAATAATATTGAAATTGAGAAAAGAATGAAAGCTTAAGCTATCTGCAAAATATTATATTTTTTTAACAAATTTTAGATAAGGGAAACAATTTGATTCTTATAAGATATACGTTCTGTGTCTGTTGTTCACCCTCTATCTATGGGATAAAAAAATTACCAGTTCTTCCTAAGAGGATAAAAAGAAAAATACTGAAGCTTTTTGCAAATTATTATTTTCTCTAACAAATTTGAGATAAAGCAATATTAGACGATTTTACCTTTTTTAAGATGTTTACCCTGTATAAAAATGCACCAGTTTTTTAAGAGGATAAAAGGATAAATAATGAAGCTATTTACAAAATACTATTTTTTCTAACAAATTTGAGATAAAGCAAAATAGACGATTTTACCGTTTTAAAATTTTTACCTTGTATCGGTTAGTCACCCTCTATACAGTGTGTACATAAAGTAAGGAATAAATTCATTATCTAGAAAAGGGAAAGCTTTTCGGAAAAATCCTCAGACATGTCAACCTTTGTTTTAAGATGCGCATCTTTTGACGTTCTAGTCTCATTGGTGACATCATTACTGTTCCGGATATGACGTCATCGAATTTTTTTCAAATGGCAACCTTTATTTTTGACAGCGCCATTTGAAAGAGCATATTTTTCTGCATACAACACATCAGAAAGTTTGGTCATGTTACATAAGGAAATTTTCGATAAAATTAATGTTATAGTGATTTAAAATTAATTTATTTTATTCAGTTAATTGAACAAAACTAATTAATTCAGGGGACTCTAAAACGTGAAGATCTGTTGAAAACTCAATTTGTAATTTTTGAGGTGAATCCAATACTTCCTTTATCGTAAAAGGAAGTAAAAAACATACGTTTTGTATTGACAGCCATGAAAAGTCATAGTGACAATTTGGAAAGTACCGAAAGATCAAATGTTATACGTTTGGCAGTACTGAAGTGTATTGTCAGTCTATGTCAAATTCGAGAGGTTAATAGGTTAAGTTTTGTTTGTTATTTGACACAGATTGACGCAAAACTTAACGTACAAATTTCGAATTTGGCATAGCTTGACAGTGCTACCAACACTGCAGTAGTAAGTGACATGGTTTTATCCCACTAATGAAATAAAGTAATTTCATTATTCCACTAGTGGATAAAGTGGTACTTTAGACGGTTCATAAGTGTGGATAAAACTTCAATTATAAGGTGATTGTGGATAAAATGTCTTTTTGCTATAATAAAAAGAGTGGTTTTTTATGACTTAGAAAGAGACCTTTACAAAGCTAGGAAGGACTTCAGTTTCAACACTTAATTAGTTTGTTCAATTAACTAAATAAAATAAATTAATTAAAATTAATTAAATCGTTATAACATTAATTTTCTCGAAAATTTCCTTATGTAACATGACAAAGATTTTGATGTGCTGTATGCAGAAAATATGCTCTTTCAAATGGCGCTGTCAAAAATAGAGGTTGCTATTTGAAAAAAATGTCGATTACGTCATATCCGGAACAGTAATGATGTCACCAATGGGAATGGAACGTCAAAAGATGCGCATCTTAAAACAAAGGTTGACGTGTCCGAGGATTTTTCCGAAACCTTTTCCTTTTCTAGATAATGAATTTATTCCATTCTTTATGTACACACTGTATATTGGATAAAAAATGTACCAGTTTTTCCTAGGAGGATAAAAGGATAAATGATTAAGCTATTTGCAAAATATTATTTTCACTAACAAATTCGAGCTAAAGCACAATTAGACGATTTTACCTTTTTTAGATATTTACCCTGTACCTGTTGTTCACCCTCTACTTATTGGGTCAAAAGTGTACCAGTTTTTCCTAGAAGGATAAAAGGATAAATGCTGAAGATATTTGCAAATATTATTTTTCTCAACAAATTTGAGATAAAGCAAGATTGGACGATTTTACGTTTTTTAAAAATGTACACCCTGCAGCTGTTGTTGATCCTATATCTATTGGATAAAAATGTATCAGTTTTCGTAGCACGATAAAAGGGTAAAGGTTTTAAGCTATTGCAAAATTTTATTTTTCTAACAATTTGAGATAAAGCAAAATTATACGACTTTACTCTTTTAAAATGTTAACTTGTATTTGTTGGTTCACCCTATATCTATTGGACCAAAAATGTACCAGTTTTTCCTAAGAGGATAAAAGGATAAATGCTGAAGCTTTTTGAAACTTATTATTTTCTCTAACAAATTTCAGATAAAGCAAAATTAGACGATTTTACCTTTTTTAAGATGTTTACCCTGTATCTGTTGTTCACCATCTATCTATTTGATCAGTTCTCGTATCAGGATAAAAGGATAAAAGCTTAAGCTGTTTGTAAAATATTATTTTCTCTTACAAATTTGAGATAAAGCAAAATTACGCCATCTTAATTGTTTTAATATGTTCACCCTGTATCTGTTGTTCACCGACAATCTTTCGATAAGAAAAGTACCAGTTTTAGTAGAATGATAAAGGGATGAATGCTTAAACTATTTACAAATATTATTTTTGTCGAACAAATTTGGGATAAAGAAAAATTAGATGATTGTTACTTTTTCTAAAATGCTCTCCCCGTATATGTTGTCCATCGTCCATCTACTGGATAAAACCGTACTCGTTTTCGTTGGAGGCTAGAAGGATGAATGCTTAAGCTACTCGCAGAATATTATTTGTCCTTAACAAATTTGAGATAAAGCGAAAATAGACAGATTTCAATTTGCTATTGTTGACCCTGTATCTGTTGGATCCAAAATATACCTATTTTGGTCAAGAGTAAATGTTTTAAGTTAGATCAAACATAGTATTTTTCTCTAATAAATAGTTCTGGAAGAGAACTTATTTTCAACAACAATACTGAGCGCTTGAACTTTGTCTATTTCAAGAACTTAGAATGAAATAAAGCGTTCTATGTATAACGTGCTTAATTAAGATTGTAGCGCTCGAGTCATGCCTTAAACATTTCATCATACTATTATATAGAGATTATGTCCTTAATACATAAATAACTATTATGTTTTTCTAAATAAATTTTGTTTTATTTGAACTGTGTAGTGTATATTTTTGGAACTTAGGGAAGAAACGATCTCGAAAAAAATGTCTCTGAAGAAATTTTCAGGAAAACCAAGCGTACGCCAGAATATGACATTAGCGTAGACAATACCGTTAATTCTGACTCTGATTTAGATATAAATAAATTAGATTTTGCTTTAACATGATTCTTTTAAACAAAAGAACATAATATTAAACAATACAATTAATAGAGCCAAACCAATGAAAATTATTTTAGTTGTCAGTTGTTGCTACCTTCAGCAACACTGACAATTATGAAGAAAAGAGAAAAAAACCTTTTAAAGTAAAGATGTAATCATCTTTACAACCGTTATACAGTGACACAGTTCAATAGTGTGAAGAATATGAATAGTCTTTGCTTTTACTTTTATTATTTCAGATAATGAGTACTTAGTGCTTCTATAAACAGTATAGCTTTTCTAAATATTATTTTTCATCATTCATTTTTTAGCAAAACAATAATGTTAGGCAATACCTGTCAGTTGTAAATACAATTTTGTAGCTTACATTTGGTTTGCTGGGACTTCCCTAGTTTTCCAAGAAATATTTTTGCGGGGGCATTTTTTGTCGGGAGATTTTTTTCCTGGAGGGTTTTCCCGGGGAATTTTTTCCGGCGCAATTTTTTCGTTCATGATATTTTTTATATCCTAACAGTAAGTCTTTGTAAACATAATATAAGAGTGGGGCCTGTCACTGAATTTTGAACGCAATTCCGTAAGTGTGCTGCTACGGCCTGTAACAATGCATTGCTAAACATGGCAAATAGCTGCACTCGTAATACATGATGGTAGTCATCACTTCTCGTGGAGGACATTTTACCTTCTCTTGTATTTTATTCCATTTACAATTTTACATCATCGAATTCAAGCTCAACAAGTTGAAGTCGCTAGCGAATACAAAACAAGCTTTCTAACAATAGCGTAGCGACGAAGGTGATCAGCAATATCAATGAACGATCTTGACCATTAAGAGCAAGTACCTCAGCTCACCTGAATCACATCTCAGTTTAGATGCATTAAGTTATTACTGTTGTATCGCTATCATTTTGTTGCTTATTCTTTGCAACAAACTGTAATGAATGGATTTTGCATGGAATTATCCTTTTAGTTTTAAGCGTAGCTTTGTCTTCTTTTCTAAGATGACGAAAATAGGCAAAAATGAGCAATAATATAGAAATTCTACTGACACTTACATCACGTTAACTCCAAATGTCATCTTGATGTTTGGGAACTCGAAGGTCGTGGCTAGCAATTTGGATATGGGAGTGTCAGCCGACAAAGCATTAACCGGATTGCGTTTCGGACAGGCTTCTTCCTGAAGTGCTGCTACTTCATTGTCCACCCACCATCACCAGGGTTCGCCTGTAGACCATTTATCCCGCTCCAGTTACCCAAACATTTTCACCTGGAAAATCGTGTTCTGCGTAAAATTGCGCAACATCTACGATTTAGTATGCAAATGTAATTGAGGAGCTATTTTGAGCAGCCCTAATATACATAAGGAAATAAAAAATTTTTGTTGCCCAAATAATAGCTCTAGGTGCGCCGTTGTTTCTGTTTACAAACACATCAGCTGGGGGATCAAGCAGGCGGGCGGGTATAAATGCGCCTCTTGTTGTGATTTCGGCTTATTGGTTTCGGAATTCTGAAGAAGAAAGCACGAATTAAAATGAAGGTATACAGTGACAGTGCCTGTGCTGAGTGCTCGTTTTTAAACTGTGTATATTGTAGGTTATCGTCGCTGCGTGTCTCATCCTCGCCGTCGGGGTTGCCCACGGGGGGCTCCTGGGAACCACTTTGGTGCGCACCCCCAGCTTAGACAGTGCCGTCATCAAATCCGACCGGATCGGAGGAAACTTCGCCTATAGCACCGCAGAAGCTCATGCGTATGCCGCCCTCAGTCCAGTGGTGGCGGCGCCAGTATTGCATCAGACTGTTATCGCTGCCGCCCCTCAACCCATCCTAGCTAATCCCGGCATTATTGCCAACCCTGGAATTATCGGGCATCTGGAATTATCGGGCATCCCGGAAATTATCTCTGGAATTATTTCCGGCCCTGGAATTATTGGCAACCCTGGAATTATCTCCGGTGCCGGAAATTATCGCCAATCCTGGAATTATTTCCGCAGGTCCAATTCTTGGAGGCCCAGTTGGAGCACCTATTTCAGTGCCTGGAAACTCACCCGGAGTAGCCATCGACGAAGATACCGTGGCCGTCGAATCTGCTTAATTTAAGTAAGTTCAAGGGTCCTGACTGGTTGTAGTATATCGAAGTCAGTGCTTATTGTATCTTTGCCTTGTAGAGTGTAAATAAATTATTTCCAGTACTATTTTATATACTTTTCGGTGTTATTTTGGCAAATGCCGTTAATTATTCGGCTATAGAGATTTGTCGAAGAAATATTGCTTCTGTGTGTCTTGTTACATCAGTCAGAAAAATTAATTTCCGATAAGAAAAATTAACCTTCTTGCTAAGAACATATTTCCAACAATTTAAAATTCCACCTTAACGACAGTTGACGTTTTATTATCAGTCATGGGGAGTGGAAATATGTTTTGTTTTCATAGAGTACAGCAAACAATAAAGCAAATATGATGAGAAGTTATAGATATAGATGTGATGTTGAAAAGGTAATGATGAACATGAGTTGTTCAAAGAAGCTGAAGACTTCGTCATAAGTCAGCAAGTGTGTGTGAATAAGTTCTAATGACAAGAAATAAAAGTTAGCAAAATATACAGGAATTAACGATTTAATTATGTGTCCACGTTTTTACTTTCAGTTTATTTAATATATTTTTCTTTCTCTAGACGAAGGGGATCTGTTCTTTTCATAAATGTAGACGTTCTGATCCTGAAAAGCAGCCTTACTTTTATAATCTACATTTCGGAGCAGTTAAAAGAGTGCAAATAAATTATTTTTATATTTCGGGGCGAAAGGCAATTTTTGTGTTATTTTGGCAGATGCGGTTAATTATCCGCCGATGGAGATCTATCGAACAAATATCGTTTCTGTTTGCGTTGCTACATCAAAGACAGAAATATTGATCTCGTTCGAAAATTTAGGGGATGGTGATTGAAACCTGACGTTTACAGTGCCTGTGGGGGTTGATCGAGTGTTTTATGAGATTATATGCAAAAGTTGTACTTAAGTTTACATTTAGAAATAAATGTAGAAATACTAGCACTTTTATAAAACATAAAAATGCCAGCAGTTTATTCAAGACGGCTTCCGTAAAACGAAACATGCGGCATATTCAAATTCTCTAATGGAAATCCATGAATTAATACAACAAACTGTTTAATAAAATGCCATTAGTTAATAGAACAATTATGATAATGTAACCGAGAAATAACAAGGACATTTAGTTTTAGCGCCTGGTTCTGAAATTTAGAGCATGGAACCAGTTTTTAATCGAAACCGTTCGTCGCAGATGTATACAATGGGTTAAGAGTATACACCTACAATTTTAATGCAGATTTTGAGCTATAATTACACCTCATTAAAACTGAAATTCCCGATCAAGTTCAGAGTTATATTCGTAGTTACGACCAGATGTTCTTAAATGGAATTAAATCGAAGGTTTTTATGTTTTGCGCTTGGCAGTTCTAAATGAAACGTAATGTTAGTTATTTGAAGAGGCGTGAATTTGGAACATCTTATATTTTTGTCAATAACATTATTTCGCTAGATCAACTTTAGTTAGTGTTATGTAAGTATTGAAGCGATATAATTAACAATATAAAATGGCGAGACTATTACTTCTAAGCTATGCAGGCATTCGCGTATATACAGGGTGTAGAAATGCTTTACGCACCATAGGGATTTCAATGGTAATTTCTTCATATGAAAATATTTGCTTCCCTAATTATTTTAGAGCAAACTTGTATTGAAGTTTTTTGTAGAGAAAAAAATTCTGTATCCATTTATGCCAGCATTTGTCATTTTACATTTCGGAAAACCGAAAATTTAAAGAAAAAAAATTACCATTTTTAGACAAATCAGCGGTGCCTTGAAATTACTAAATCATCTCAAAGCATCAACAAATTAGTTTGCTGTTTATTTGTTTGCATCTGTCAAATGTAACGGCAACCAAATAAACAGCAAACTAATTTGTTGATGCTTTGAGATGATTTAGTAATTTCAAGGCACCGCTGATTTGTCTAAAAATGGTATTTTATTTATTTAAATTTTCGGTTTTCCGAAATGTAAAATGACAAATTCTGGCTTAAATGGATACAGAGTTTTTTTCTCTACAAAAAACTTCAATACAAGTTTGCTCTAAAATAATTAGGGAAGCAAATATTTTCATATGAAGAAATTACCATTGAAATCCCTATGGTGCGTAAAGCATTTCTACACCCTGTATAGTATGTCCAAAGATAACATCATAACAGAAAGAGATCCTTGACTTTGCTAATTTGCTTTGCTCTTCTTAGCTTTGAAGCTTTCAGTTCAGAAAAAATATGACCGTTATGATAAACTTCATACCCTTTGTCGCCTCTTACGGCCGCTTCACGGCAGTGAATAGAATGGGTATATACCACATAAGTATGACTATGCGCGATGCCATTTCAAAATTGACTGTGGTCTCCAAGTTTTCTTCTTCTTCCTCTTACTGTAGGCTGAGAGCCTGTTACTAACCACCCAAAGCGTATTTTATAAGCCATCTTCGGCTACGGCCGGGGTAAGTGGCTGGTCTAACCCATTGAATTAGGGAAGAATGCTCTTCTGTAGGGACCACAACACCAAATCGTTGATATGGTGGCTGGAGAGCGTAATATGTAACTGTTGTTCGGGTGTGAGGCTCGAAGTCACTTCCTGGCGACTTCAAACGCAAATGCTTTACCAGTTGACTACCCCATCTCTGAGTCGTCAAAATTAATATGCATTTCTGATTCTGCTACTGTATATTAATTTGCAGACGTGCGTTACTAAATAAGAGCTTAAAGAAAAAAGAGTTATGTCTTCCACTTTCTGGTGCTACACCCGCTGTATTTTTGAATTTTGAGGTTATAACGAATAGAGAATAGGGTTATATTGAAACTTAATTGAGGATATGGCACGGACACATTGTAAACTTACCACGCTATATAACTCTTTTGTTTACTATTAATAGTTTTTGAAAATATCTAGTTTCACAAATTCCACTTGTGAGGGAAATTCTGTGTAAAGCCTTTTAAAGATGTTTTTTCAATGTATGTCATCCATGTTTCGATGTTTATTTGCTGGACTGTGTTATACTCGTTTACAGGTTTTTCTTCGCTTTCAATATAAAAAAAATTAGTCATATCTGGTCGTTCTTAGTGAAGCGACTCCGGAATTCTTTTTATTTCTTTCGTCTGAAAGACGAAGAAAGTATTCTAATCGGGAAAAAATCACCATAGAAGATTTCTTCTGATCTTCACCTTTCATGGTCCCTAGATGACGAAAAACAGGTTTTCTGTCTGTTGCCGATATAACTCAAAAACTATTTGTTGGAGGAAGACTATAGTTTGCATGTGAATTATATGCCTTCCTAGCATAAAACCAAGAAAATTTTTGGTAAAATACTGCCTGTTTTTGCTTTAACTCGAGAATGATTAATTAAATAAAACTAATGATTTGCATGTAGCTCAGGCTTTTAACTTTGACGAAAAACGGCATGTTTTGGACCCAACATATACAGGGTGAGTACCTTAATAGATAAATTATTAATATTTTTGCTTTTGACTGAGAAATAGATAAAATTGATGATTTGCACATAGCTCAGGCTTTACTCTTGACGAAAATAGAACTCATCAAATACAGGACAAATGTTGTAAGATATAAAAAAACCCAAGCCACTTATTCGTTGACTTGCATTAACAATTGCGTATGTAATAAGTTTTCTAATAGTTTGCTAAGAATGGGATACAGGCTGATTGGTCTCTATATGATGCCATTGACTTTGGTTGCTGTCCAGGTTTAAGTATAAGAATTACTTCAGCTGTTTTCCACTGTGCAAGAAAATGACACACTCTTAAAACGGCAGTAAATATAATTGTTAATAAGTCTAATCCTCTGCATAATAGTTCTTTTAGGAGTTGTCCCGTAATTTGGTCATATTCTGGAGAGTTCTTAGGGTTTAAGTTTTTTTTATTAGGGCTATTACTTCTGTTACAGTGAATACATACGGTAGCGGCGATAGCTGGTATAGTGCTTCAAGATAATCCTTTATTTACTTCTTCAGCTGTAGATTGTGTTGATCATGGTGTGAAAACATTTGCTAGGTGTTGTGCAAATACATTTGCTTTTTCAATATCTGTACGAGCCCATGTTCACCCTCTTTTCGTATTGGAGGAATAGGTTTTGAAGTCTTTTTTATTTGTTTAGTGGCTTTGTACAGGGAGTAATCGGTATCATCTGTAGCAGATAGGTTTTTCAAATAATCGGATTCATTTTAAAGTTTTTGAAGTCGTTTTAGATCTCTGCTTGCTTCCTCGTAGCGTTCTTTATCTGATGGATATCGACTGCGCTGCCATATTTTTCTGAGCCTCTGTTTCTCGCCAATTTTTTGTTTAACAAGATTTGGACAATTTTGAGCTTGTTTTGTAGTTGTTATTTTTGGGGTTGCCTCCCATGCTGATTGCTGAATTATAGTAGTTATTTCACTGACAGCTTTTTCAACATCTTCCTTGGTTTGTAGTGGGATTTTTAGATTTATTTTGTTATCAATTTGTTGTCTGCATTGAAATGGTCGAGCGTTGAAATCGCATTTGCAGGCGCTGAAGTTCGAATCCCACCGCCAATAACGTTTTTTATTTGAAAAGTTATTTAATTCGCACTACCAAGTGTTTCCTTTTTTATTGTTTTCGTATTACCAGGAACGTTAAGATTATTTTTACACCGAGTTCCTTTAATTTTTAAAATTGTTTAGTGTCATAACGTTGACTTGCAAGAGACGTTCTGAGTAAAGCCTTTCACAGATTTTTAAATATCTTTACTTTTGAATGCACTCTGTTCCTTATTGCATATGAGACAATCCATCTTTTTGTTAGTTTTTCAACAAGACTGAAAGCCGATTTATTACTTCTCAGCAGTTGAAATCCTAAATCCTGGAAAAAATGTCTGCCTTGTAAAGATTGAAAACATAATCTACTAAAACTGCATCCAAGAAATTTTAATTTTATAAATTAAAACTAACAGTAATTTAAACGAGTCACAATATCCACTATGCTATAGCTCGTAGCGTATGTAAATTAATTTCTAATATTTTGCTTGTAAATTTTAGAAATTATTCGTTGCTCTATTTGGTAAAGCAGCATAATCAAGCTGAAATGACGTATTCGAGCAACTATAAGATTTAAAGTAGTAATAGTGCTTCATATATGACAAGTGCACCTTTTGATTTAGGCACATGACTACATTTTTGTCATGCCAATACTCCGCCACTGGAATAAATAAAATATGCATACGTATGACATAGGAGCTTGCTTGTATTCTGAGACCGAGCTTTTCTTTGAAGCCACTATAAAATGTTTCTCTATCGGTTGCTTTCTCCGTAGCAACAAATATTATGCAGCTCATATTTTTAAAACCGATATGGAAGAATATCTTAGAAACCAAGCGCAGTTTTTCCTGGATTGAAAGGCATGGTTCATATTAGTTACATGTGACATACATGTTATGTTGATAACAAAACAGAATTGTTACGTTCAATCGACAGGATTAAAATATTTTTTTTGAGAGGTTATATAAAGACATAAAACCTGGAAATAACATGTAAAATATAAATAATTATTATATAACATAATACTTTCTACCAGAACGGACTTGATTTTTTGAATATTTTAAATAAGAATTCACCTTAATGTGTTGTAAATAATAAACGGAAGTGGCACTTCTGTATCTACTAATTTACAACTCTGGATTTTCAGTGAATTTTCGTATTTAACCGAATCTAAATTCCTGCAAATATGCATTTTGAACGGATTTCAGTTTTAAAAATTAAAAATTTTAATCATTTTGTGTTGCTTTATTTTATTCTTTACATTATTTATTATGAGATATGCTAAGTTGTGGTATAATTTTTTTAATATAGAAGCTTACAAAAAATTACTTACATTTACTCTAGTTCAGCTTATTCCAATCTTTTTAGTCGGAAACCTCCATTGCAAACCAGATATGCCTAGCGTACTATACAGTGTGTCCAAGATAAGGAGGGCCAGTATGGCGATCTCGATAATTGTAAGAGATACACATTTGCTTAAATGGAAAGAAGGTTGCGCAATTGAAGGACTAACAAAATGACGCCTACAAATCCTTGATATGATTTTTCGTTTTTGAATTATCTCAAGACAACCGATTTTTTTAATTTTCTATTTGATTTTTTTCTGGCGTTAATATGCAATTATGCGTACAAGTCAAGAATCAGTGTATACTGCAGCACACGGCTATGTAACGACTTAGTGTTTCAGGGATTTTTCTCTTACCAGGCGTTTACGTTAGAAGATGATCATGAAATTGCAGAAAAGGCTGAATAAATTGGTATTTTTTCTCGAATCAATGCATGCGCGGATAACGGACGAGGATTCTGGAGATGAGAATATTATTTTCATACATAATTTTTCAGGGTCCCAATTCCAAGTATCAGCAAAATTACTCCATAAAGTAAAAGAAACAAATTTGTTTTTGGATGATGACGACAATATACTTCTAGCCGAACTACGCAGATCGCAACCATCTACATCTGAAAAAAAAATACACCAAGGAAACTAGATAGAAAAATATAATGGGGTTACAGCGGACCTACATTGTCTTGACAGCGGGTTTCAAGTTGATGAGCCGCACTATAGCAATAATTTAGATTCGCCACCCTAATTGTTCTCAAAACGATGAAGATTACACCTAAAAGCAATAAAACTCAAACAATAAATATTGGCGAAATGAATTTTGTCGGAGTGTTGGTTCTCAGCGTATATATATATCAGTACCAACGAAGATGAATTGTCTGGGAACGCGAAAGAAATGTTCATAATGAACTGGTGGTAGAAGCCATTACTAGGGATAACTTTTAATTCATATTGTTACATATCCGTGTGGCTCATAAGCAAAATTTGGACAAAGAGGCAAATTCCTGAAAGTACGCAGGTGCATCTACAAATATTAGTACTCAGTACTCTGAGTTTGGGGTGGGTGCAGGTGTCGCCCAAGAGTATGCTGATGTACTGCTATCAAGGTGCAGCGGATACAATCTCGTCATTTTTTATAACTTTGTCACTTTTATTCTGCCGATAGAAATGCTATCAGAGAAAACTTCATATGCGAGTGAAACTATAAGAGAAAACTGAATACCTACCAGAAAATTCCTTTGAAAACTCCAAGACAATGAAAAAAGAGAAGAGAGGACACTTGACTTCAAGAAAATGGGACCAAAATATTATAGCCATAAAATGGCATAACAACAACAACGTTGTGGGTCTTTGTTCTAATTTTGCTGGAATAGCACCAATTCATTCTGTAAAGAGGCACTCTCAGAAGGAGAAAAAATACAGGTAATATGCACTGACACGTCATTGTTTTCCAGTTATTTATTTTCTTTTCGCAGGTAGAGCAGCCTGATGTGGTGCACCTATATATTGCAAATATGAGCGGAGTTGATAGATCTGATCACAATTTTACTTTGTATCGTGTTTCCATTAGAGGAAAAAAGTTGTATTTCTCTCTGATGGCTCACTGCATCGATATGTCGATACACAATGCTTGGCAACTTCTTCGAAAATCCGGAGGAGATTTGGACCAACTCAGTTTGAGGAGAATAATTGCATAATACTATTAACGCAAAACAAGAAAAAATTCTCATATTCTAGAGGGCGTCCTTCGTCATCATCCTCAACAGTACTTTTGCGTTATGATCGGTTGGATCATTTAATACTGCCGCAAGTAAGACAAAGCAGATGTGGTCACTGTTACCAAAGAGCATTGACTAGATGTTTAGAGTGTGATGTTGCAGTTCACGTAAAACGCTTTGTTAATTATTACACGCAGAAATGAAACACAACAGTACCATCTATGCCTAGTGTACTATAAATAGTACAGTCTGCATTTTTGTTGCTATTGTAAAAAGTTTTTTCAAACAGATCCAGATTGTCTTGCTATTATGTTTATATTACAAATCATATTTTTGAGTGATATTACTGCCAACAAGTTTTAGGCATATCTGGGTCAAGTTTAAAGATCCCTATTGTGCGGATAGAAGTTGATAGATTTTATCTTAAATTATGGTAAGACTTTTGCATGAGGGTACTCAATATTCGAAACGAGGTAACATGTCTTATGAGAAAAAAGTATAAAAGCTTCACGAATCCTCTCAAATAGTATTATGAGTACTCATGGGTTGAGAACTGCTGATTTAGAGAGATCAGGGTTGTGCCGTAGACTATCAAATGTACTTTACACATATTATCTGATCAATGTTTACATTGATATTATCTTACGTAAACTATGTTACGTCACTCTGACCGCAAAATTAGGAGAGATGCAAAGGCAGCCGACTTTTCAGTCGGATCTGGTCGTGGGTTAAACAAAAGACTCTAATCGTAAGCTAAAAAAATATGGGCGCCAAGTAGCAAGTAACCCAAGCATTTTGCTAATCAAATAAAGGTATACAACGAAAGCGCTACTAACCAATCCCTGAAAAAGAGAGAGGACGGCAAGGGCACAAATAAAATTAGCAGGCATAAATATCAGGGCAGTATAATTATAGCAGTCAAAAGTATTTCTTCGTACATGCAAAAAGCACAGCAAACAAGATCAGATATCACAGTAATAAAAGAGTTGCTTTAAAAGTCATCAAAGTCGTTAATCAAATTAATAATATTTAGTATAAATAAGTAATACACAAAAAAGTAACGGTAGCAGTAGTAATTTGCATTACCGGTAAGTTATTCGGTAAAAGCGCAAAACCGCGATAGTGCTATTAAAGGTTAAATTTTGGGTTCGGATTGAATTTGACCTTAAACCCACATATGCAAGAACAGTATGATGTAATTAATAATCAATCAGATAGGTCTTACAGACCGCAAGATTTTGTTGGACAGGAGGAAATTTTATAAACCGGAACACGTTTAGAAATTAATTAATAATTATCATCAGTTTTACTTTGTCGGGTAAAAAGAATTATTAACGGAATATCTTGCACGCAGTGGAATAATGAAGTTTAATTCAAAGAAGATGATCGCTCATTAACATATCCAAAACTTTAAATAATAAGGCACATGGAGAAATTGCTTCACAAAAGCCGAAATCAAAATAATAGTAACTTGGATGGTACGTTTCATATTATACTGCATTTATGTAATCAACAAGTCAGCCTGGTATTTGACGAATACATTAAAAAAACTAATACGCAAGACAGAAATTTAAAAAATAATTCCATAATTATAGGTTATGTCGAGGTCGCAGCTATATCGTAGCTCAATTCTATAATGCAAGGGAAGATGTTAGTTAAGAACAATCCTGTTGCTGCCAGGCAGAAAGCAGGCACATCGGAAGCTGTCTAAGGGAAAAGCCATGACGACAAGCTACAACGGAAGCCAGGTGTCTGCTATAGGTTATAACAGCAGTTCGACGCTGCAAATCCTCGGCTCTAGCAGAAATGGAATCCTCATACACACAAATCCGTCAAACAAAAAGGGTTGCTTTGGCTCACACTACAAAATGTATTCCCTCATAACTACAAGGAGCGTTGAGATGTTCTGCGAGGTTTGCCAAAATGGTAGCATGTGCTCGCTCAGGTAAAAATCCAGAAACATGTTTGATTTTGAGATTATTACAAAAATAGCTCTTCCATCAATTTACCACGAAATATATTGCAATACCGAAGTAAATCCTCGAATAAGATGCAAGTGAAAATCCGAAAATAAAAATAGAATATTTGACTTAATGTAGCTCACTTTGGCATCCTCCTGACTCAGCACAAATTGAAAATAGCCAAATATGACCCAAAAAATGTGGAAAACCTTGGGAAATTTAGGATAGGCAACCCGAAATAGCTCGATGCGTGAATTAAAGCATAGAACAACGTCAAACCATTTAGAAATTATAATAATACATTGAAATACGAAGTTCGACTTATAGTTTAAATTATGTTGTAGAAAATATCTTGATTTAGGAAAGATAGGGCAATTAATTGTGTAGGTTGTTATAAATGCCTTTTGATTCGTAACACTATGTAAGCAACTAAGTTTTTTAGAATTTTTAGTATTATGAATATCCTTCCTAACTTTCTATGGCTATTTGCACTCACACTGTCATAACTAATTTTTTAAGTAAAAACTAAATAATAAGCAAGCACATTTCACAAATAATAACAATGCAGTTACACTTAATTTATAAAACTTTAAATATAAAGTAATATATTGTAATGGTTACCATAAGAAGGTTAAGTTATTTGGTAATAAGGTTAGAAGAGATTGATATTATGTAAAAAAAATGATTAAAAATATTTCATTATTAAATTACAAAGATGAATGTAAGTATTAAAAAAATATCCGAATTATTAACATGTGTATTTGGTAAAATAATGAATTAGAATTTAGATTCAGTCGAACAATGCAAAATAAGAAACGAGAAAGAGTCTAATACATGATGTAAATATTACCTAAATGAAAGTCTAGGATTGGTATCAAATACTTATTTGAAAAAAGTCATTCAATGTGTCGGATGTTAAACTAAGTGTAATAATATTTCATATAGAGTGTTAAAATTTAAAAATATGCATAAGAAAATGTTATTTTTAAACACAAATAAAATTTCGATAAGAAACAAGTAATAATTTTGTAAACGGTAAAAATTTTGAAAATAAACCCTTTATTATATTATTTTTAATCTATTTGGTATGTATGTAAAAGAGGTATACATTATATAAAATCACCGAGAAGAGAAAAAAAAATTAAAATAAGAAGATATAGTGATGTTATGGAGAAGAATGGATATGGTAGGAGTACTATAATTTAAACAGTTACTACAATCTACAAAAGCAATTTCTGGAATTGGATAACGGGAGCTGCATTTCCTGGAAGTGGGCCACATCGAGTTTTTTCGGAGATAGTAAACATCTTGGGAACTGAATGAAAGGTTTTTCCATTTACTAGTAGTCTACTTCTCTAAGCTTCTTATTGGAGTGACGTCTTTTGACTTGGACCTCTGCGAGATTAGTAATACTGGGTTGTCAACAGCTGGTGAGATTTTGAAAAATCTGGTGTGATACACTTACACAACTTCCTTTTACAGTGATCTTATAATTAGTCAAAAATTTCATTTTTAATTTTTAACTATTTGTTAAAAATTTTCAAAAATTACAAATTCTACAAAAACGGTACAAAATCGAGTGTTAGTTGAAGAGACAAATTTTCTCTAGAATTTTAAAGTGAATTCAAAAATGTAATAATATACCGGGTGTTTTATTTAAAATAGGAGTTAATAAAAAACATAGAAAAAAAAACAAAAGAAACCCACTTTAGAAGTATTCAACTGGAAAATCACCTATTTCACATCAATACACATTAAAAATGTAAGAAAAATGTAAAATTAAAAAAAATCGTTAGAGCCGTTTTTGAAAAAATCGAAAAAAACTGAAAAATCACAAGAGTAAACACCTACTTCCGGTTATGCGATTTTCTTCAAAAGCTTGCTGTCTCATCTACATAGTACACAAAACTTATATATGAAGTTTCAATGCCATACCTCTTTTCGTTTTGAGATATTCTGTTCACAGGCACACACACAGACAGACCAATGAAAAAAAATATGTTTTTTGGGATCAGGGGACTCTAAAACGTGAAGATCTGTTGAAAACTCAATTTCGAATTTTTGGGGTGAGTCCAATACTTCCTTTATAGTAGTAAAAGGAAGTAAAAAAGACATTGCAGCTACTGCTGATGGGTCTTGTCGAGTTTGTTGGTGGAGATGGCCAGTGTCTTGTTATGTTTGGCTAAGGGACGTTGGCGGTTGCTGATATCTGCTTGCATCTATACTGGGTGCGCAGATTCGGAAACTTCTGACGGAATACACTTGGATCAGTCAAAGGGGCAGATCGAGATCCGTAAACAGGTGGCGGCTGCAGGTATTTATTGAAAGAACTAAAATAAATTAAAGCATATTAGAGAGGTAAAGTGAAGTAATAAAAAAGGAACTACTTACTTTTCATGTTTATTGAATGACAAATTGTAACAAATGTGTTTTTTTGATTAATTTTCCACTTTCATAATGTTGAGTGACATTGACATTGGTAGAAAGTATCATATGATTTTAAAGTTAGCTTTCATTAAACAAAGTCACTTTTCAGGAATAACAACAGTATTTATAAGGCGTGAACAGACTTGTTTTTGTAAGAGTAATTGTTTCTGCTGGAGCTAGAAATTTAATAACTATAATAATTAATAATTTATAAATGGGCAAATGAAATACATAAATTCATCTTAAAAGATCATTGATTAAAACTTAATTAGTTGAACATCGTTGCTCAAAACAGTTGAAAGATATTTACAAACGGTCAAAAGGAGCTCGTGTCTTGCCATTTAAGAATATATATAGTTTGTTGGGTCTAAAATTTAAAACAACGGAGTTATGGGTTGCGGCGTTTTTTAGGAAACAGCCAGTATATAATTCAGATTGCAATGCAGTCAATCAGTACAATATTGATATTTATCAGGTTGGTGTTTAAATCAATTATAATGATTTAAAGATAATTATCTTATATGTGTATGACATACGTACAGCAATTTTCTGGAATAATCAAAATCGATACGATTCCGAACGAGCAATTCGAGAATACTCTCTCAATTTAAACAGATGGCGAAGGTATTTCTTCCAACTTCAAGGCCAAAGTGGGATGATAAATATTAACCAAAAATGTTCCGTTAGGAAAATACGGGGTGTTAAAGTTTTAGGAAACAAATGGAAATTAATAAATATTTTCGAAACCGCTTGAGATATTTCAGTGATATTTAGTACGTAGTGACAGTTAATAAAGGTACATATTTTTCAATGGAAAAATAATTTTCAGATTTAACAGTGGCGTGCGTACGGACAGTGACTTCAATAGTTTTGAAGAAAAAAATGATACGACAATGGTTTTTCTAAACAAAAAATAGGTTTAAATTTACCGTTTAATTTTAAACATAAGAGCTCTCTTGAGTTGTTTTCCTGCGATGTGCCGTTTTTGAGTAAAAAATAAAAACCGTTGTATTGTCCGAGAAAATTAATCTAATTATTGAAGAATACAATTTTGCAATGAATCTAGTTGTCATGAAATATGTCACTTGCTTTTAACATCTGACATTTCCTAATAAGTCTCTCTCGTTCAAGTCTGTGTGCTGTGAATTATTTGTTTTATTTTATTTTTACAATATTGTTAAAAATGGTGAATTATTCAAATGCAGAAATGGCGCCGACGGTAATGGAGAGCAAGCCAAACGTATTTATCACCAGAGATATCCCAATCGTGCTTTGCCAGATAGTCGAACCTTTTCTAATATTCATCGTCGTCTTGTTGAAACTGGCAGTGTCCGAAGAGGTACATTTGAAGGTAGACCTTTAAATGTGAGAACACCTGAAATTGAGTAAGCGGTGCTGCACGAAGTCGAAGAACATCCTGAAACGAGTACGAAGAAGATCGCTAGAAACTTGAATATATGCCATCAAATTGATGGAGAATTTCAGTGGATTCCTTGTTATAACCGTACCATATTTTAAGAGTGCAGGCATTACTTCCCAGAGATTTTCCAAGGCGTGTGACCTTCTGTCAGTGGTATCTTCATAATATTGCATAAAATCCGCAATTTGAAACACACATTCTGTTCACGGACGAAGCTAATTTTTTAAGAAATGCCATTCAGAATTTCCACAACAATCATTTGTGGGCGGAAGAAAATCCCTATACCGTAACCGAAACCCATTTCCAACACCAATTTTCGGTTAACGTATGGACAGGAATTATTGGTAACCACCTTATTGGCCCATTCTTCTCGCCGGGACCACTTGACGGACAATCTTACTTCAATTTTCTTCAAGAACAACTGCATTTGCTGCTTGAGGATGTTCCGATAGCAATAAGAAACCATATGTGGTACATGCACGATGGTGAACCAGCACATTTAAGTGTAGTGGTTCGAAATTATTTACAAACTGTTTATCCAAATTTTTGGATTGGCCGCGGTGGGACACAAGAATGGCCACTAGGTCCCCCGACCTCAACAGCTTAGATTTCTTTTTCTGGGGTCATCTGAAGACGCTAGTGTACACAAGTCATATTAACACTGTAGAGGAATTAAGAGAAAGAATAGTTGCAGAATGTGATAGAATAAAAAAATATTCTGGAGATATTTCAACGAGTGCGAAATTCAATGAGAAAGAGAGCGGAAGCATGCATATTAAGTGAAGGGGGGGGGGGATTTTCAACAATTTTTGTAATAATCGCTCCATGTTAGTTCTAATGTTTTATGTTGTCAGTTGTTGTTGTTAATTACACGCAGATGCCAACTCGTAATGTGTTTAATTTTTCCTATTAAATTAATAATAACTTCGCAAGTTTTTTTTAATCAAAAACGGCGCATATCAGGAAAACAACTCTTGAATTTTTTATTTTAGAAAAAACCATTGGCCTATGATTTTTTTCTTCAAAAATATCGAAGTCACTGCTCGCACGCACGCCACTTTTAAAGCTGAAAATTATTTTTGTATTGAAAAATATGCACCTTTATTAACTGTCGCTACGTACTAAATATCACTGAAATATCTCAAGCGGTTTCGAAAATATTAATTAATTTCCATTTTTCCCCAAAACTTTAACACCGCGTATTTTCGTAACGGAACACTTTTGGCCAACGTTTATCAAGCATACTATCATTGATTTTTCATGTAGATTCACATCCTTAAATATTCGCATATCATTAAAAAACACCCTTTATACTCCAAGGTTCTACTCAAATAAAAGGCAATCTACCGACAGTCAGTGTAACACAAATATATTATGGTTTTATACACACATTCACATAAAATAATAAAAACCATAGAATTACACTGTTAAATAAATTGCCATTTCTGAAAAAGACGGTTTATCTAATAACATAAAACTATGAGCGTTGCCTAAGTACTACCTACGACCATTTACCAGTCAAACAAAGTAGAATATGCATGAGTGACATACATTTATATTTAAATAATATTAAAAAGAATCCAAAATAACTGCCAAACTGCCTGTAAACTGGTCTTGCACTCGGCGCTTTGCGTGCAGTATTTTTTCAAGTTTCGCACGGTAATCCGATACTCCAGCGACGAGCGACGTTTCACGCCATAGGTCACTACGATAGCTTTAGGTGGAGCCCAAACATTTCTTCTGATTTGAGACGTGAGGTGATAAACGTGGTGCAATTTGATAATTTCACAGATTACAAAGTCGAGATCACCAACCTTTGGGATAAACTCGACAACGTGGAAGTATTGCAGCTCTTGGACTGCAGCATTTAGCTAGAGTTGGTGCCAGTTTGTAGATGCACTGCTATTTCTAGGGCACGCAAAACTACAATGAGACCTCACTCGAAGCAGCACGTCTTGAATCCGAGACGTGATTTCAACCCCTCGTACTAAAATTCACTTTTGAGACTTGGTCCAATTTGGAAACGTGAAGGAACAACCTGTTTTCTTCAAGGGCCACACAACGAATGCCGCTGCTTCTCCTGCCCGAGATTGTCGCACTTAGTATGCTTTTTGCCCTCTTTCAAGCTGCATCCGACGACGCTCGCAAAAACCGCATATTACGAACCGCAGTTTACAAATAACGGAAACTGACTCACACTGACGGTAGTTTAAAACCTGAAACTAAATTTACTTATAGGTAAATATTACAATACACAAACGTACTAACTGGCTGTATATTAAAAGATTATTAATTACTGTCACTGAGCTTAACCACTTACAAAATTGGAGGAGACACTGTCGCGCTTTCTTAAGAGAAGCGGGTTTTAATTATTCGACCGTCAATAGTATTGGTAATAGTTATAGATATTTTTCAGATAATATGGGGTCATTGTTATGTTTAGTTCAAAAGTTGTTGCAAAAACTATTAATCGAATGTGGTATAGTACTAGACTGTTACAACTGCTGCTTCTTTTGGTACGTGTTGTGAGGTCTAGTTAAAATGGTTTTAGTTATACATTAGTTAAGCCACAGCCAACTACATCAATTATATAATGTTCTAGTTGACATTTTATGCAAGAACACATAATATAGTATATCTTAATATTACATTAGTTTGAAATAAGTCCGTTAACCATATCCCATAGCGCAACAGCTCTTGAAGAGCCTTAGCCTTCTTTAAGAGATTTCACCATTCAGATCTAAGCATCCGCTGCTTTTCTGCTCCGCCCCCTTATCTTGAGCTTTTGAATGTCGTCCCCTAAATCTTTTAAATATCTCTTTCAGGGTCTTTTGACTTATCTTCTTCCCTCAGGCTTCCCTCTATAGATATTTTTTGTTATTCGATTATTATCAGGCATCCTTTCCAAATGTCTTTTAGCCGTCATAGTCTTGGTCGCTTTATTTCGGTGACTAAGTCCGGTAGTTAGCTTAGCTGATACAATTCGCCATTATACTGCTCTTTATACTGGTCCATAGTTTTCCTGCATATTTTTTCAAGATGTTGTGAACATTTTCATCGACATTAGTCAATACCCACGTATCTGTTCCATATATGATGACTGAGGGAATAATAGTTCGATATAGCTGTAATTTAGCTTTCCGGGCGACTCGCCATGATTTCAGTGGGTTGTGAATGGCATGGTGACATCTATTTGCAGCTGCCAATCTACTTTTGTTAGCTATGTTAGATACTTGTTTTTATATCAAATCTTAGTGTCAATTGTGTCCACAATTCTTGGCCACTATTTCTTATGAATTCAGTTGTAATAGGATCATCATCTAAAGCTTTATTATTTTTAAGTGTTTTAATGGCCATAATCATTTCATCGTAATTGGGTTCGTATATCTGTATCCTGCCTCTACTGTAATAATATTCTGAGCGACTTCTCTTGGCGAATTTAATAATAATAATAATGATAATAAATAATTTCCGGAAATATTCTACCCAGATTTTTAGAATTCCGTCTTTACTTACTGTTAATTCTTTCCTAGAAAAAGTTTGGTTGTTCTCGGTTAAAATTAATTTCTCTTAGCCTATTTTTCTCCTTCGTTCTCTTTTTTATTCTGCATTCTTCCTTGGCGAGTCTGCGTTTGTCTTTATATTCATTTGCAGTTGCACGTGGCAACCTATCTAACATTTTCATTCTGGCTTTGTTTCTTTCCTCAACTAATCATTAACACTCTTGTTTTCCGTTGCTCTTCTATCCCGTGTTTGTTTTCAGCCATCACTTTTTTTATTTTTTTATGTTATTTTGATGTAACTCTCTAACTGTTATAGTTGTTATCCTGCAGCTTTTTTCTGTTTTATTTTTTGCTGTTTTTCTTTTTTTCATTTACAGTCAATAGTCGCTGTCTGTTATGTGTAAAATAGTGGGAGTATCAGTCGACACCCCTCCTATTTTTCATATTCACTATAGCTGATGCATGTCTCTGATCAATTAGTCAATAACTGCATTAAATAAAATTAGCAGATTATGTAGAAGCTGCCCATTATTAACACAACAATAGATTGATATTGTTAAGGCTCCACGTTGCGGCCCCTTTTTACTTCCTTTTAGGATAAAGGAAGTATTGGATTCACCCCAAAAATTCGAAATTGAGTTTTCAACAGATCTTCACGTTTTAGAGTCCCCTGATCCTAAAAAACATATTTTTTTTCATTGGTCTGTCTGTGTGTGTGTCTGTCTGTCTGTGAACAGAATATCTCAAAAACCAAAAGAAGTATGGCGTTAAAACTTCATATATAAGTTTTGTATACTATGTAGATGAGACAGCAAGCTTTTTAAGAAAATCGCATTACCGGAAGTAGTTGTTCACTCTTGTGATTTTTCAGTTTTTTTTTCGATTTTTTCAAAAACGGCTCTAACGATTTTTTTCAAACTTTACATTTTTATTAAATTATTAATGTGTATTGATGTGAGATAGGTGATTTTCCAGTTGAATACTTCTAAAATGGGTTTCTTTTGTTTTTACTTCCTTTTACAATAAAGGAAGTATTGGATTCACCCCAAAAATTCGAAATTGAGTTTTCAACAGATCTTCACGTTTTAGAGTCCCCTGAACCCAAAAAACGTATTTTTTTCATTGGTCTGTCTGTGTGTCTGGCTGTGTGTGTGTGCCTGTGAACAGAATATCTCAAAAACGAAAAGAGGTATGGCGTTGAAACTTCATATATAAGTTTTGTGTACTATGTAGATGAGACAGCAAGTTTTTGAAGAAAATCGCAGAACCGGAAGTAGGTGTTTACTCTTGTGATTTTTCAGTTTTTTTCGATTTTTTCAAAAACGGCTTTACGATTTTTTTTAAACTTTACATTTTTATTACATTTTTAATGTGTATTGATGTGAGATAGGTGATTTTCCAGTTGAATACTTCTAAAGTGGGTTTCTTTTGTTTTTTTTAAATTTTTTTATTAACTCCTATTTTAAATAAAACACCCGGTATATTATTACATTTTTGAATTCACCATAAAATTCTAGAGAAAATTTGTCTCTTCAACTAACGCTCTATTTTGTACCGTTTTTGTAGAATTTATAATTTTTGAAAATGTTTGACAAATTTTTAAAAATTAAAAATGAAATTTTTGACTAATTATAAGATCACTGTAAAAGGAAGTTGTGTGAGTGTATCACACCAGATTTTTTACTTCCTTTTACTATAAAGGAAGTATTGGAAACTTCATATATAAGTTTTGTGTAGTATTTAGATAAGACAGCAAGCTTTTGAAGAAAATCGCAAAACAGGAAGTAGGTGTTTACTCTTGTGATTTTTCAGTTTTTTTCGATTTTTTCAAAAACGGCTGTAACGATTTTTTTAAAACTTTACATTTTTATTACAATTTTAATGTGTATTGATGTGAGCTAGGTCATTTTCCAGTTGAATACTTCTAAAGTGGGCTTCTCTTGTTTTTTTTTCTATTTCTTTTATTAACTGCTATTTTAAATAGAACATCCGGTATATTATTACATTTGTCTCTTCAACTAACGCTCTATTTTGTACCGTTTTTATAGATTTTGTAATTTTTAAAAATTTTTGATAAATGCTTAGAAATTAAAAATGAAATTTTTGACTAATTATAACATCACAGTAAAAGGAAGTTGTGTGAGTGTATCACACCAGATTCTTTTCTATTTTTTTAATTAACTCCTATTTTAAATAGAACACCGGGTATATTATTACATTTCTAAATTCAGCTTAACATTTTAGAGAAAATTTGTCTCTTCAGCTAATGCTCTAATATTGTACCGTTTTTGTAGAATTTGTAATTTTTTACAAATGCTTAAAAATTAACAATCAAATTTTTGGCTAATTATAAGATCTCTGTAAAAGGAAGTCGTGTGAGTGTATCACACCAGATTTTTATGTTATATTGTGATATGTTGCAATGGTATTTACGTATGTAAATAATTTTTATTTTATTAAAAATATATTTCTTATGCTACTAGCAATTGCATTTGACTTTAGTTTTTACTTAGTTTTATTTTAAAAACAATTCTTCTTTTAGAACGAATTCATGTAATTCATATGCCCTTTTTGTTACATTATTATGCATCAGCATTACAAAATATCACTAGCTCCAGTACAACACAAGTACTCTTAACAAACAAGTTGGAATCTCACATTTACAATGACTATCGTTGTATCTGAAAAATGATTTCTTTTTGTTTTTATGAAACCTTGCTTCAAAATCAAATGTCTACTTTATATCTGTCAATGTCATTTAAATTTATGAATGTGTGAATTAATTATAAATACATATTTGTTACTATATGTGATTTAACAGACACCATAGAAACGGTAAGTAATTCCATTTTAATTATTTAACTTCACTATTTTATTGCTTTTCTTTCAGTTCTTTATATAAATACCTGGAACTGTCACTTGTACAAAGAACAAAATCCTCTTTCTTCCAGAACCAACAGCATTCCGGCTGCTTACAGCAGTTTTGCAACTTGTACACGAAACCCAGAAGAAATGCAATCAGCCACCATCAACCGCACAAACCTTCAAACCAAAACACGACAGGAGTCCGGCTACTTCTACCTGGATCCTTGACAAGATCCACCAGTAGCGACTGCAACGCTTTTCTTAAACATCCAACAGTCAGTCGTCTTTCCAGAAACAGCAGACTTGGCAAGGGCCAAACAACAAAACGTCACTTCAACAATATATTCAATGTTTACTCTCTCAGGAAAGTCGATGTGGACTACTTCCAAAATATACACCGCCAGTTATGCATATCACAAGATGTAATCTATTAACAATATACAACGTACAATATCCAATTCCAATAACTACTTTTATAGCTAATATCTGTATAAGTTATTGTATTCCTATCAGATTCATTCTTGTTCGTTAATTCACCATATCTCCTTGGTCTTTAAATTTATTTTTTTCTCCTTCTTGTTAATTTTATTTCATGTAAACCCTTCCATACACCTAATAGATATAAAAAAAATCTTGTTTTAAAAGGGTTTATTTCACACTTTTTACCATTTAGAAATTAGTTTACCTGTTTTTTAAATCAAATTTTATACGTGTCTAAAAATAACAATATTTTCCATAGTAATATCCCTACGCTTATTTTAAATTTTTTAATACTCTATACCTATTATTCTATTCCACTTATTTAATTATCCGGTATATTAAATGACTTCTCCCAGTATTTAGTATTGATTTTCTTCCACTTTAATTCAAATACTCTTTGTATCATATTATAGATTCTTTCTGTTGCTTTTTTTACATTGTTAATTTTTATTTTAATCTATTACTTTTTAAATACATATTTAATAATTCTGATTTCTTTTAAAATACATAAATTAATTTTTATTAATTTTTAATGAAATATTTTTAATAATTTTAATTACATGATATCAAACCTTTATACTAAACCCATTACAATATATTAATAATTAATAAACCGGACCTAATTTTTTGTAGCAAATCGTAAATTTCGATGGAAGGGTACTCGATTGCACTCTTAAGATCGACTATCATCTACTTGAACGGAATAAGTACAGAAACATTCATCTTTGTTAAGCAACATCTATGTGACATGTTTAATTTTACTTTCGTTGAAATTGAAAAACGTTTTTATACCATACCTATTTGTTGGTTAGTGTTTTTAATACAGACAAATAATAACACATTTAAATTGTACAACCATTAACACCAACTTATTGTAAAAAAGAACTCGTCAAGTGATATAAACAATAGTGATTTAGTGCATTTTTATACGGTTTTTGTTTATAAGTATTGTAATTGGGAAGTAATTACGTTCCGAAATTTCTTCAGATCTTCACGTTTCAGGGTCTCGAGATGACGAAAACAGGTTTTCTCAATTTCATCTGTCTGTCATTCTCTCTGTCTGTCTGTCTGTCTGTCTGTCTGTATGTCTGCCTGCCTGTCTGCCTGTTGCCGGTATAACTCAAAAACTATTTTCTGGGGGAAGACGATACTTTGCATGCGGATTATATGCCTTCCTGGCATAAAACCGAGAAAATATCGGTAAAAAATATAGAGCGAGGACCTTCAAAAATAAAATTCTGTCCATTTTTGCTTGAACTCGAGAACTGCTACTTAAATGAAAGTAATATTTTGCACATAGCTGAGGGTTTTATTCTTGAGAAAAAAGCGCATATTTTGGACCTAACATATACAAGGTAAGCACCTTAAAATAACATTTTAGTTATTTCTGCTTTAACTGAATAATAGATAAAAGTAATAATGTTCACATAGCTCAGATTTTACCCTTGACAAAAAATGGGACCCAACAGATACAGGGTGAATATTGTATGAGACTAAAAGAGGCAACGAATAAGTGTGTTATGTTAAATGTTGCTGCATCGAAGGGTGGGCTACCGCCGAACAATGAAATCGCATGAGCAGGCTCCTTCGCAGGCGCTGACGTTCATCGCCGGTATTGTGGTTTTATTTTAAAATTGATTTAATTTGCATTACCAAGTGTTTTCTTGTGTTTTTTCAGTATTAATACGAACGTCAAGATAGTTTTCTTTCTATTTTACTTTGATTTTTAAAATTGTTTAGTGTGGCAATGTCCACTTGCGAGGGAAGTTCTGAGTAAAGACCTTTACAGATTTTTTGAACTGGTTTATATTTAATATTCGCATGGAATAGGGCAAAGCATTATGGATTTTAATTTCTACCATCATTTTGCTTGACTGTTTTAATCTACGTTGAAGATTAGGTCAGATTTGTGTCTAATCTCGTGGTCATGACTTGCGGTGTAGGTACGGACATCATTTACAGTTTCCTTTAAATAACAAAAGTTTGGGAAGGCAATTAAAGAGAATAAAGAAATAATGCCAAGTACAATTTAGGTTTAGCATATTCGGTCTTTTTCTTACCCATAACAATTTTTTGTAACTTGAATATTTCCTTCGGATAACTTATACTAGAAGTGCCCCACGGAAGAAGTCCATAGGACAGTGCCGAATGAAACATAGATTAGTATACTTGCCTAACTACTTAGAAGCTACAATGTTAATTCTACGTATTGCAAAGGAACTATTTAAAAGTTTAGGGCGGATATAATTAACATGAAATTTCCAATAACATTTTTTGCCTATTTTAACTTCGAAAACTTGGCAGCATTCAGAATCAGTCTTGCTCAGTGAGAAATTCATATGCGGTCTTCGCTTTGTTATTTGCACGAAACCACATCTTTGATTTGTTGATCACTTCATCTTAACATCTAATCACTTCCAATAATTTAGAGGACGGTGTCGCCTGCAAATATTATGCGGAGGCAGTACCGGAGGCATCTGGCAAGTCATTGATGTATAATAAAAATAAGAGTGACCCAAGTGTAGAACCTTGGGGTATTCTATGGGCAACGGTAGTTTCCATGCTCAGCTTCTTGTTATGGCATATTGCTTGCGTTGCATTTCCGAATAAGAACGCAATAAAGTAAGAGCTTTACCTTTAACACCGTAATGTTCGCACTTATCCATTAGGATTCCCACACATATGTACGATGTCGAAAGCAAGATATTGTAAGTCAAGGAAGATGCCATTCATGCAGATCTAATTTTCAAAAGCAGGTGGATATTTTCTTTAAGTGACAGTATAGCATCTGTCGCAGAGCGGTTCGCCCTGAAACCAAATTGCAGCGTTGAAGTAATGTTTTGTTCTTATTTGCAAATGAAGTTAATCTATTAAAAAGTATCTACAAAAAGCTTTGTAGAAAATCGGGTGAATTGCTATCGGACGGTAGTTAGTAGGCACATTATTGCCGCCATTTTTAAACGCAGGCAATATTTTAGCTTTCTTAAGTTCTTCTGGAAAATACTTCTCTATTATGCAGCCATTGATAATTTTTGCCAATTGATAAGCTATTGCAGAAAGTACAAACTGAAAAATGTATACCTATATATTGTATAAGTTGCAAGTACGTATATTCTTAAGTTCAATAACAACGTGATAGGAAGCTGGCATGAGGCAATTTGAAACTGCCGCGCCAGCCTTTATTAACAAAGATTTCCCGCTCCCTGAATCTCAGCCGGAGTTTCTTGTCTAACACAGCCAGCTCGACGAAAGGCTCTAGCATTTCTAAGTTAGGCAATTCTGCGCCCGCACTCCCATACGTTTAGCCGGAGTTTCTTTTTTAACACCGGCAGCTCGACACAGGATATCAGCAACTCCAAGTTAGGCCATTCTGAGCTCGCGTTCCCTTATATGCAGCCAGAGTATATTTTCTAACACTTTTAGCGATACTAAGCGTCGAAACACGTCGTGCGGTGCGACCTAGCTAGGTGAACAGCATCGCACCCTAAGTTGCCTGAAGCCGCGGTCAGCCCCGTCTTCGGCAGCGGTCACCATGTTCTCGGCGTAAGCGGTCTCAGTTAACCCACAGCGACCCTAGACTGTCTTCAGCTGTCCCCATAGAGACCGCGTAACGCTTAATTTATTTTCATTTTAGGCAACAGGAATTACTGGATAGACTATTTAGCCCCTCATCACCAGGTACTACAGATTCGCCTCCAGGTGCCTCTCGTTGTCCTGGCCGTCAGTGCGGAAAAAGCCACTCCCGGTCTCCGTCCCTGCACTGCAGATCTCGACAACACCTCCACTGGCCAGCTCGCTATCGAGGCTCACACCCCTGAAGGAAGTCCATCATTCCACCACCATCGATCTCAGTTCACCTGCCGCTCCGGGAATCTCGATCTCTACCTGGAACTCCATATAAGGCCAGACGAGGAAGACGACTTCCAGAAGCTATGGGAAGCGACACGTCCTGTCCCCGAGCCCGTCGTCCGGGACCGCCCCGTGTATATATTTTTGTTTCTATTTGTGTCTGTAGATAATCTATTCCTTTGGCCGTTTAGTTCTAGTTATAAATGTAAATATAGATGATAGCCTAATAAAGTATTATATCTGGCACGTACTCTTTCCTTCACCCCGCCTGCTTTTAGTTGACACCCATACCGCTGAGCTAATTGGGTAAATGATCATACACCGCCATTCTTAACACCAAAAGGTTACAGATTATTTACAAGCTTTGTTATACTTCCTATTAAGAAAATTCTTTATTTCGTCATTATCAATTATTGACCACGTAGCTAGTATTTAATTTGATCGAAGTGCAGTCGATTAGTCCTGTTTTACAAATGCGAAATCTTCGTCTGGTAGGGGTTCTTTGTATACAGTCCAAACAATTGTTTATTTTAGATTTATTTGTCGATTAATTAACAACCATTTTGTTTTGAAGTTCGAATATTTCGCTTAATACGTGCATTTTAATACAGGACGATTATATTGTAACGAATGACCAAAATGTCTTTCAGTGCCGGGCGGCTATGGTATACCCGTCATATTGGTAACAAGCAACATCTGACTTGCACAACATAAACCTCTTCTGATAATGAAAATTATAGAGCGGTGGAATGTGAAGCGCTACAAGTTTTAAAATATACGAGTATCTTCTTTGGTTCGCTAGGTTAGTAGTGTGGGGGTACTTAAGAATAAAACAATTTATCGATTGAGTGGTTGCATATGCTTTTATATTCAGGTAGTTGGATTTGCGCTTTACAGCAGATTTTCTCTTGAAAAGGTGTAGCCAGAACATGAGCGCATACCAGCTTAATATTTATAGCATGGACCCAAGCGCACGGCATATTTTGAATTTAAGTAGAATTAACTGGTTGTGAATATTCATAGCCAACAATGTAAAAACTGCTTGTTAATTGAATTCCTTATGCATTTAGGGAGATTGCTTGAATTGTCGTTTAGAGCATCTACACAACATTTACTATTAGTGGAATACTCCTCTGAGGATATTCTACTGCTATGAGCTATATTATAATTTAAAATGCCTGTTGAAGCTATAATTTGATAAAATGCATTGTCTGTAGGTGTTTGCGTCATTGGTGATTCTATTTAGACAAAAAATAGTTATTTAGGGTATTTTATTTAAAAATCAACTTTGTTGACTTATTTTACAATTCTTGATATATTTAAGTAATAAATATCGTAATTATTTTCAAATTTCAATTTAGCATAGCCAAGTTGGAGTTTTGGTTGTCTTTCATAGATCAAAATACTTTGGAAATTATGCAGCTCACAGAATATCTCAAGCATATAATGGATATAACAAACAGATTATTTAAAAAACAAATATTTTAGAAGTAAATAAAATCGCAAGTCGAAATATCCACCAATAGAAGCATTAGACAAGAACGTATGTCTGTGATGGCTTTTAAACATATATTGACAACATGACAAGAACATGGGTATCTATCCAAACAAGATTTTTCAACTGAAAAATAACGAAAATAGTGGATATGTTGGAGATTGAATGATTTAAATTGAAATGTTGGCGAGTATTCAGACTGCTTCATTACTTTTCATTCTGTGTAAGTTTTGAAAATACCCCAATTGTCCTCGTGCTCTGATAAAACGCACATGCAAAAAGGCTGTTCCTTTTTTGAACGTTTCGATCGCCGCACACGAAATGTACTGTGTGCGATAAATGAGTGTTTGCCCGAGTGTCGGTTCCAAGACTCATCAAAGATGCTCCAACATATCCCATAACTACTATAGCATCTCCACAGCTGCACCCAACTATCAAAGGTAAGTGATCTGAATAAAATGTTTATGTTTGTTCTTGTTATTTTTAAAATTATTAAGAACAGACCCCATTTGACTAATCTATCCTTATTTTTTAAAATACAGTCCATTGTTGCAACGGGATAATACACAAATTGATAACTTAGTACACTTAACTATCTAGAATATGAAACATCACCTGAAAAGTAAGAAGCACTTGGTGAATCTGCACTAAATACCGATTACTATAGAATGCACCTTGGAGCAGTAGCCCAGGGTTCTTGAATCGCACCGGATATGCAAGCGCCAGAGGTCTCAACATCGAACCTAAGAAATTTGCGCTGGTAGATGGGCTTATGAAGCGACTTTATGAAAACCGTTTGGGAAGCACTAATTTGCTTCAAAATTAGTCAGGCATAACAATATGAACTCGCTCTTTTTCCGACGTCCTACTTCTTATCCACAGATTACGGAACGTAAGTCGACGTCTTTAATAAAATTCGTTCGTAGCTTCTTTCTCTCACTACCACTTACAAAAAGAAAACATATACAGGGTGTATTAAAACATGCGGCTAATAATTACACCACGCAATTCTACGTAGAAAAACAAGCAACAAAACTCGAATACAATTTTAGTGTTAACTCTTTGGTTAAGGAGTTATTAATGCTCAAACCTTGAAATTTTTTTCGACTATGGTTGAGAAATAGATTTAAATAGTATCAACAACACATCTCTCTCCATTGTCGTGTTCTTCGTATCCGAAGATCGTGCGATGTGTTTAGTTTGTAGCTTCTATAATGTTCTTCCAGTGCTTTCTGTCCTGAGCGTTTCTGGTGTTTTCTTCCATTTTGGTACCTGCCAGTCCTTCGATTTCATCCAACCATCTTCTAGGTGATCTGCCTTTTAATCGTTTACCTTCAATCTTTCCCTGGACCATCAGCTTTTCCAGATTATCGTCTGTCCTTCGTGATATATGGCCAAAGAATTGCAAGATTCTTCTTTGGATTATAGTTATTAGTCTGATATTTTCGCCAACTTCTTGAATTACAGAATCATTTGTTCGATGTTCGGTCCATGAAACCCTCAACAGCCTTCTCCAACACCACATTTCAAAGGCAGATATTTTATTTTTATCAATTTTTTTAACCTCCAGGTTTCCGCTGCATATAAGGCGATGGGGAATACGAGTGTTTTCACGAGTTTGATTTTGGTTTTGGTTATGCTGTGATCTTTCCATATTTTGTTTAATTTTGTCACGGCCGTTTTAGCTATTGCAATTCGTCTTTTAATTTCGCAAGTACAGCTTCCCGTATTGCTTATAAATAAGCCTAGATAATTGTATTGCTCTACTATTTCAATTTTTCCAAATTCATCTCCTCGTAGTTTTATATTATCTCTTCTTATAGTCACAATTTTGGTTTTATCTTTATTAAGTTCCATTCCCAATTTTTCACTTTGCATTTCAATAATATCTAAAAAAAATTTCATTGGTTCTGGAGTTGTCGCAAATATCGCCGTGTCATCCGCATATCTCAGATTTGTTATTTTAACTCCACCAATGGTAATTCCTCCATTCCAGCCGTCTAGAGATTTTCTCATTATTTGTTCTCCATATACATTAAATAATAAAGGAGACAAGATGCAGCCTTGTCGAACTCCCTTTTGCAGGTTAAAGCTTTCTGAGGTTCGGTCATTAATCCTCACTGTAGCAGACCCCGACTCATATAAATGTTGGATTAGAAAGACGAGATGGTCCGGAGTCCCCATTTCTAATAGGATATTCCATAATTCTTTCCATTGTACACAGTCAAACGCCTTTACGTAGTCAATGTAGCATATGTACAATGGAACATTAAACTCTCTGCACTTTTCGATCAGCTGCCTCCTTTGTTCTCGGGTTCCTCTTCCTCTTGCAAAACCTGCTTGCTCAACAGGTATTTGCCTTTGCAGATAATTCTTGATTCTATTCAATATTATATATAACATTATTTTACTAGCGTGAGAAATCAAGGAGATGGTTCTATAATTTTCACATTTTTTTGTTGAGCCCTTCTTGTGAAACGTAATCATGACTGATTTAGTCCAATCTTTAGGCCATATTCCAGTGCTCCATATTTTATTACATAAGTTCGTCATAAGTGACACGCCAAATTTGGTCCGGGCCAACGAAAATTCGTTTTTAAAAAGTAAAACTATTACAGAAATCGCACATGGACTTTATTGTAAGCAGCGAGCGTACAAAAGACAAGATACCTAGCTAAAACAGATGTATTTATAATCTTGCAGTGCTGATATCGCGCGGACGTGCCTTATCTTACGATAGTCAGCAGGTTGGTAACCTTAACTCCTCCGTTGTTCTAGCAAGAACTATGGTCTAAACCAGAGTTCGACGAAAAGCGGATATTCGGGACCTCCTGAAGTTGCTTCGTTGACAACGATGTTGTTTCGCTTTGGGACCTGTTAAACTTATTTACACAAAAATATTTGTACAGCATATATACGGCCATCATTACTATTAAAATATACAATACAATAGTATAAACGCTAATTTTGTTATAATGAATCGAAACATCGTCAATACTATTTAATTGATTTTTCTGCTCATCCAATGAGTTATAAATTTTATTAATGCCATCTAAATTGATAGTTTCTAACTGTAAAGGTTTAAAATTTAAAGTATCAGTTGCTATATTATTTTCAACAAAGCGTAAATTTGGCAATTCAATATTATAAAATTCTAACTTAAAGTTCTCATAGGTTTTCAGAAGCGTGTCCTCTATCTGAACATCACATGCACTATTTAGTTCTAACACATAACTGCCTTTTAGCACCACATTGATTTTAGATTTATTACAAATTTGTTTAGCCACTATACTTCTGGGTGTGATGATGATCCACTTGGCCTTTTCTAATGGTTGAATTTTCACTCTGGATATGTTGACGGGTACCTGAAGACATTTGGTTGTGTTTTCTGAATATTTGAGTAATTGGATCTCGCACGGAGCTTCCGTTTTGATTTCCGTGGTACGAAGTTCATGACATATGAATTCTTCGGGTCCTACCTCTTGACATTCGTTGTCGAAATATGCATAGCTTTGCTCGTTATATAGGAGGAATTTCGAAATAGGTATTATAGTTTTAAATATTTTGGCAGATGGGACTGGCAAGGAATATAGATGATAATAATCATAGCTTTCAGCTTTAACAATTGGAATTTCTAAAATAAAGACGATTTGATTCCCTTTACTGTAACTTTTAATTTCTATAATTTTTTCATATAACAAAATATTCTTCACAACTGGTTCGAAAGGAAGTTTATGTTTTTCAATCTTCGTGTTAATACCTGACAGCTCCGAAAGTAAATCTTCAGGTTCAACTAAAGAGTTGTGGAATGTATTCAATTTTGAAAAACTGATTGCTACTTCAATTCTCTCTAACATATCGTAAATAATTTGGAAGCTAATTGCAAATTGCGAGAATAAAGAATGTAAAAGAAAATAACTGTGCGTATCGATCGCTGGCAAATGTGTAGTTTTGATGACCTGCTCTAACTGTAAGATTCGAGATTGTAGCATCATTTGATTATGAGCAAGCCCTTCAGTACTATTTTTAAATTTTAAAATTGATTTTTGGAGTAAAGTAATTTGCTCCTTAATTAACGTTTTCATTTGTTTTTGATTATCGGAAAGTGTAGTTATGGCTTTATCGTATCTTTCTGCATCGGTATGATCTAAATTTCCTGTTATTGACTTTATTATTGATCCCAATCCATCGATAAGGCTGCGTTTAGATTTTTGCATAGCAAGTGGGTTAAGCTGATAAATTTGACTTTTAATTTTACTTTCTAATAAATTTACAAGACTATATGAATTATAATATTCTCTTTCATAGCTAGGTTTCTGAGTTGCATTTTTAATTGTGCTTTTAATTTGAGAAAAAGACCTTTGAAGTACATTAAATTCCTCTATTATTTTAGAAATATCATATACCTGTATAAAAGACCAATAATTAACTTTGTTCTGAGCGTTTCCCAATTTTAATGGAAGAAGTCCAGGATTACTATTGAGGTTGTGGAATTTTGGAAGATCTAATTTCGCTGCGACGATACAGATGGCAAATCTGTAACGATAGAAGGTTTTCTAAGTTCCTTTATATGAACTACTTCTTTTTTATTTTTATTAAGTTTATTAGTAATTTCTACTCTATTTCTTTCTAACATTTTTGTGATTTGGTATGGTCCTAAAAATTTGCGATTCTTTTTATTCCTACAATCGGGGTTTTGCTTATATACAGTTTTCCCTAAAGAAAATTCATTATTTGAGTTTCCCTGTGAATTTAACTTGGAAACTATCTTTTCCTTATCTGCTTGTAACTTTTCCCTAACTTTTTGGTATACATGTTCCAATCTTTGTTTGTGATTTTCGGCGTATTCCGTATAGAATGAAGTGGGTATAAACATTTCATTTGGATTTCCAGAATTTGTATGTCCGAATGTTAATTCGAAAGGTGTGTAATTTGTTGCGCTGTGAATTGAATTATTATAGCCAATAATTGCATAGTCCATTAGGTTATCATTTTCATTCGCGTGGATTTCTTTTAAGATCCTTAAGTGTTCGATAATCGTAGAATGAAATCTTTCAACAATGGAGTTAGATTCATGATGGGCTACGGTTGTAAAATGAACGTTAATTTTATGTAATTTCAATATTTCCTTAACAGTTTCATTATTAAACTCTGTGCCTTTATCGACAACTAAGGTTTGAGGTACTCCAAAAGATGCAAAATATTTTATTAAAGCATTACTAATATGAATAGCTGTTTTTCCTTGGATAAATAGAGCTTGTGCAAATTTTGAGAATGAGTCGACTAAAGTTAAGTAATTTCGGTTATCAAATGTAAAAACATCCATATGAACAATTTGAAATGGTTTAGTTGCTGTTTCTGTTAACATTAAGGGTACATAGGGTTTCTTTCTAGCATATTTTGCACGTTGACAAATGTCGCAAGAGTTAATATAATTTGAAATGGTGAGTTTCATGTTTTTCCAATAATAATTTCGTTTTAAGTATTCTAACGTTTCATTAATACCTCTGTGGTTCGCTTTTCCTTCATGATGGTTCTTAACTAATAAAATTTGTTCTTCTTGATCTGTAACAGTGTTGACTCGTTTAAGACATCTAATTAATTTTGGTCCGCGTTCTGAGAACTGTTTCAAATAAACTCTACAAAAATCTTTATATAATGAGTCTTTATGAAAATATAGACAGTAAACCTTTTTTGGGTCAGTATTTTCCTTTAAAAATTGAAAAATTAAATTTTCATTACTAACTTCTGGAATTTTGATGGTTATTACTTTTTGACTGTCATACGTTTCGCGTTTGATTTCTAATTTATGATATACGTTTGGGAATACTAAAATTTGGTTTGTTTTATTATTAATTATTTCGTCATAAATTTTTATTCCATCATTTGTAGTTTCATTAAAATTTGAATGCTGTGTAAACGTATCAGAATTATTGTCAATTCCGCCAGGGGGTTGTATTTGTATATCCGAGATTATTTTGATTTTTGGGTTTTCATGTATATTAGTCGAAGTTTGGGGTTCGTCATCTATCATATCTTGAGTATAATCTTGTAGAAATTCGGAAACATCTCTATTTAATTTATCAGGTGTTAAATTTTGCATATAGTCCTCGAGAAAGTCTGAAATATCTTTATTTACTTCGCCGGGATTATTAACTAGGGATTCGTTTTCTAAAGCGTTAATACTAATTCGTGAAAGACAATCTGCAATTTTATTAAGTGTACCTTTTTTATAGTAAATTTCATAATCGTACTCTTCTAATTTAAGTCGCCATCTTACTAATTTCGAATTTGGTTCCTTCAAACTAAACAGCCACTGCAATGGTCTGTGGTCTGTATAAATCGTGAACTTTCGTCCGTACAAATATGGCCTAAAATGCTTACAAGCCCATACTATGGCAAGAAGTTCTTTTTCGATGGTTGAATATTTTGTTTCGGATTCATTTAGCGTTCGGGAAGCATACGCTATTGGTTTGTCGTTCGGAATTTGTCCTTGAGAAAGAACTGCTCCAATTGCAAAATTACTTGCATCTGTGGTCAGAATGAAAGGTTTAGAAAAATCTGGGTATTGCAAAATAGGGTCATTAATTAAAATTTTGGTACAAGTCCTAAAGCATTCGACGAATTCTTTGTCGTGAATAATTTTACTGTTTTTCTTTAAACATTTCGTCATTGGTTTCGTAATTTTGGCAAAGTCCTTAATAAAGCGTCTGTAGTATCCTAAAAGTCCAAGAAAGCTTTTTATGTCTTTCTGTGTTTTAGGAATAGGGAAATTTTTTATAGCTGCAATTTTGTCAGGGTTTGGTTTTACTCCTTCAGGGGTTATGATATGTCCTAAATACTGAACTGATTTTTGTAAAAATTCAGATTTATCAAGTTGAACTTTGAGATTACTTTTTCTTAGTCTATCAAATACCGATTTAAGTCGTTCTAAGTGTTCTTGAAGAGATGAACTAAAAATAATAATGTCATCTAAATAAACAAGACAACATGTATCTTGCAATCCTCTTAATACATTGTCCATGACACGTTGAAAACTGGAGGGTGCGTTTTTCAAACCCATAGCCATTCTTTTAAACTGGTAATGTCCACCATCAGTAGTAAATGCTGTTTTTTGAATATCATCCGGATCTACTTCAATTTGATAATAACCACTGGCCAAATCAAGAGTAGTAAAATAATTAGCTCTGCCTAATTTATCGAGAATATCCGTAATATTTGGAAGGGGGTATCTGTCGTCTATGGTCTTTTCGTTTAACTTTCTGTAATCAATGACAAGTCTCCATTTTTTCCTACCCGACGCATCTAACTTTTTTGGAACAATCCAAATTGGACTGGACCAAGGTGAAACACTGTCCTCAATTATTCCTTGATCTAACATTTTTTGAATTTGAGTTTTTACTTCGTTTTTGTGAATTTCTGGATAACGATAAGATTTTGTAAATATTGGAGTGTCGTCTTTCAACTTAATTTTGTGTTTAACTTCGTTAGTAAAACTTAAAGGTATTTCTTCGCTATGAAATATATCTCTATAATCAAAACAAAGTTTCCTAATCGCGTCTTTTTCTTCTCGGTTGCAGTGATCTAGTCTCAAGTTTTT
>OW679202.1:23145435-23571837 GCA_940337035.1 Agriotes lineatus
ATTTGAGAATAAGTTATGTCGCGGCATTGTAAAAAAATTGAGAATTTTTGATAATTATCAAGAATGTCACATAAATCTGATGCCGACAGTGCGAATATACTATTTGACAATTACCTACTAGATTTTTTTAAATTTCTGTCAATATGTCTAAAATAAAAGTAGACAAAATTCAGTTTTTGTAAGTAAAAGTCTATTTACTGATGAGGCAACATTTACGAGAAGAGGAATTTCCAACTACAAAATTGGTCACACATGGGCTGAAGAAAATTTAAACAGTATGATAGTCAGATAAGTCATTTTGGCGCTTTTTGATAATTTGCATTCATGATCAGTTTTAGATGCGTTTTCTGGGAAACCGTTGCTTCTAGCGAGTTCAATAAGGTATACCTTTTTAAGCAGAAAGGATAGGAAATAAGATTCTTCCCGGTGATGTTATGCGTTCGGGAGTACTGAAGTATATTATTGGTGCCACTGTAACTCTATACCAAATTCGAAGTTAGCAGGTTTTACGTCAGTCTGTATCAAAACTGACGCAAAACCTAACCTGCTAAACTCGAATTTAACATAGACTTACAGTGCCACCAACAATACAATAATTTTAATTGTAATTATTTAGCATTGCCAAACGTAAAACAAATCGCCGTTGCTATGCCGAAATGTGGTGCTATGCAAAAAAGTACTACCTTTCACAACGTTAATAGTTAGACTGGTTATGGAGTAAGTTAATTTAAGTTTGAGTTTAATCGTGGCATCATGTACAGTTTTTTCGTAATTAATTTTTGAATATTTTGGGGTTGGCTGCTACCCCCTTCGACGGCTTGCGAGTGTATGGCAAGGGCACTGTTAGATTGATTATGGGGCAACTCAATTTTTGTATAAGTATAATCGCGGCACCATGTACAGTTTTTTCATTATTAATTTTTGAATATTTTAGGGTTGGCTGCTACCCCCTTCGACAGTTTGCGAGTGTTTGGCAGGGGCGCTGTTAGGTTGGTTATGGGGCAACTTAATTTATGTATAAGTTTAATCAGGCACCATGTACAGTTTTTCATAATTAATTTTTGAATATCTTGGTATTGGCTGCTACCCCCCTTCGACGGCTTGCGAGTGTTTGGCAGGGGCAGTTTTAGATTGGTTATGGGGCAACTTAATTTACGGATAAGTTTAATCGTGGCACCATGTACAGTTTTCTCGTAATTAATGTTTGAATATTTTGGGGTTGGCTGCTACCCCCTTGGGTGGCTTGCGAGTGTTTGGCAAAGGCATTGTTAGATTGGCTATGGGGCAATTTAATTTATGTATAAGTTTAATGGCGGCACTATGCACAGTATTTTCATAATTAATTTTTGAATATTTTGGGGTTGGCTGCTATCCCCTTCGACGGCTTGCGAGTGTTTGGCAGGGGCACTGTTAGATTGGTTATGGGGCAACTTAATTTATGTATAAGTTTAATCGTGGCACCATGTACAGTTTTCTCGTGATTAATTTTTGAATATTTTGGGGTTAGCTGCTACCCTCTTCGACAGCTTGCATGTATTAAAGCTTTTATTTAGTTGTTAGGATGTTGTTGTTTATATATATAATATTTATTTCTTACGTATTTCTGGCCATGTATGGTTTTTAAACTAAGGAAATTGAATAATAGCTTATACGTGGTATTGTGTGTGGCTATCTACATCTTTTAACTTTGTGGTTGCTTCGGGTATCGTCGTTAAAATTGGTTGCTATCTTTTGGCTGCTGTTTTTACGCCGGTACATTAATGAAGGCTGGGAACCTCTTTCTTGAAGTCTCTATTTTTTGCGACATGAAACAGCTTTTGTACTTCCATGTTGGTCCATTCTCTAATGACCCTAAGCCAGGATGTCTTCTTTCGTCCTATATCTGTATTTCCTTGTACGCTACCTGTCATATTATATATATATATAAGCGAGGTTTCTACGGCCTCTGCCGCTTCTCGCATCTCAACTTCCACTGTCTCCTATTCTGCCAGTCTCCTTCATGGAGTCCTCTGGCTTCCATATTATGTTCTACGTCGGCTTTCCAGCTTCTCGGTGGCCGTCCTCTCTTCCTCCGTTCTGGTGGCGTCCATTTTAATACCCTTTTTGGCCACCTGCTGTCGTCCATGCGTTGGAGATGCCCATACCACATTAGTCGTTTGCATTCAATAGTATCCAAAATGCTTTGCTCTACCTTCATGATCTCACGTATCCTGTCGTTCCTAATGTGGTCCAGTTTTGACATTCTTGCACTCCTTCGCCAGAAATCCATTTCAAGGGATAGTAGTTTTTGACTATCTTTTTTGTTAATTTCCCATGTCTCGGAACCATATGTGCTAATACTCTGCACGATCGTTTTGTATAAGGTGGTCTTAGTTTTGCTGTTGATATTTTTACTCCAAAGCAGTGAATTTAATTGGCGGATTGTTCTTCTTCCCTGTCCTATTTTATTTGAAATATCTTTACAGCTTCTGCCATTTGACGAAAGAGTTACGCCCAAATATTTAAATGAGGAACAGTGTTTTATTACGAAGTTTTCTAAGTGAAGATCGCTCTTGTCGTTCTCATCTCCTGCTATCACAGTAAGTTTTCTTTCTCGTTCTATTAATCTTCTCCATTTTTAAGTCTGGCTGTCCGTGGTATTATTAAAATCCTTCCCCACAGTCACAACTCAAACGCTTTAAATTTTAGCTTCTTCAGCATCATTACATCTCAATAGATGTACCGTGATTAAAGGACATTGGACACTCTCGTTTTAGTTAGACGTTTCCTTCTGTCCCTTGTCCTGTCCTCAGCTATTCTTAATGCCGTTTCCAAATGTTCCTTCAGGATATTCCTGGTGATATCTAGCCATCTTTGTGGTGATCTGCCCTGCCGCCGTTTTCCCATTGGTTTTTCCTTTACGATAGCTTCTATATACTTTCTTTTCTGCCTGTTATATGATTGAGAAATTATTGAATTTTTATATAGACTTTTACAAATAGACGTTGTTCTGATTGAATTTCTTGGAGAAACCGATGCATTGTTTCGGTAAGCTGTCCATGGGATTCGTAACATTCTTCTCCAACGGTAGAATTGAAAGTATTAATTTTATCTTCCTCGCTTTTGCGAATCGCCAGGGTTTTAGCACCGTACAGGAATATAGGAAAAACTGAAACGTTGACAACTTCAATTTTTGCCAGACCATGCTCTTTTAGCTATTTCATTGCTGCTCCCAAAGATTCTATTTTCTTCTAATCTCTTTTTCGCAGTTTCCCGTATTTTGGTAGAAGCTCCTAGGTATATTATCTCAGAGACAACTTGACAGTTTCTCATTTGACGGATACTCGGGTAGTGAGAGTCTTCTTTGTCAACAATCATAATCTTTGTTTTGGAGTAATTACATTTTAGACCGAATTCCTCACTAATTGCTTCTACTCTATGCAAAAGAGCTAATATTTCGTCTTCGGATTTAGCGACGAGGGTGGTATCATCCGCATATCGTAGATTTGAAATTCTTTGTTCAGCAACTATTGCAATCCCGTCCCAGTGGTCTAATGTACATGTCATTATATGTTCTGCATAAATGTTAAATAGATAGGAGAGGGCACGCAGCATTGTTGCATACTCCTTTTAATTGAAAAAGTATCAGATGTCGCAATATTGACTTAACAATTCATGGGCTGCTCTTGTAGAATTGTCGGATTAATTCCACCAAGTGCTGGGGAACGCCCAGAGTTGCACTATAACCCATAGTTTTGACTAGATTACATTGTCAAACCATTCAGAGTAATCTACAATGAACAAAAAGAGAGGAATATAGGACTGGTTTGCTTTTATATGAGTTGTTTAACATTTAATATATGTTTACGGGTACCCCTTAATATAACAAACGCCGCTAGTTCTGGAGATATTTGCCAGGAGATGTATTTTAACTAGTGTAACTAAATAGATCCAGTTGTTATAAAATATCATTATAACTTCTTTGTTTCATTGGACACGATAAGGTTTTGACTATGTATCTTAACAACTTGTATAGATTTTTCCCTAATCGGTCGTTACTGTCTTTAGACTGAGAAGCATGATATCTACAAATAGAATTAGTAATTTTGATCCAAAATTTTGTCTAAGGTAAAATTGATTAAACCTTCGACTCATTACGTTTCGTTATTTACCTATCATGTAGGCGCCTACGTTTATGGTCTACTACAGTTTAACTTATTTCGGTTATAATTGTTGAATTATTCTTCATCACGACCTTTTGACAGACGGTTTCTGACCAATAATTTTGAGATTGTGATATTGTCGTATTAGTTTTATTTCCCTCTCAATGGTATCACCACTTTGACGTAGAAATCTTCGGCCGGGTGGTGAGGCTTGCGCGCTTCAAGAACCCTAAGAGCTATGCCAGCCGTAGCTTAGCTATTGGTAGGGTCCCCTTGCTGGACAAGTCTTGGGCGAGGAGCCAGACTAAGGGCCGGTTGCAGAAAGCATTGTTAAGTCTGGCGTTAGCTAACGTCACGTCAAAGTGAACAAAATTGCATTAAATTTTGTTTACTAATGTATTAGTTCCCATAAACATTTGAGATTTGATTCGTTTTTGTTCACTTTGAAGTCGCGTTAGCTAACACCAGACTTAACATTGCTTTCTGCAACGGGCCCTAAGAGAGACACTCTGGTCTTCCAGATTAGGGGTTGGGGCTTTGGACTAGCACTCTGGCACCAGTAAAACTTTTAAAAATGCTAAAAATCCCAGCGCATTGCCTCGGAACACAGACGGTCAAAACAGAAGACCAACCAGGCTCAGGCTCAGTTTCATCCCCATGTTTCGAGTTATTAGTTTGGCTGTTGTATACCATTTACCACGGTTGTTTGCCAGATATACAGCTTTACCGAAATTGGTTTGTAAAAACTCCTTTGTAGTATCTACACAGCGCTTCGGAGAACGTCCTCTTTGTCTCGGGTTTGCCTTGTCTAATCAGTTTCTTCATATTGTCGTTCCTTCTGTTGATATGGCCAAATAATGTAATCATGCTTAAATAGACAATACTGCATAGTTGTCTAGCCGATAAAATATTACGAAGTATCAAAACGCTAGTAAGATGCCCAACTCATTTGCAGCATGCATCTCGAGACAGATTTTTAGAACAAGATTTTTGTTACGTAAAAGTGTTGAATGTCACGAAAAATGTAATAAAGTTTTCGAGCCAACCCTTCTCTGAAGACTATCTCAGTTACGAGACCTGTCGTACACTAAAATGTGTCAAGCCACTAACGAGGAACATTACCAGAGGTGAAACACAAGCTCAAAGGAAATATGCGATAATCCTGACAATGTAGTTCTACGTGCTAACAAAGAAAACGTTACTGTAGTGCTGAACAGGAATGATAGCGGAACAAAGTTTAATCACCATTGAACGATGAACAGTACATAACACTGAAGAAGGACCCCACATAGAGGATAGAACTCTAGATTGGAGGAGCTATCAAGAGCTCATTAATTCCAGAATCAGAACATCGGCGACTACAGTTTAGTGACACTAGACCGCCCAAATTTCCGAAGATTTACAAATTAGGAGTTCCAATCAGGCCAATTGTTAGCACTAGCGGATCTCTTACGTATGAACTAGCCAGATTCTGAGCATTTCGTGGAAATATCGGATCAATTAAAAGTAACGCACCAGAACATGTTCGTCAGTTTCGATGTGAAATCCCTGTTTCCAACGTACCAGTAGAATATTCGATAAACCTTATAGAACAATGCTTCGTTTCTCAAGGACTCCGAGAAGACGTCTCAGAGTTAGTAAGGATGTGCCCCACGACCTACTTTTTTTGGGAAGAAACATACTACGAACAAAAGAATGGAGTCGCTATTGGGTCGGTTATAGTACAATAAAAGAAGACCGAGCAACTGATCACTTCCAACAAAGGTTTTTGCCCAATCTATAGACAGAAAGCGTTTACCACCTCCAATGTATTTGTGAAAATTTTTACATAGGACAATCGTGAGGAAGCATCCAATGCAGAATAGAAGAACGTAAGAGCCACACATGACTAAGAAACAGACGTGAACCTGAACATACTAGCCAGGAATAAAAATATTACCCTCGTGTTATTTGGAAATCTTTAGATATTATTAAAAATTCGAACACCTTCAATCAAGAGAACGGTTACTGCCTTAGCAACACGTGTAAGGTAGCACTAGAAAACAAATCACAACATACAGAAGTCGTTGGGGCCACTTTTTGTTAACTATAGTTTTCTTATTTATTTTTAAATATTGTAACGCTACGAGATTATATTTGAGAGCCCGCCAGCTAGACTTAGTGAAAACGGCATGCAGTTCTTTAAATGATGTGATTAACAAATTAAATGAGCGCCAACAAGTTCTTCAATTACAAATTGATATGCTGGCATAATTCACTATTTTGCAAAAGAAGAAACAACCAAAGAACCAAAACAAATGGTTTGAAAATAACTGCTGAAGTCTGCCGGTAAAGCAGATTGTCACATAACCGCGAACGAAGAATAGAGCTGCGTTTGCGCGAGGACCGCGTTCAATTAAAGGAGGGTTTACACTCCGAAGAATTATGCACAAATTAGATTCTAATGCTAATTACGCTTTTGGCACGCAACAAAGTTTTACGTGAGCAGCCAAGCGCAATAACGACCAGTAACATACAAGATTTACATAAACAGCTAACCGTAACAACTCCTCGATATATAACAAGCAGAATGAGAATTCGACATCAGTTTTTAGAAAACTGCGGAACAAGTTAACAGCATGAGCACCGAAACGTGAAGTTTAAATCAACGACCACGGCATAACCCGGAAGAACATACCATTATTAACAATATTCTATTACTAAAAGTCCCAACTTCTACATAAAAAGTTAGACGTAGAAGTCAACAATAGTATGTATTTCACACATGTAAGAATGCGTGCTGATGTTCACATAAAACTATATTACCGTTTAAAACCAGCTTTGCTTGACATGCTTAAGCATTACTCATAGCAATAAAGCTTGTTTTTGCAGTACTTCGTATACCTTTTCGAGTGAGATTTTGCTAACTTTGTGTTATTTCTTTAACTTTGTTGTTTACTATTGGTTGCTGGTATTGTTACTCCTGGAAAGTGTTAGCATATTTTCAATTTCCATTGTTGTGTATGCATAAGTTCTAATTTTCTTTCGATTTTCTGATCGTGGCATTTATTTGGTTAATCACTCCAGTTAACTTCTCTAGGTATGTAATCTTTTCCATTTAAGCTGTTTTTTGTTTTAGATGATGTGGTTTGTTGACATAATTGTTTCGACTTTTAAATTTCTCGGGGTTAGTTCTGCTGGTATATTGAAGATCGTTGTATAAACTGCAGTGTTTCTCCTATTAGACGATTATGATAGAAACTATGTCCGGTTATAAACTAAACTATACTTTAGAGACGTATAGATGCAAAGTGCCACATGTCACAAATTTTACGAAAATGAGTTAAGCACATCACTGGATTCTACATTAAAGCCTGCATTTGTTAAAATGTATTTCAGCTGCAAAATCCGACATAGAACACGACAATTTGCTTTCAAAAAGTGGCTTCAAATGCAAAGTGCGACAAGTCCTTTGACAATTTTTGTGCAAAGTGCGACATGTCACGTGAGCCAATAAGATGTTAAAATCAGATCACATGGTCATTCTTACGTGGTAGAACAGTCATGCCATGTTTTGCATATTATGCAGTGCTGTTATTCAAGCAGATAGTGAAGTGATTAACAACAATCGAAGCTAATTCGTTTAATATAGACATTTAACAGTGTGCCAGGAACAAAGTCATTGGGGAAAGTAAAGGGATTTGTAAGAAAGTTAAAAACACTAAGTTAATGCGCCCTAAAGAACTAGGAGTCGGAGTTCCATTAAAACCAGATAAAATAAAAAGCATAACAAGTCTACTGACGTCTCATTATGGTTCCGAATGTAATCAAGAAGAATCAGTGTTATTTTACAACATTGTTTGAAGAGAATAACAGTAGTAACTATAGTTTAGATGCTACACAAGCAGGAACAAGTCAAGAGGAAGTTGAAGAAGCTGACGCAACTTTGAATTGTTGAAGTATTAAAATTGTTAATTATGAATTTTGTTTATCTTTAGAATTAGCAACTGTATAATAAATTCCTTTATAATTCAAGTTTTTTCTATAAACTAGTGCAATAAAATGTATTAAAACATTAAAAGGTTACTACTTCGGAGCAAAATGCGACATGTACAAAATTATTTTTGGTTTTTCTCAAAAACTATAGATTATAAATTTTTCAAATTTCGCAAAAGCTATCCTAAACACGTTTGTAAGTAGCGTAAAAAAATTGCAGCGTTGTCTCACAAATTTAGCGTCATAGTTTTTCGTGTTTTTCTCAAAATTCGTTCATTTGGACATGTCGCACTTTGCATCTATATGCCTCTAAACTTTTTATGCTTTAACAATTTTTAGGTAAAGCTACAATTATGACTCATGGTTATTGTGGTAAAGTGAGAGTTTCTGAAAATTTCTACTCCATATGATCTGAATGTTTCAAAACCACTCTTACCATATATTATATAACACAGTCGAAAAAAAAGAATATAAATGCTTGGGCAAATAATCGAAATGTTTGTAATCGGTATTTGAAGATCTCCTACTGCAAAAAGGTGCATTAAAGCTATTTTGATTTATTTTTTTTACATAAAAAGCAGTTTGTCTATTCTCTTGATAGAAATAAACAGCTTTTCATATGACTATAAGGTATAGATGTTGTATAAATATGTATAGGTATTTTTGTGCCACAAATATTCAACGATTTTGAATTTTCTAGTAATTTAGCTGAAACGAGCGTTTATCGTATAATAATAAATAACTAAATTTAGTGTTCTACTATTAACAATTTGCAGAAATAATGATAGATATTGATATTGGAAAATTAGTACCTAATTTCAAAACAACAACGTTGCATGTTTATCAATAACAGTTAGTAACCTGAAGTGGTTTTCGCCTACTACATTTAGAATATTACAAGAAATAAAATAGAACTGTGTCAGTGTAGGCAACACATTCACCAACAGAGTGCCGCCAGCATCGTTATTAACACTGCAATATAATCACTGTGTTTTCACAAAATGTCGTATTCTTCTATTATGTAAAAATCTGAGAATGAATATTTTGTTTTATTTAGTCAATCGTGAAGTCTGCAGTCGAACACTTACTACCGGATCAAACTGTTTAATAAAGATAAGGACAAATTATGTCTAAAATATACAGATTGTTTATGAATTATTGGATCACAGATGAACAATATTTGTACTTTTTACTAAAGCCTGTAAATTAGAGCAAAGAACACCTTAATGATCATTTGAGATCAAGTTTTCGCGTATCGTGTCTATGGAAATCTACACAAAGATCTGATGATTCTATTAGTACAAATAGTTACAAAATTACCTACCAAAGTTATGAGAAAAGAGATCTTGAAAGTAAATTTAAATCTAACAATAGTAACGACCTTTGGGAAGAATAGAAATCTTTCAGTATATGTAAAACGTTTATTAGAATTCTACCGCAATTCTTAAAATTTCTATTAATGCTGATATTTTATTATTATTTTTCTTGGTCTTCTGGTCCCGCATCCCGTACACTGCGGCCTATTATCCCCGTTGAGCTTCCAAGTATCGACGGACCTCGTAGGGAAATCTCAAGGTCTTTGAGGAATATTTGGATTGTGTCCATTCGTGTGTTTCTGAGCATTTCAGGCGTTTGTAAGCTTTTTTGTTGGTTTTTTACTACATTAATTCTGTAGCAGTATTATTGTTATTATTAGAATATTTCCGTTAAAATTCGTTTACTTTTTTCATATTAAGATCTTGTTTCTTCTTTTCTGGTGCTTGCTTCGATACAGGTACTTATAGAATAAAAAAATTAGTACTATTGGGAGACAACCTTTTCAATGTAATCATTTCTGTTGAAAACTAGAAGCGGTATAAATTTCGACAAGGAACTGTAGTTGTGTGAACAAGTCATTCATCACCATATGCTGTAGCTGGTGCCTGAAGTTTAATAAACATTTTCTGAATTTCTGTAAGTATTTTTTTAAAAATTATTTCTCTATAAGTATTTGTTTAGTCATTACTACAATTATTAACTATTGCGTCAAAGTTGGTAGTGAGAGATTAAAGAGTTTTTTATTATTTCTTCCTGTGTAAATGTGCATTACACTGAAAGGGAAAGTAAAATTTTTCTTCTTCTTTTTCTTAATATAGGCTGATAGTCTGTCATTACCTCACGAAGTACGATTTTGTAAGCCTTTTTCGGCCACGACCCGGGGAGATGGCTAGCATATTCCGTTGAATTAGTAGGAAGAATGCCGTTTCTAGGGGTCACGACCACCAAAGGTATTAGTATGATGGCCGGAGAGCCTCCGATGTTACCAATGTCCAGGTGTGGGGCTCGAACCTACTACCTACCGACTGCAAACGCAAACGGTTTACCTGTCCTCTGCACGCTCTCAAAGTAATAGGACGATAATAACAAATAGAGATTAGAGGAAACACCATGTTTTACATCAGCAATATGTAGCTCTTCTAACACTGTGACAGTGTGACCTAAACATTTTTGAGCCACTTTAATGGAACTTCGGACGTTTCCTTGTGGATTTGTTCTGTTCGAGCGAGACACTATATGTCTAAGTGCGGCTGAGGATCAGCACTGCTGGGAGGAATAAGAATTAGTATAAGAACCAGTGGAAGATTCGTAAAGAGAGAATCAGAGAAAAAAGGGAAGGTAATATCTAACGGAATAATAAATATTTTCTCAATGTGGTTGTGAAACGTAGTTGGCATTAGCACAGACAATTTCAATAAATGGCAAAAAATGTTACGATTTGCAATACAAGTAGTAGCGCACCGCCAAAGGGAAATTATGTAAAAAGGATGGTGGCGCACAAAACCGATATAAGAAAAAAATCAAAATCTGTAAAGGGTGTTATTCAGAACTTCCGTCGCAAGTAGATGTTGTGACACTAAACAATTTTAAAAAATCGAATGAAAACACTGGAACAATAACAGAAAACACTTGGTAATGTAAATTACATAAATTTTCAAATACAAAAAATTCCTGGCGATAGGATTCGAACTTCAGTGCCTGCGAACGAGCCAGGGAATGCAATTGAATGCATTTATTATTAACCCATGCTTTATCTTTTAGAATATTTATTGTGTTTGTGTTGGTTCCCATTTTCGTCAGACAGACAGAATTGAGAAAACCTGTTTTTCGTCATCTATGGACCCGAATACGTGAAGATCTGAAGAAATCTCAGGTGATTTTTTCGGGATTACAATAATTCTTTCGTCTTTTAGACGAAGGAAGTAATATATGTATTGTATTCTTACTAACGCCAAACCGTTGAGTTCTTCCAACTCATTAATTCTAAATTATTTCATTATTTGTACAGAAACGCATAACTTGGATCATAATTGTACCACTTCTTCAAAAACAGCTTTTCAAGATATCATTTTCATACACAATTGTTGACTACTTTAATAAACATCGTGAACTCTTGCTGTCGGAAATCAGTGATTAGACATTTAAATATAAGTTACAGGAGTTGCTTAGAAATGAGCAGAAAAAGGTCAAGGTTCAGAATCATTTCAATTCCCCCAACTGGGGGCGGGCTGCTATAGGGACCTTGCGTCCCTCTTCAGTCAAGGGCGGGAATTATGGGATGGATGACAGAAAGGAGAAATGGAGGATGGAAGAGAGGCTAGGAAGGGTGGAGAAGTACTGCCCCGGCATTCGCCTCAGAGAAGTTACTCTGTTGGAAAACCACCTACAAACCTGAATCAGAGCAGACGGCCACGGGAATTAAACCCACGACCTCCCAAATGCTAAGTAGCCGTGGTAAGCACTAATCTACAGAGTTCGGTAATGAGCAGAACAACTAAGTGAATTAAAATTTGGTGTATCAATACTTTTTAAGCAAATTGTTAGTCATACTTTTTTTCTTCGTAGTAGTTATTGCGGTAGTACCGGAAATTACCCAGTTAATTTTGTAAAATATGTATATAGAATTTAGATTTAAGTTTAGGTTCAGTTTTTCTTTCTTTTCTTAATTTTTTTATGATTATAGGTTAAGTGGAAGAAAAGTTTCTGACTATTGTGATCTCAAACTGAACTTTCGGCTATAATTTTATTTCTTTTGCTTGTCTTGTAGTGAAATAATTGGAATGAAGGCCATATTATTATTATTATTTATTTGTCTGTTTGTGATTATTTCACGGGCGTAATGCCAAGGTATAGGCAAGTAATATTATTGTATTATTTATTGTGTTTCATTATGGATTCAAGAATTTCTTGTTGTGTTACAGGGTTACCGATTTTTAAATCTCGATGTAGGTGATTTTGTTTATATCCATTTCCATAAACCTATTGTTCAAAGAATTGCACCAGTAGCACATATAATTATAGGTATTGTATATTTTTTAATCCCCTCATCTGTTTTACCTCTATTACTAACTCACTACAATTTCGTAGTTTCTCGTTATGTGCCTGTAGTAAGTTTGAAGTACTCGAAATTGCAGTGTCTATTAAAATTTTAGTTTCGTCTTCTTTGTCCGCCAGTGTGATGTCGGGTCGGTTGTGAGCAATTTATTGTATTATCGCTGATAATTCTCCTGTCCCAATATACCCGGGCCAAATGATTTTCGATTACTTTAGGCGGCTTATATTTATAATATGGTTCGGTTTCAGTTTTAAGATTAAACTTTATCAGTAGTTTTTGGTGTAGTATTTTAGTTCCATCCTCATGCCTAGCTTTATAATCATTTTGAGTTAGGGTTTGACATTCCGATATAATGTGATTGACGTTTTCGGATGCACCTCCGCATTTTCTACAAGAGTCGTTCTGGGTGCCGTCTTTAGTGATATACTTCTTATAGTTTTTGGTATTAATTACCTGGTCTTGTATAGCTAACATCAAGCCTTCTGTTTCAGGAAATAGTTCACCTCTGCACAGTCACGCGTCCGACGATTCTGAATCGTCATGAGGCTGAGCCAAGTCATGAGAATGCTTTCCATGTAGGACTTTTTGTTAGTTCTAATGAAGTGTTATTTATGATATGATACAGCTATTGCACTGTGTAACTTAGAAGTATTTGTTTTCGTAATAAAGTATTCTCTTAAAGATATTTTTTGTTAACTTTGTAAATTTTGAATGTCTGTGAGCCCCCTTCCGCTTTCTACTCTTGGTAGAGTCAGTCCTTTGACTTTGGATGATATAGTTTAGCTTCAGTAAGTATCCTATTGGTTTTGTTTTTCAGGTTTTAATATCAGTATCTGTCCAGTTCACAACCCCAAACGAGTAGGTAAGTATAGGTGTCCCAAATGTATTTATGGCTTTGATTGTATGCTTGTCATTTAGTTTAGTTTTATGGCTGTGATTCGCTGTATGTACTTAGACTCTAGTTTTTTTTTACTTTCTTGCTCTCTATCAGTCTCGATTGGTGTAGAATATATACAGGGTGTCTCAAAAAAATGGGACACCGATTAGTCATAGATTCCTTACGTCATAATAAATCGATTAAACCTAATATACCTTAGTACAAAGTCCCTTCAGTAAAAAGTTATAAGGCCTTGAAGTTCAATTTTTGATTTTTTATTTTTTTTGTTAATTTCCACAAGTGGAGAGATATCGATTTTACTTTTGGTATACATGCTTACTATTATGTATTGCACTAACAATTTTTTTTTCATAAATTGTACTATCTTTGAATACTTTTTTTAACTCTAACTTCGTTATCTGTAACATTTTTTGAAATTTTAGGTTATTATATGAAATAGAATTAAAAAGCACAAAAATAATGTACTCTTAGTTCTTAAGCCTAAAAGCAACCGTTTACCTTAAAATGCCCATCAAAGGTTTTTGGTAGTCATTAACACGTGCAATCAAGTAGCCTCGATCACAAAAACAATGGCCATCTAGTAAAAAACAATGATGAAACAATTAATGACATTAGTGACATAAGAATTTGTTCTTTTATGTTTAAGCGAATGCCGCTACATAACGAATTTTCCAATGCATTTTCGTAAGCACAAAAGACAAAAAACTGATATCACCAACGTCATTAATTGATTTCTTGTTGTTGTTTACTAGATTACAATCATTACCCATTGTTTTTGTGATCATGGCTACTTGATAATTGCAAGTCTTCATGACAACCAAAAACCTTTGATAGGCATTTTAAGGTAAACGGTTGCTCTTACGCTTATGAGCTAAGAGTACATTATTTTTGTGCATTTTAATTGTTTTTATGACAATAACCTAACATTTTAGAAACTGTTACAGATAACGAAGGTAGAGCTAAAAAAAATTTGAAAGATAGGTAAAGTACCCCTTACAGTGAAGTTTAGTTTATAAAAAAAATCTATTAGTGCACTACAAAATAGTAATCATGTATACCAAAATTCAAATCGATATCTCTACATTTCTGGAAATTAACAAGAAAATAAGAAATAAAAAATTTAACTTCGAGGCCCTATAACTTCTTACTGAAGGGACTTTGTGCCAAGGTATATTAGGTTTAATCGATTTATTATGACGTAAGAAATCTATGACTTATCGGTGTCCCATTCATTTTGGGACACCCAGTATACGTGTTTTCTTCTATCATGCCTTTGATTATGCATTCGTCTTTGCTAAATGTTTCAGTTAATTTTAGTAAATGTTTGCGATAGTATGAAGCACTACTGAAAAGTTTTATGTCGTCCATGTCCATCGTCGTTACAATTATTTCAATGTACGAAAGATTTTTGTCCGTTGGAAAAAAAATCAGAGAACCAAAATACAACCTTGACAGTTTTCAAGATGACAGTGCTGTATTTCTTTACCAGAAAAGAGGCGAAGAAAAGTTAATAATAAAAAATAGAACTACTGAAGCGGAGTATGAACATATCAAGGAATGCGTTAAAGAAGCAGCAAATGAAGCACTACAAGAACATCAAGACACCATACTGGTGGGATAAAAATTTAGAAGAAAAAAATAACGAAAAAGAAACAGTCATATCTACGATATTTGCAGGATAAAAGTAATAAAAGTAAAGAACAATATAGAAGGATCAGTAAAGAAATAAAGCAAAAAGTTATAAGTAAAAAGAATTCATCTTGGAACAAAAGATGCGAGTACATTAATCAATTTATTAGTGGACCGAAAAGTTCAGAAGAGTGAAGTGTTATAAAAACGCTAAAAACTAACAGCAATAATAAAATATACATACATAACATCTCCACAGAACAATGAAGAGATTACTTTCAAAATCTATTGCAAGAGAAAAAACCGGAATTTATCTGTAAACAGTATGAAGTAAATTTCCAGCAACGAATACCACTAAGTCAGTTACAAGTTGATGAAGCAATTAAAACAATAAAATTAAGAAAATCGCCTGGCCCAGACGGAATTTACCCACAAAACTAATAAAATATGCTTCCAATAAATTGAAAATTATACTTAGAGGTTTATTTGAAAGGTGTATAAATAGTGAACCGAGCCCTACAGAATGGAAAGTTTCTTATATAACACCAGTCTAGAAGAAGGGTACCAAAAATGATTCTAACAATTATAGGGGATTCGCAGTACACTGTGCAATAGGTAGATGCTATTCCAAATTACTGAAAAACGTGATTGAAATGGAAATAGTAGACAAACAGCCGGAGGAACAAGCAAGTTTTAGAGCCGGAAGGTCTACCTTAGATAATATCTTCAGGCTGAAAATATTATTCGAAAAGCGGGTACAAAGAGAAGGAGAGACATATTGCTCTAATATATTTAGAAAAGGCATATGACAGCGTTCCGATCAAACAGCTAGGGAAAGAAATGGAAAAGACAGGAATAAGCCCAATGCTAATTAATTCTACATGTAATCTCTACAAAGAAAATACTGTGACAGTAAAATTGGCACGGAATTATCAAACGGCATCACAATAACTAAAGGCCTTAGACAAGGGTGTTGCATCTCCCCCACTTTATTTAATATATATTTGGACAGTATCCTAAAAGTATGGCAAAAGAAGTGTAAAAATATGGGCATCAAAGTGGAAGAAGACATACTGTACACCCTACACTACGCCGACGACCAGATAGTAGTAGCAGAAGATTGTGATGACCTAAGCTACATGATAAGAAATCTCAAGGAAGCTTATGAAGTAGCTGGTTTAAAACTAAACGAAAAAAAGTGTGAATATTTGGTCTTTGGAAATAAGGAAACTGAAAATCTCATTCTGGAAACCGAATATGTCAAAGGCGTAGAAAAGTGTAAATGTCTAGGTGCTATATTTACGATTGTACAAAGCGTGGTCACATATGGAGCAGAAAGAAGTATGGGATGTAAGTGGAAAAATTAAAAGTAAGTTGCTAGCAACCGAAATGGACTTTTTGAGACAGAGTTGCCGTAAAACAAGATTAGACAGGGTACGCAACGAAAGAATAAGGGAGGATGTGCAGGTTGAAAAGGACATCAGGGATGTGGTGCAAAAACGACAGCTGGTATGCTTTGGCCATGTTAATGGAATGGCAGGATCAAGACGGCCAAAAAGAATACTGACATGGATACCGCCTGAGAAAAGAAAAAGAGGTCGGCCTAGAAGAAATTGGAGGGACGACGTAAGCGAAGCTATGCGTGCAAGAGGTTTAATGGAAGATGCCTGCTATGACAGAAACGTGTGGAAACTGGGTGCGGATAAACGGTGGCAGCTGTAGTCTTCCACTATATATATTAAACTCGCAGAATTTTACACCAATCCAAAAATAAGATTATGTCAATTCATGCAAAGTTACACTTAAACGATTTGCTTACAGGTCGTCTAATTTGGTATATAATACGATTAGGGGTGACGAAAGCTGGATTTATTTATATATCTGATTGGTATACTACGGATTGCTTATCAGAAGTTCTTCAAATCATTCCCCAAAATTGGTTAAGAGAAAAGTCATACTGCATCATAATAATGCGCGTGTACACACGGCTGCTCGGGCATTTAAACGATCAAAATGTTGGATTGATAGGTCACTAGCCATTCAACAGAGACATGGCACCTAATGACTTCTTTTTGTTTGCTCAAGTTAAAGATAAGTTGCAAGGAAATCCTTTTTGCAACGGCCGGCGGAGCTGTTGTTGCCTTCAAAAACGAGGTAAATAACATATCTTCAGAAACGTGGACAAAATGTTTTGAAAACTGGTTCCTACGAATGCCAAAATGTACTGATTGTAATGCAGAATTATTTGAAAAGTTAAAATAAAACCTTGATTAATTAACGCACTCTGGTATAGCAGTTATACCACTGTGCATAATAGTCAATAATATTTGTTTTGAAACTTGATATTGCTCTGAAACGTCTTATTTCCGTTCTTCAGACATTGCAGTCCCTTTGTAAAATTTTATATTTTATAAAATTATTGTAGTTATAAAACTACCCCAATAAACCTTGGTGTAAATGCGCAGCTGGTATGACAGTACTACCAGCGTGCATTCCGAGTCACGACTTTAAAGTGTGTATGCGCATTGGTGAAGTTTTTTGTTTCTTACTATTTTGTGGGAGCTACTTTCAAGTTTTCAGCTGGTAAGAGTTTTAGTGCAATATTTAAGGGTTATAATATTGATAAGTAGTAGAAATTATTTTGTCCTAATTTTGAAAAATAAATTGATATTTGAAAACCTTTTATTTGCGTAACAAAAATAGTCTATATTTATATCCAATTTTTTAGTAATAAGGTACGTTTTATACAAATAATTTTTGTGTTTCGAGTGTTTATAAACTTATCTACTAAAGTATAATCAAATTGGTTTTGCTACTATGTTGCGCTAGAAAATATTTACGTTCAAAACCATTTCGGTCGCATTTCAGCTGATGTTTTTGAGGTAGGTCGCGCGGCCCAGATTGTTTACAATGGGTTAGTCATTAATTTTAAACAGAATGTTAGTGTTCTCCTCGCAAGTGTTTATATTATTCAGTTCAAATGTAAAAATCTATTTTACACTGTCCATTAAAGTAATTTATGTTATTTGCAACCTCTTGAAAAGTGTATGTTATTTCTGTTCAAGGCAAGTTTTTTTATAAGTGATCAAATAGTCGCTACTAACTATACTAATAAAAATATGCCAACGTAATTGAATTCTTTGATATAAATTTTACCAGGAGACTACTTCAAAAAATAAATTTTTATTTATTGCAAGAGCTTTTACAAGAAAGACATATTTTGTCTTAGATTGAACAAAAAATATATACCTTTCAGTCGTTTTTCCAGATCGAAACATGCATGATTTCGGTATGTTTACGTGATTGCTAGATAACAAGAACTAACGCAAATGTATTTGTTGCTAAAACAAAAGAAATAACAGTAGAAAATAGTATTTTACAAGAGATCAAAGTACCGTTTTCCAGTGAATTGAAAATGTTGACTTCACAAATAAAAAAAAACATATTTCATCTCAAGTAGGAAATGCTATATGTTATTCAGTAATTTAGCAAGCATCTAAATAAATAACTCGACAATATTATAAAGTGGTATAGCTGTTCGTCCATAACAATAAAGTTAAATATAGCAACCCTTAATCTAAGAACATTACTAGGAGACGAGAAAATAGTAGAACTTGAAATGGAATTGAAAAAGCTGAAATGCGACATAATTGGCATGGCAGAAATTAGGAGACACGGGGAAGTATGTAGCAAGCTACCGTCAGGAAACATTTTATATTGTAAAGGGAGAGAAGACCAAAGTTTAGACGGCATAGAATTTTTAATTAACAAAAAGCACTGTGAAAGAATCACAAGATACGAAGCATATTCAGAAAGAGTAGCGCTGATAGTAACTAAACTTCACAAAAATAAAAAAGTTAAAATAGTTCAGGTGTATGCGCCAAGTCAATCCACGATGACGAAAAAGTTGAAGCATTCTACCACAGAAGAGATATTAAGAAATAACAAAACCACTAAACTCGGAACGAACAGATTATACTCTAGTAATAGGCGACCTCAACGCCAAGTTAGGAATGAAAAAGGAAAAAACCGAGGATAAATGGGAAACTTCGGTTATGGCAGAAGAAATAATAAGAGAGAAACGTTGGTGAACTATTTGGAAGCTCAAAATCTATTCGCAATGAATAATTTATTTTTCAAGAAAAAAGAACAGATGAAATGGATGTGGTGTTCTCCGGACAGCGTAACAAAAAATGAAATTGACTTTATATTATCAAAAGAAAAACAAGTTATTAAAGACGTGACAGTAATAAACAATATATCGATCGGCAGCGATCACAGAATGGTTTGGGCAACAATGGAAGTGTCTGGAGTTACCCCAAGAAATAGAAACCCAATCAAGAATATAATAATAATAGATAAAGCTCTACTTAATAAAAGGAGAGAAACTTATAAAACCAAATTAGGACAAATAGAAGGAAATGTAGAACAAATGACAGTAAACACAATAAACACTCACATTACTACAAAATTACTACAAACAGCATTAGAGGTAGCAGAATTGCAGGATAATAAAATAGTAGCTACAAATAAAAAATCTAAAGAAATGATAGAAAAAAGACGGAAATTAATAAATAAATATAGAGAAGGAAATAAAAATATAAGAATACAGATAAGAGAAGAAAGAAAAGAACAACAAGAAAAATACATAGAACAGGTGACAGAGAACAACAAAAGCTTAAAAAACATTAAATAACACTCTGGGAAACAGAAAAAAGTCGTCAATTTGAAGGATAACCAGGGAAACATAATGAATGACAGGGAAGTAATGATTGATATATGCAAAGCGTATTATGAAGATCTATACAAAACTAAAAAGAAACCAACAGCTACTTCTTAGGAAAACTTGAGCAAGGCAATAACAAATGTTAATTCAGAGGAGCTTCCCCAAATAACGGAAGATGAAATTGAAGATGTCATTAATGCTCCTTTATAGCAGGTGAAGATCAAATTATTCCAGAACTTCTTAAGGAGGGAGGAGATTATGTACTACAAAGTTTGAAGAGTCTGTTGAACAAATCGTAGATGAAGGTATAATTCCGACAAGCTGGAATAATGCAAATGTTATTCTAATACACAAAAAAGGTGATCCCTCCAACTTAAATAATCACAGTCCCATAGCCAGTTATATAAAATTTATACTAAGATTATTATGAATAGATAACAGCACAAAATCGAAGTCTATCAAACCGTAGAGTAAGCTGGCTTTAGGAAAGCATTTAGCACCATTGACCATCTCTTGACCATAAAGTTCCTCATTGATAGAGCCAAGGAATACCACCTGCCACTACATCTCGCTTTTATCGATTATGAAAACGCATTTGATAGTATAGAACATTGGGCAGTAAAAGAAGTACTAATCAACAGTCGAGTGGATTCAAGGTATACAACAATAATAAAAAACATCTATAAAAAAGCAACAATTATGGTACAGTTGGACCTAAAAACTGATACAATAAATATTCTAAGAGGAGTAAGACAGGGAGATCCAATCTCGCCTAAACTTTTTACCCTTGCCCTGGAAGATCTATTTAACACATTGAACTGGGAAGATAAAGATATGACAATCAAAGGCACAAGATTGAATCATCTTAAATTTGCTGATGATATCTTTCTCATACCAGACGATTTTGAAGACCTGCAAACGATGCTCAATGAACTACACGAAGCTTCGGAGAGTAAAGGACTGAGAATTAATATGACTAAAACAAAACTAATGACCCAGTTAACCCTGGTAAGGCCAAGCTCATTTTCTCACGTGCATGGCCGAGCGGGGTGCATTGGCACCCCACATATTTTGGAGTTGTTTTTAGTTTTGGCTGTGAAAAATTTATAGAAAAACTAAACTTACTATTTATTAAGTTTATTAGAAAAAAAAGTATGACATGATAACTAGGGGATATAAAAAATAACATTTAATTTGTTCCTTTACATTTAATGCAACATATTTGTATTTCGGAATGTTGCACACAAACAAAGTGATTGCATTTTACACAACGTTGTCTAGATTTCTTGTATTTGGTTCTAGAGCAAAGAAAACATCGTCCTTGACCTGCTGCCCTTCCTGAATCTTGCGAAATATCCTCTGATTGAAGTTCTGGAAAATTTTGCACTTGCACCCCACTCCTAAAAATCTCAAATATCTTCTTGTAATTTTTTTATAGTACATGCCATGGGGTGAATTTGCACCCCGCTTGGCCTTACAAGGGTTAATCAAGAACCTGTCAGAATAGGAGTGACACCTATTGATTATGTAGATGAATATATTTATTTAGGCCAAGTGGTGAAAATAGACACAATGAACCAAACTGCGGAAGTAAGCTTAAAGGTCAGACTCGGTTCGGCATCTTTTAGCAAATTATCATATGTCCTTAAAAGCAGTAAGATCCCACTGCAGCTCAGAACGAAAGTATATCATTTATGTATTTTACCTGTTTTAACATATGGTGCTGGACCTTTACCAAAAAAAATTTAGACAAACTCCGTAAATGTCAAAGATCCATGGAACGTCAAATGCTGGGAATAACATTAAGAGACAAAAGAGAAACACTTGGATTAGACGTAAGACGAAAGTCATTGACGTGGTGGAACAGCCCGCCAGATTGAAATGGAAATGCGCGGGACATAATGGGCGATACCCAGACAATAGATGGAACAGGGAAATCGAATTGGCGCCCGTATATGGGCACGTGAGGCTGAGGAAGACCGCAAAAGAGACGGGCGGATGATATTAAAAGACACGCAGGACTTATGTGGAGAAGGGTTGCCAGAGACAGGAACAGATGGCGCCAATTGGGGGAAGCTTATATCCAAATCTCCAAAATCTTAGTTGGATAGAGACGGGCTAATAATAATAATAATAGCTGTTTTATCAGTGAACATTCACAAGATATTTTACCCTGGATGCTTACTGGTAGAACGTTTTACCAGCATCTTTTGGAAAACTGAAGATAGATTTTTAATAAAAACATTTTTTTTCGGTTTCCTGGAATTTCAAAGAACGCATACGAATGAAAATTTCGATTTTTTTTATCTATAAACTAATTTTTTCTATTAAAAGATTAAAAAAGTGTTTAATTTGTTTTGCTCAACACTAAGAGATCAGCCCTCGTAATTAACCACATCAGGAGAAATCTTCCCATTCCCGAAAACACTGAGCCCACTTCACTTCACCAAGAGAAATCATAACCGACTTACTTAAAAGGAAAGCACCCGGTTGTGATCTCATACCCGACATTGTACTTCAGCACTTGTTCAGCCTCCCTGTTGAATGGATGTTTCTAAAAAGGGTACTCCCCCAGTAAATAGAACATATCCTCTTGTTCGTTAAGCCGGGCAAAAACAAAAACGACATCAAAAACTACAGACCACAGTGTTTTAACCACTCTCTCCAAGGTCATGGAAAGCATTATCTGCAGCCGATTATTAAATGACATAGGAACACTACATACCCTGCCACCCTCTCAATTTGTTGTAAGAGATCCTGGACCTGAACATACTTAGTTACCTGCAAGCACTCACTTTCCTCTTCATTGAATGCCGAACATTTGTTGTTAAAGTAAATTCTTATATATCTTAAGTTAAGAAAGTCACGCAGGTGTTCCTCAAGGAAGCATTTTGGGGCCACATCTATTCAATATTTATACTTCTGACATACCAACAGCTAACAGTAACTCCTTGCCTATATTTGCCGACGATACTGCTATAATTACACAGCAGTTCATGAATTACAATGTGCCGTTAACAATATTATTAAATGATACAACTGAAATAATTGAATCAACTTTCCAAAATGCAAAGACAAGGTATTCGCTCAGAGACGTATTATGGACCCTCCTAATATCGAAATAAGTGCAGTTATACCATGGAACCCAAAGGACAGTGCCGTTTAATATCTTGGAGGTCATTTAGATACTCGCCTCAGCCGGAGTAATAACATAAACTAAAAACTTTCCCAAGACAATAATACTAATTATAAAACGGAAGTGGTCACTGAAACCTGAATGTACTGTAGTATAGTATAGCGACTATAGCATAGTACATTCAGTATAGTAACTATACTATTATATAAGACCCTTCTACAACCATAGTAGAGTATTAACTCTATGCTACTTCGGTTTGGCTCAACACATCCAAAACCAATATACAGAAATTGCAACAATTTCAAAATAAAATCCTTAGAATTGCCGTAAACGCTCTTTGGAATACAGCATAAATACTTCTTTACGACATGCATGTAACATAAAAACACTAAACAGTTTTCTACACGATAAAAATTACATAAATCGGAAAAAATACAAGGATCAGTTGCCCTAACTATGCTACGATGTACTGTAACACAGGTTGTTGACTAAGCTTCAGTGGGAGGAACGGTTCATTGCGATATTAATAATTCGGGCAACGACCTGTTAAATAAAATAGAGATGTGAAATTCCATAGACGCCACCACCTTTCACAAATCGGGGAAAATACTGGAACGTCCATTTTAAAGTGGAAATGGTGAATAAACCTTTCGAATTTGACTTCGGCAGTGCTCGGGTCACGGCCCGCGTGCAGGCTTGGTGGACAAAATCGCATGCGACAACCTAACCGAAATGAAAAACGTAACTAATTTAAAATTAAATGTATTAACGTAAACATATGCATTTAAAGATTTGACATTAACTGAAGAAGTCGAAAAAAGATAGTATTATTAATTACGCAACTATTAAACTAATTACATACGCTGAAACTTGACTACAAATAGTAAAAACTGACTTAATGACAGTAACAACTATTCAAATTCTTGATTTTAAAAGACATCAACCACGTTATGTAAAAACGGAGGCACTTAGTCGAATAAATGACGTCGATACACCCAGCTACTACCAAGATGGTTGACCTTGAAACATTGGCACCCATTTCAATAGGGAAAAGGCAGTAATTGCCACAAAACACAACAGCTCACAAACACAGGCACAAACACACAGCTTCAGGAGGCACACGATGAAATTCCGGAGCTCGGGGAGAGAGAAGGCACGAAAGGTACACGTTGGATTTCAACTTCTTCAAAAAGGCACAAAAACTAGATTTTGATGAGGCCGTAGACACAAAAACACTGGCTTTACTAAAATATGCCTCGATGGCACAAAGCCGCCGGGGCTGCTAATAAAAAACTTCCTGCGTACTCTACAAGGCGAAGGCGTGAACGAATCAGCCCGCGGAAAATGCACGATGACCCACCCAAGCGTTAAATTTCCATCTGTTTTTTACATGCATCGGCTACATTTTCTTTCACCTAATACGAAGTTTGTAAATCGCTGCGCCAGCTAAACGCCCACGTTCAAATCGACGGATACGGCACGAGGCTACCAGACAAGTTGCTACAAGTCCGTGAAAATCGAGACAATTGTCCGCCATACTACTAATTAAGATAAGACGACAATTATACAGCAAGTGAGCATATTTAAAGTTGTATAAAAAGTTACCCAAAAGGAACCTAACAAATGCGGAAGAGCGCTGAATTCAAAAAATTTAACGAGCGGCAGTTTCGCAATGTAATTAAATTGTCAAACTGAATTTAAATGAAGCACGAAGGTGCAAAAATACAAAAATTGTCCTTACAAAGAATGTTTCTCTCTCACACTGCATCTCTACTTTGTATTCAAGAGTATACAAATGACCAATTAGTTGATCTGCAGTAGCTGTGGAGTTTTATACATGTACAATATGTGTACTGTGACTTTTACATGTTTTGTACAGTTTCATTGTCTGGTTGCTTTTATTATTTATTGTTTAGGTTATTTATATCCTAGTCTCCTGACGTAGCCAATGTTTATTCTCTGTAAACCAAAAGGCTTTAAATAAATACATAAATACATACATATTTCATTGTTCATCACCCACTTATCACGCCCATATGCTGCTGTAGGCCTGATCACTGTATACCGCAGTTTATTTTTCAGCGATATGGCTTTAGCCGTTAGCACTTAACTCCAGGCTTCCGCGCATTTGAACGCTTTAGTTATTCTGAAATTAACCTTTTCCTTTTCCTTACACTTTCCTGGCATTTGTAAATCCAACAATTCCACCGTTTTTACTGGTTTGAAGTCCATTTCTCTAGCGTCCATCAGTTTCACATTTAGAAATTATTCCTTGTTATTTTCTTGTTCAATACCTCCCCGAACCATATATTTTCTCTTTTCATCATTAATGCTTAGACCCAGTTTGCTGCTGCACTTTCTAGCCATTTGATTTTTTTATGTAATTCATTCTTTATCTTAGTTAAGACATCAATGTCACTGACGTATGCAAAGCATAGATGTTCACTGTTACACACTATACGTTTTAAATTTATTTTACTTTCCTGTTGCTTTTAGTAGATAATTTCTGTTCACCGGATCACACGCTTGTTTAAAATCTATGAACACTGTTTGTAAGGGAATCTTGTATGTATAGCAGCACGCCTGAACTTGCTTTAAGATGGATATTTCGTATGTGACCGATCTTTGCGCTCTAAATCCAGCCTGGTAGTCTCCAATAATATTTTAGGTGTATCTAGTCAGTTGTCCTTATTAATGTTCCAAGTAGTTTGTACGTGGTCTCTAGTAGATCAGTTCAACGGTAGTTTTTATTTACTTATTTACAACGGTGTAACGAGCAGAGGCCTAAGTCTATACTGCTCGCAACGCTGTACATACACATTATATTCTTAACACTACAGGACAAAATTCAGAATATATTTATACATCCAGGAAACGAAACTAGTAAATCAGGGGAAAGCATTATTAACACAGCAATAACAATACTTTGTCTTGATATATGTGTTTAATTAGTTTTTTCATATGCTTAATTACAGCATAAACAAAAATAAACATAGGCTCTCATCCTCTTGTTTATGCATAGCATGCTTCAGACGTACCTTCCTTATCCCAGATTCCTTATTTTAATTCAAATATTTTGATGTACAGCGTTTTTCTTCCATACTTGACTTGTTTTGATGCAATGATTCGCGTACGAGGCTTCGTATAGTTAAGACGTGATTGACGCTATACCGTAAATCAAGTACTCTGTGATAAGGACAAGGCTCTCAATCTGCAGCCACTAATCTAATTGTGTTATTTACATTCTAGTAAACACTGTTTATTATTTGCCACAATAAGAGCTGGCCTATCTAGCACCGCGGGGGCTAGCCCCAAACATGTCTAATATGGATACCTCTGATACCAGTAATCAGCAAAACAAAAGGATCAGTGACCACCTATCGCCGGAAGTCGACTTACTGCAAAAGAAATGTTTATGGGATGCCGCTGTCTTGGTAAGTCAAAATAAATACTACTTACCTGTTAACGCGGAACAATCAATCCACATCGACCCACCTGCGAGAAACTCATAATCGCCAGATGTGCAGCAGACCAGTGAACATAAAAATAACCGAAAACTAAAATACCTCCGATATTCCTGTACGAAGCTAATAATCACCAGGCAATTGTAGAAGATATCAAAACATTAATTGATAAAGAATTCACAACGGAGTACAGAAGTAACTACTTGCAAATCAACCTTACATGTGAACAAGATTACCGTACTCTTACGAAGTACTACAAAGACTACAATATTAAGTTCCACACATTTCATAATCCAAATAGTAGCCCGTTAACAGTAGTGATTAGCAACGTCCCAATTTCTTTGTCAGCAGACGAAATACGACATGAACTTGAAGGTTCGAAATTGCCAGTTATAGAAGTAACACGACTCTATAACAGAAATAGGAAACCTATGCCGTTGTGCGTAGTGGATTTGACAGCTAATGAAAAAGCTAAAGAACTTTATAACCTTACTCGTCTCTATTATTCCATTGTTCTAGTGGAACCCAGGCTCAAAAGCAGTAATATTCCGCAGTGTTCGAGGTGTCAAAGATTCAATCACAACAAAAACTATTGCAGCCTTGCCCCCGATGTGTCAAATGTCTGGGAAATCATCTTTATAAAGACTGTTCGAAAAAACCTGACGAACTGCAAAGTGTGTAAACTGTGGAGAAAATTACCCCGCCAATTATAGAGGGTGTAAACACTATAATATATGATAAGATGGCGCCCGATGTAGACGATGAAGAAAACGAGTCCCAAAATAAAACTCAAACTAATAAAAAGTGCGAGTTTTGTAACAGCGGAATGCGTTCGGTTGTGAAGTGTATAACTTGTGGTTTAGGAATTCATTCGAAATGTTTCGATATAATGGCAAAAATTGTCAGTGTGAGCAAAACCAACTGGGCATGCAAATCCTGTTCACAAGGTGGTTCACGTCAACGTTTGGGAAGTGCTATCATTAACACCGAAGATGAAGAGGATGCAAATAAAAAGAAACTTGAACAACAAAACCGTGAGTTAGAACTTTTGAATAAACTAAATGATGAGTTGAAAATGGTAAATAACTTGCTAAATTTGAGGTTAATCGATATCGATAAAAATTGGCGCGAAATATCGAACAACGGAAAACTGCCTTCGGTTTCGAATATCGATAAATCCTTAAATTGCTCTGGATTAATATCATATCCCTCGTTTAGTAGTGTCGTAAAAAGCCCAAAAAAGATACATCGTCTGTTCTTATACTGCAAGCTAAAAATCAAAAAAGTGACTTAAGCTCTATAAAAACCAAACTTAACCCAATTGAACTTGGTCCAGCTATCGCACAAATAAAAACTAAAGCGAACGGCAATGTGATTGTAAACTGCGAAGATAATAAATATCTGAGTGATCTAAAAACTAAATCTGAACAAGCGGTCGGCGATTCCTTCTCTGTTAAAATACCAAATAAATTTATGCCAAGACTGAAAATTTGTAATGTGGAAAATTATGATTCATCAGATGACAAACTCTGCGAAAATATTTTAGTGCAAAATAAATTAAATGAGATGGATAATGTACACTTCATAATGGTCAGGAAAATAAAAATAAAGAATGACACACATCTGATTGTGGAAGCCAGTCCGAATTTATTTAGTAAAATCATCAACAATGGTTACCTTTTTGTGGGGTGGAGAAAATGTTTTGTTACTGAATCTTTCGCAATCACTCGCTGCTTCAGCTGCTCTCGTTATGGTCACCAGTCAAAAAACTGCCCATCTGATAATCTGTGCTGTCCACATTGTGCTAAAGAACATCTTATGAAAGACTGCTCTGAATCTACATTAAATTGTGTGAACTGTGTCTATCACAACAAAAAGTTCAAAACAACTTTTAACACTGACCACTCAGCCAAAGATCCCAAATGTCCTGTCTACCAAAAGCAAGTGGAATTTATAAAATCAAAAACGAACTATGAAGTATAGCAATCACTGCAAACCTCGGTCAAAATGCAATACCTAACGGTAGCACATCAGAATGTGCAATGTCTTAAAAACAAGATTGAAGATATCGAACTGTTTTCAACCACCGAAAACGTCGACGTCATGTGTGTGTCAGAAACCTGGGTTCGTACAAACGAAAGCGAGTTCATAAATATATACGGTTTTACCTTAGTTAGTTCTTATTCTAGAACCACTTTTTCTCATGGTGGCGTATCTATTTTTGTAAGAAATACTTTGTCTGCTACAGAAATGCCTGAATTTACACTGTTAAGTGCAGATAAAACATTTGAATGTGCAGCTATCAGCTTAACTTTAGGCAGTATTGTTTACTATATTTTATGTATATATAGATCGCCAGATAGCAATGTCAACTTATTTTTTGCAAGCTTTGAAGACTGTCTACATAAAATTATTAGCAAACGTAAATGTGACAGAATAATTGTTTGCGGTGATCTTAATATTAATTACCGTTGTAAAAATAATGATACCAAACAGTTGTCAGATCTTGTTCATGTTTTTAATCTAGAAACTGTGTTTCATGATGAAATAACTAGACTAGGTAATAATGGCGGTTCGGCTGTTGATTATGTTTTTACAAATTTCAACAATTTGTTATCTACATTCAAGATTATACATAACGGCTTATCTGATCATTCGTCTCAAAAAATGGTTTTTTCGATTAGTCATAATGTTACTACTGAACCTCATTTACGTAGATCATTTTCGCAGAAAAACATTCAAAAATTCCAATGCTACTTAAATGAGGAACAATGGGCGGAAGTCTTTGCAGCTTCAAATGTCAACGAAAAATTTAGTAACTTTACAAAAATAATGCAGTACTATTATAGCCTTAGTTTTAAATTAGTTAAGGTTACGAACTGTAGTAATAAGCGCAATAATAATCTATGGTTAACACAAGGACTGAAGATTTCATCAGCTCGCCTAAAAGAACTTTTTGTCACGCAAAAAGAGGGCCTAATTTCTAAAAACTACTATAATACGTACAAGTCAATCTATAAAAAATTACTAAGACTTGCTAAACGTACTTATTTCGATAATCGAATATTAAATGCACAGAATAGATCGAAAGCCGTGTGGAGTATTATTAATAGCGGTGTCGGCAATAAGCATTCTCAGAGAGTTGCAAATGAACTCTTAGTTAATGGCGTTTCCACTAGCGATAAAAATTTTATTGCAAATGCTTTTAACGAATATTTTGTTAATATTACCAAGATTCTAAATGTTCCAACGAATCTTCAAACATCTTCGAACAAACCAAATTTTATTCCAGGAACCATATTTTTAAATCATGTCGATGAAACGGAATTAAAAAATGTAATCCATAGCTTAAAAAATTCAAATTCATCTGGCGCGGATAATTTTCCTCCATTTTTAATTCGGCAATGCTCATTTTCTATTCTAAAACCACTTTGCCATATTATTAATGAATGTTTCGATAACGGCACGTTTCCTGACTTACTCAAAATTGCAAAGGTTGTTTGTCTTTTTAAAAAGGGTGACTCCAAATTACTTAGCAATTATCGCCCAATTTCACTGCTTTCAGTTTTTGCAAAAATTATTGAAAAGGTAATAGCTAAAAGAATTATATCGTTTCTTAATGTACATAATATTTTCTCAAAACATCAACATGGTTTTCGGGAGAGTCATTCTACAATGTCCGCACTCGTATCCGTTTTGAACTTCATATACACAAACCTTGATGCAGGTAATAAGGTTATGGCACTATTTATCGACTTGTGCAAGGCTTTCGATTGTGTGGACCACAATATTCTCTTAGAGAAGATCGAAAGTTTTGGTTTGCGTGGAAAATGCAATTCTCTGTTGCGTTCCTATTTATCTAACAGAAAACAATTTGTTAGCTATTTGGATACAAAGTCTACCGAGTTACAAAATAGTGTTGGAGTTCCCCAAGGTAGCGTGCTTGGGCCGCTGCTATTTTTATTGTATACCAACGATTTGGATGAAGTTGTATCGGCTTTTCATTGTGCGTTTGAGGATGACATAACAGTTGTTTCAGCTGCTAAAACTAATACAGATATGTCTTCTGAATTAAAAGTCAATCTTGGGAGTATTTCGAATTATATGAAGCATAACAAATTAGTTCTGAACATGGATAAATCTTACATAATGCAATTTTATTCTTCTGAAAATAATTCTCACTCTAGTCAACTGATCAGGATGGATGGGAAAGCAGTTGCACAGGTTTCATGCTTCAAGCTTCTAGGTCTCAACCTTGACTTAGCTCTGACATTCGAAGATCACATCGACTCAGTCTGCAATAAATGCTCTTCTATCTGTTTTGCTCTTAAAAGATTATCCTATATTTGCAGGTCAGCAGTAGTAAAAGCTTTTTACTACTCGAATTTCGAATCCGTTGTTAGATACGGAATTATTTGCTGGGGCTACAAATCGTCTGCTCAACGTGTTTTTGTTTTTCAAAAAGAGCTGTGCGCTGCATGTATCGGCTAAAATTCAGAGACTCCTGTAGAACTGTTTTTAAACAAAACAAAATACTAACTCTCCCCTGTATTTTTATTTTGGACATGTTGACGTTTGTTAAAAGTAATTTAAATTTATTTTCAACTCAAAATGTACATCATGATTATGCTACTCGCTATGGTGGAGACCTTCAGTATAAACTGCATCGTCTGGAACTATTTAGAGCTAATCCACTTTATATTGGTGCTATATTGTATAACAAATTAAACCCTGAAATTGTAAATATACCCATTGTTAGACAATTTTCATCGGCTGTGAGAAAAATTCTTATTGAGAATGCTTTTTATTCAGTACAGGAATTTCTAGATTGTAAGTTTTAATATGTAATGTAAGTTTTTAATATATGTAAAAAAATGTATTTTTCTTGTAATTCTTGGTTTTGTGACTTGTTTTCATCTACATTCTATGTAGCAACAAAACTAAATAAATTATTATTATTATTATTATTATTATTATTATTATTATTATTATTATTATTATCAAGAAATTAAATCAATAAGTCAGCGGCAAAACCAGACCAGCCGTACAACCCCACAAGTACGACAGCTTAACCCAGAAATTAACCCATGGACCACTATAAAGGCTAATTCAACACTTACCTCCGATCGTACCACTCCAAACGTCCATTTATTTGACTCTGCAACAAACACGCAAAATTCATCTGAAGCAGTGTTAAACAACATCCTTCAGCTAATAATACAGCTAATAACGCCCCACCTTAATAAAATAAAATCTTGCGTTATCAATTCTGTTATTCCACTCTTCCTCAATGGCCCATAAAACACACACTCTTCAAAATCTAACAATCCTTAGCTGGAATGCAGATGGACTGAAAAGACAAAGATCAATATTTATTCATTTTCTCTCTTGTCATAACATTGATATAGGCTGCATATCCGAAACTAATTTCCTAACATCCTTAAAAATCAAAATACCCGGTTACAATATTTATCGAAACGATTGCAACGGTCTTATAGCCTCTGGAGGAGCAGCCCTGATAGTTAAGAAAAACCTCAAGCATCACGCACTGCTAAAGAAATATCTCAATTTTCTTGAAGCTGTCGAAGTGGTTATAGAGCTTGACAACAACAAAAATCTAAAACTAATATCTACATATCTATCACCCAATCGAAGAATTATTCCAGAAGATATTGGCCCGTTATTTTCGGACAACATACCTACAATTCTATTAGGAGACATTAATTCCAAAAGCACAACATGGGGGTGCAAAGCGAATAACCCTAATGGACTCCGACTTTTTAATATTATGTCACACTATGGCATTGTTGTATCGGCCCCTAGCGAAGTAACTCACTGTCCATACAGGTCTGATCACCGAGAAGACATTCTAAGCATTGCTCTTGTCAAGAACTTTTACGGACAATTATCCCAGCAAGTATATCAAGAATTGGACTCAGATCACCTACGAGTGATTATAACTTCTCTACAAAAACCATAAATAGTGCCTTGTTCACCAAAATTAATAAAAGGAATTGTGGACTGGGATTTATTTAAAGAAGAAATTGAACTAACTCTCCATGCTCCAACTGACCTGTCAACGCTGGACCAAATAGAAAACTGTGTCCATAATTTCACCAAATGCGTTACTGAAAGCGTAGAAAAATCCACTATCTTAAAAAACAAAACCATACAATAAACACAAAATTGCAATTTATTCTTAAATCGTGTAAGAAGAATATGGCAAACGCATCGAACTCCTCATTACAGACACTTGCTAAATCAGCTTATTCATTAGGTCACCTATGCACTAGATAAATTTCGCGTAGATTCCTACCGGCGATATATCACTAAACTAGAGGCAAGTGACTCGTTCCTCGTCCCCCGCGTGCAACGAAAAGGATTATTCATCAAACTGAAACTATCCCACCTCTTAACGACAACGGTAGAGAATACTGTAGCGAGCAGGATAAAGTTAATCTTTTTGCAACCCATCTTGAAAATGTGTTTAGCCTGCAAGGACATCAAACCAAATGACCAGTTCGTAGCGAATATTAATGAGTACATACACGAAAACCTTCCGCAGCCAGTTAATCCAGAGCACACCGAATTTACTTCGCCAAATGAAATAGCAACTATTCTTGGTAAACTACCAACAAAGAAAACGCCTGGGCATGACTTAATTCCAAATATTGTAATAAAACATCTCCCACGAAAGCAATTGCATTTCTGGCATCAATATATAACTCATGCCTATCTAAGGGATACTTTCCCATAACCTGGAAACACGCCGAAATAATTATGATACATAAGCATAGTAAAGATCCAAAAATAGCAACTTCCTACAGACCAATTAGTCTATTACCTGTGCTCTCCAAGGTCTTCGAAAAAATTTTGGCCGCACGTCTTAATTTATTTCTTGACAACCATAATGTAATTCCCAAACACCAATTTGGGTTCAAGGCTAAACACTCGACCATACATCAGTATGGGTCACTGAAAACATTATCGGTGGTTTTGAAAAAAAAAGAACACACATGTGTAGTTTTCCTGGACGTAGCTCAAGCGTTTGATCGAGTGTGAATAAACGGGTTGCTATACAAACTGCTGCAAATTGCGATACCACCTTACATAATAAATGTCATCTCCTCATTCCTAAAACATAGAACATTCAAAGTGTGGCTTAATTCATCATATTCAGATACCAAAGACATATCTGCATGTGTACCACACAGCTCGGTACTTGGCCCTGTATTATTTAATCTGTTTACTTATGACATCTCTATCCCTCCACTAACTAATTTAGGGATGTTTGCAGATGACACTATACTAATAACATAGCATTCAGACATAAATATTGCAGCGCAACTACTACAAGACTCGTTGGATATACTTATGCAGTATTTCACAAAATGGAGAATAAAACTAAATCCTACCAAGTGGCAATGCAATATATTCACCCTGAGGCTACCACAAAATCCTCGGGAGATTACAATACACGGAGAAAATATCAAATGGAATCCTCCAGACTCTGAAGTGAAGTACCTAGGGCTCTACCTTGACTGACGCCTAACCTGGTCTTTCCATGTTAACAAAAAACTCAACGAAGGATATGCTAGACTAGCCCTGCTCTCTCCGCTTATAAACAAAAAATCCCCTCTGCGAATACAGTGTTCAAAACTAATATATATGTGCATAATACGGCCGGTTATATCTTACGCGTGTGTTATATGGGGCACTACATCCAAGACCAATATTAAAAAACTGCAAACGCTTCAGAACAAAATATTAAGAATTGCCATAAATGCGCAGTGGTTTATTAGAAATGAACAAATTCACAGTGAACAGGGCATCTTTACCATTGACAATTATATAAGTAATATGGCCCGCAAGTTTTTTGAAAACTTACGTAAGTGCGGTGGTGCAGTGTATTACCTGCTAGAACAAAAATCAAGACAAACGCGCTTAAAAAAGAGATTACCCCAAGACGTTCTTTTGTCCACAGAGACTGACAGTGCGGCAAGCAATAGTGGTTAATCTGTTTAAATTGTGTTACGGTTAAAATCCCATATTGTTAATTTCAAGTTATAAATTATTCCCTGTTAAACTAACCATGTATAACATTAAGTATGTTGAGCTGGTTGATTATTAAAAAAAAAGAAAAAACTATGCTATTGCATTTTTTGTAGACTTTTTCTCTTTATTTACTATTTCTCTGACTTCTTCTAGGGTCGGAATCAGCATGTCTTCCTCTGTTTTTCTTTAAATCTGACTGTTTTCTTGTTTCTCCTTCCCTTTTTTGCATTTTTAGTAACCATAAACTAACTTCTCTAACTCTCTACAGGGTGTTCGGTAAAGAATGGGACACCGATTAGTCATAGGTTCCTTACGTTATAATAAATCGATTAAACCTAATATACCTTCAGTAAGAAGTTATAGGGCCTTGAAGTTAATTTTTTAATTTTTTTGTTAATTTCCAGAAATGTAGAACTATAGATTTGAATTTTTTGTATACGTACTTACTATTATGTACTGCACTATTTTTTTCATAAACTAGACTTGACTCTAAGGGCCACCATACCTATCTTTCAAAACTTTTTTAGCTCTAACTTCGTTATCTGTAAAATTTAAAAAATTTTAGGTTACTATTTGAAAGAGAATTAAAATGCACAAAAATAGTGTACTCTTAGTCATAACCGTAAGAGCAACCGTTTACCTTAAAATGCCCATCAAAGGTTTTTGGTTGTCATTAAGACGGACAATTATCAAGTAGCCATGATCACAAAAACAATGGGTAATGATTGTAATCTACTAACCAACAACAAGAAATCAATTAATGACATTAGTGACATCAGTTTTTTGTCTTTTGTGCTTACGACAATGCTGCGACATAACAAACCTTTCAGCATTGGAGAATTCGTTAGGTAGCGGAATTTTCTAAAAACATAAAAGAACAAATTCTTATGCCACTAATGTCATTAATGGATTTATCATTGTTTTTTTACTGTATGACCATTGTTTTTGTGATCGTGGCTACTTGATAATTGCACGTCTTAATGACAACAAAAACCATTTGATGGGAATTTTAAGGTAAACAGTTGCTTTTAGGCTTAAGAACTAAGAGTACATTATTTTAGTGCTTTTTAATTCTCTTTCAGACAATAACCTAAAATTTCAAAAAATATTACAGATAACGTAGTTATAGTTAAAAAAAGTTTTGAAAGATAGGTAAAGTCTTACAGTCAAGTATAATTTATACAATTTTTTTATTGGTGCAGTACATAATAGTAAGCATGCATACCAAGATTCAAATCGATATCTCTACACTTGTGGAAATTAACAAAAAAATAAAAAATTGTACTTCAAGGCCCTATGACTTTTCACTGAGGGGCTTTGTACTAAGGTATATTAGGTCTAATCGATTTATTATAACGTAAGGAATCCATGATTTGTCGACTTCCAAATAGCATTCGATAAGGTGAGACATGGAAAATTACAACAGCTTCTCCTTATGAAGAACATCGACATGCGAGATGTGAGAATAATTAGTAACTTATATTGGGGACAGACTGCCAATATAAAAGTAAAAAGAGAAACGCCTGAATAAATCGAGATTCGTCGTGGAGTGAGACAAGGATGTATTTTGTCTCCGCTTCTATGTAACATGTACAGCGAAGCCTTCTGTAGAAAAGCTATGGATGAAGAATCAGCGGGAATTGTCATAAACGGTGAAACAGTCAATAATGTGAGATACGCAGATGACACAATTCTGCTAACAAACAACCTCATAGACTTACAACACTTGCTTGAAAAATTGAACAGCAGCTGCAATGATTACGGATTGAAAATAAATCTCAATAAGACCAAATGGATGGTAATTACAAAGTCCCCACAGAATCAATGAAATTTAAGAATCTCAAACGGCATCATAGAAAGAGTACAGACCTACAAATACCTTGGAACTTGGTTAGAACAAACAGGAGATCAAACAACGGAAATAAGAGCCCGAATAGAAACGGCCAGATCCTCGTTTGTAAAATTGAAGAAAGTACTTTGTAGTCGGAACATCAACATTGAACTTAAGATGCGGATGCTTCGATGCTACGTGTTTTCCATCTTACTCTATAGTGTAGAAACTTGGACACTTAAGAAATAACATTTGGATAAAATAGAAGCATTTGAAGTGTGGTGCTACCGCAGAATGTGGCGTATAGCTTGGGTCGATAGAATCAGTAATACAGAGGTTCTTTTAGAGCATGACTAAAGAATGTGAGGTTATATACATGATAAAAAGGAGAAAAGTTGAGCATTTGGGTTATATAATGAAAAATTCGAAATATGCATTGCTTCAACTCATAATACAGGGAAAAACAAAAGAACAAAGGAATGTTGGCAGGCGGAAGATATCATGGCTGAAAAATCTACGAGATTGGTTTAATTGCAGCAGCACTGAATTATTTCGAGCCTCCGTCAACAAAATACGTATAACAAAGATGATAGCCAACCTCCGATAGGAGAAGGACTATAAGAAGAAGGAATTTATGACTAGTCGGTGTCCCATTATTTACCGAACACCTTGTATAATTTGCTCATCACTTAGATATTTGTATATTGCTTTTATTTGCCAACAACTTTTAACCTTTCCCTCGTCTAAAAGGCGAATGAAGTATTGTAATTCTCGAAAAAAGCACCTTTTGAGATTTCTTCAGATCTGCAATTTTCAGGGTCAGAGGAAAAACAAGTTTTCTCAATTCCTTCTGTATGTATGTCTGTTGCCGGTATAACTCAAAAACTATTTGTTGTCGGAAGACCGTATGTTATATATGGGTTATATGCCTTCCTGGCAGTAAGTACTATAATAAATAAAATTCTGCTAATTTTTGCTTTACTTCTATTACTATTACTTTAAGAAGCGTAATATTTTGTACATCGCTCAGTTTTTTACCCTTAACGAAAAAGGGCATATCTTGCACCCAACATATACAGAGTAAGCACTAAAATAAATAAGATTTTGTTTATTTTTATTCTTACTGAGCAATAGATAAAGATAATAATTTGCACATAGGTAAGGCTTTACCCTTGACGAAAATGGGATCCAACAGATACAGAACAATAATGTTGCAAGACACAAAAAGGAACAACGAATAAGCGCTTTGTGTTTAATTAAACTCTGCATAGCAGAGATCCAAACAGTTCTGCCTGGCAGCGTGCGACAAGTTGAGCATTGAAATCGCATTTTCAGGCTCTAAAGTTCGAATTCCACCACCGGTAATGTTTCTTTTTATTTGAAAATTAATGTAATTCGCATTACCAAGTGTTTCCTTTTATTGTCTTAGTGTTATTAGGAACGTTAAGATATTTTTACTCCTAGTTTTCTTTGCTTTTGAAAATTGTTTAGTTTCACAACGTCTACTTGCCAGGAAAGTTTGAAATAAAGTATATATTACTCTTTATAAGCGGATCCAGAGACTTCCTAAAAGGGGGTCGATTAATTTTTGTAGATTGAACAGTAAGGCTAAACTAAGAGTTTATAGGTAATGCCTACTATGGAATGGTACTAGGAAGATATTTAGAATAAAAGAGGTAAAAAATAGAAAGTGATTTTTCATATTTGTCTTTTTTCGATTTCAACAAATAAACGACACTAGTTAAATTAACACTATACTTTAAAAAAGGAATACTGAACCGCTATTTTAGCTATATAAGCTATACAAAAATTACAAGAAAAGTAAACTTTACACTATTTAAAAGAAGGAACAATAAATCGTTCTAGCTATGCTAAAATAAAAGTAAACTATACAGGGTGTCCCAAAAAGAATGGAACACCGATTAGTCATAGATTCCTTAAATCGATTAAACCTAATATACCTTAGTACAAAGTCCCTTCAGTAAGAAGTTATAGGGCATTGAAGTTCAATTTTTTATTTTTTATTTTTTTGTTAATTTCCACAAATGTAGAGATGTTGTTTTGAATTTTGCTATACATACTTACTATTGTGCAGTGCACTAATAGGAAAAATAAACTTGACTCTAAGAGAAACTTTACCTATCTTTCAAAATTTTTTTTAGCTTTAACTTCGTTATCTGTAACATTTTCTAAAATTGTAGGTTAGGGGAGTTACATACATATTGTGTAATAATAAAAAATTGCGTATATAAAAGTTGTCAGCACGAAGGTGGTGCACATTGCTAAATAGTTTTGACTGTACAGGGTGGCTCAAAAAAGTGTGGCGAGTCAAACTTACTTTTTTCTTAAATATAATGTCCTATATTTAGGTAACTTGAAAGTTTTGCATTAAAAAACTAATAATTTTATATCAAGTTGTATGGGTCTAATGTCAGTTGTTTTGGAAGCAAAATACATATCAACGATTTTATGCAAAGAAAATGCTGAATTTCAGGCGGTTGCTGTAGGAGAATTGAAATTGAATGAAGAAAAACATTACCAAAAAAAGTATGCTTTTCGTGAACTACCTTTCAAGTGGAAAATGATGGGTCTGGGCATTACTAATATACATGGTGCTGAACATTAACAAATTCAACTGTTTTCATTTAAAAAACGATTTGAACCATTTAACATGCTTCATTTCAAGAAAAGCCGACAAGAAACTCCTGGTTTTATATGTATACGAATAGACAAGCCAACTATATATTTATTCCAATAACTAATATTAAAAGGTATTTTTTTCCGAGATAAGAAATACGCACGTTTTTCGGGGAACGTAAGGGTTTTTGGTTTTTGTATAAAGGCGTCTAATATTTTTTTTGTTTTTTAGAAGGTGGCGCCATTCTAAAAAATTCAAGAAAACAAAAAGAATAAATTTGCAATAACAAGTTATAAAACCAGTTAGGAAATGTCTTATTTTGTGCAATGCTTGTGATCTCTGTATAAATGTCAATTACTTGAAAATCAAGTATGTACGTTTTCGCTTTCACTCGAAATGTTAAAAATAAGAATTGTTTTGCATACGAGTACTTAACTCTCAAATTGAAATTTTGTAGGTTTTGGAAATTTTAAACTTTGACTAACTAGTTGTACAATTTAAAACAAACAATGAAAACATTAAATTATTCGTATAATTTAAAAATACGCCGATAACTATGCACCAGGTTCAGTTCATTGTTTTGTCTAGTGGAGAGTGGTAAACACTAACCAGGTCACAAAACCGACATCGATGAGCGACGAAAACCCCACCAACGCTGGGGGGTGAGGGCAAATTTGCGTCTATTGGAATTAAAAAGAAATGAAGAATGATGAAAAAGCATTCGACAAATTCAAATTTAAATTACGAGCGGATGCTATAAGGATGCATTTTGTTTCTAATTAAAACAAGCAGTCAACTTTTTATTCGATTATATTTTTTAAGATGCCCAAGGGGGGGGGGGGGTCAATTGACCCCATTGACACTCCCTTGCATCCGCCAGTATCTCTTTGGTACAGGTTTCTGATGTCTTAATTTATGTATTTTTCTTCTATTCTTTTATTAGTAAATAACTATATTCGGTGATCCCTTATGTACACATACTTTAGGTAATCACAGTCCTCTCTGTTTCTATTTTTGGTAACCATTAGTGAACTTTACTGTATAAATGAATAAGAAAAATATTTTAAAACATAGACCACTCTACCAACGACATTATCACAGACATGGAAATAACTTGCATCCAGCATCATAATGGTAAAATTATCTAAAAATCGCGTGATGTAGGGATTCAAGAAGTCCATTCAGTACCGGAAGAAAAAGAAGGTTTAGTCTTCCAGTTTTGAGTATCAGCGTAATAGTTAGAAACGAAAGTACCTGTAGGGTCAATAATACCTAAACTAAAATAAAGCCAATGTCGATGATTTAAGTGTACGCGAGGGTTTGCAGCAGTACGTTATAAGAATTTAAATAATTTTTACCGGTTTTAGAATATTAATCCTTTGTTTATACCTATAAAAGTGCGTTAGTAACTAAGTCATAACTGTATCTGTACGGTAATATTTCTTTACCGTACAGTTCAACTATTAACCTATTGAAATCGATAAATTAGTGCACAAACCATGGATGTTATGAATCATAACAGCCTAACAGCTTTAGAAGCCTTAAAATCCTCGCTCTACGAGCTCGGATTTCAAGCTGGCATCTGTATCAGTTATGATACTGATTGCGTTCCTATATATGTTCATAGCTATTACCACTGAGCGGAATGTACTGTTTTAACAAGCATGGGAAATTTTCAAATTTGTTTTATTTGTTATGCCAGTTGTGAAAGGTTGCAAAACAACCACAGTGCATACTGTATAATAATAATATTACTCGCCGAATTGGAGATAGACGAGTACACACCTATTCGATTTTAAGATACATTAGGGAAATTCTCTATTGTTCATTCAACACTTAGGACTAGGGAAGATATATTTTTATGTTGTAGGCACCCCCGTTTATTTTTTCAAGTCAATTATTTTTAACATATTGCTAATTGCTGCCCAAACCAACTTAGTTGACTTTCAGTTGCTTCTGTATATCTCATCAGCCACACCTTTAGGGCAATGTAGTAAAACTTTAAGATTTTGTAGCTGCCTATTCAAATCCAGCCACTCTCGGCAAAAACTGAAGTTGAGAATCAAATTTATTGCAAGAACCTGGAAACACGACAGCAAAATGGAGTTTTGTAAGCATTGTATGGAAGTGCGCAATAATGATGAAAATTTTATCAACAGAATCTTTAGCTGGTTGGATTATGTCAAGAGGCACAATTGTCGGTATTGATCCTTGGGAACTTTAATTGGAAACGAGATATCGTAGATAGTATCCTCCACGAAAGGTCAACTAATGGTTGAGAATATTTGATGAAAATTTTATTGGCGCTTCTTCGGTAAGAAAGCAAATAAGAATTTTTTTTAAAATTAAAACTATACAGGTCCACGGTTCAATTCTTATCGTAAATAGAAAAGTGTTCGTTTTAGCGCAGATACGTCAGTGATTGTAATTAATTGTTGATACTACAATAAAATTCTCATAGTCGAAACTTGTGATATTCGAAGAAATTGACCTCATTCACTACGAGACTTGTTCAATAAAAACTCATTTTTATTTTATAAGAATCGTATTTAAAACGGTAATCACAAAAATTCATCATGAGCATTAAGGCACTTATCCCACTGTATTACCAAGGGACGAACAACGTGCTCATGAAATTTTCGTCGCTACCTTTTTGAAAATTCTTGAACGGTAAGTTATCTGTACCTCCATATCTGGTTAGAAATGGCGAACATTTAACTCTTTCGTGAGTGGTCTAAAAATATGGAAATTGCAAGAGGAAAGAACTTGTACTTACTAATTTATTAAGCTTTTTTAGTGAATACACAGCGATTTTCTATAATGCGATCTCCCACACACGTCACAGTGTTCTCAGTTGCTGTAATAAACGCTGCACCTGGTTGTGGTTCATTTGTCGTATTCTGTCTTCCATTTTAAAAGTGTATGCACCTTCTTCTTTAGTTAGATGTGAACAAAGATATTTTTATAAATAGTTTACATTCGAATACGACTGTGCAATTACTAAACACCTTTAGCACGCAACAATTAAATGTTTGCACGTTGATCTTGCTTAGATAAGTTTTAACTATCAACGACATTTTGATACTAAACTGTCAGGACATTTTTTATATTCTATAAATTATTTGACTTTTTGGAGTGTTTATCTGATCCTGCGTGTATATAGGTTTTTCAGTTATATTTCTACGTGTTTTAGTTTGTTAATTTGTGTGCAAGCAGCTGTAGCGGCCGCTGAAATAATCTTCTCGTTCACAATTATTTGTCTTGGTTTGCTTGGAATTTTCAAACACAGGTTTATATAGAATTTTAAAGATTTCGAACACAGCTTTGTTCTAGAAAGTTTGTCGGGCGTTTGTTTCTCGCTCCATGATTGGCCACAGCTGCAGAGATCATGTTACCACGGTCTCCTCGATTAATGCGAGATTGACGTCTCTATGCGGCCCGCCACATTTGTATAATTTTTGTGATTCTGAGGCCAACGTACTTTGGCGCCATCTCTTGGGTTTTTGATAAATTATCTGTCACGTAGGCACGACCTCCTGGATTAATATTAATCCAGAAGGCCATCGACGTATGTTTTTAAAATAAAAAAAGACAAACTTGTAATACGTAAATACTCGCAACGTACTGTAGCGCCTCTACAAACTATAGAAAACGCCTTGAACTAAAAATGCGGCGGGAGGAGTACAGACGTCAGTCTCGCATTAATCCAGGAGGCCGTGCATGTTACTAACCAGTACTCCTCGTACGTCGCAAGGCAGCGCGTCCGGCGCGAAAACTTAGCGTGGTGTCTGTTTTGGGTTTAGTTAGTCATTGGCTGCCACTAAGGACAGTTGATATAGCGTCACGTTGTTACCGTCCGGTTTGTGCTTGTGGAGTGCTGAACGGGCCGTAAGAGTGAAAGGTTGTGCGTTGTTTACTCGAGTGCCGTTGTTGTGCTGATGGTCGTCCCCGTTTGTTGCAGTTTGTAGGCCTGGAAGGCGTATTCGTCCAACACCTTGGGATCTTTTTGTTCAAATGTGCGAACTTCAGGTCTCGCAAATTTCGTCGTTGCCCAAGGGGGCCCTACATTTTCTTTCCCTAATGATAACGGGGGATACTCGCGTGCAACTCTCGACTTCAAGCTTCAGCCCATATACTCGAGCGATGAGCGCTCCAATTCCCTCCAATCAGCTGTCTAGCGAAGTCGTTAATTAAGGTGGCTTGTATTTGCAATTAAATTAATCATATATTGTCATAGGCCCTGCAGGCGGCTTGTATTAGAATTTATAGTTAGTCATTAGAGATAAAGCGCCCCAGCTGGGTGTAGTTTAGCCGTATATTACGATATGATATGTTCCCAAGGTGTGTAACGAATTTTTTCCAAGGTGCGACGACCAATAGATCGGTTAATGAAAGATGCCTTTTGATTTTGCCCACGTGTTTGTGCATGCTGCTTATTTTCAGGTTACATTATTCATACGCTGTGTCCGATTTTATGTGAAGGGAGCTTGAAAGCAGTTTAGAAATATCACAAGTAGGTCGGTACACCTGTCGCTGCAGTGTGGGAGTCGTGTGGCTGTTCTAAATACTATTCCCGTTGAGTTTTGAATTTTGCCAAAGTGATAAGTCAAAATGTAGACTTATTTGATCTCCCGGTACACTCTGGGTCTATTTTTCCATTTTCGTTTATGTCGATGAAACCGGATGGCGCTCAACTTAATTTTGTCAGTGTTGACGGTCCCTTTGGCCGTTGCCCGTAGGTAATCTCGTATTGGACCTTCCCTCGCTCTACTGATGTCTAGTCGGCATATCTTGTTACGGGCTGGGCAACGGTCCTAGGTGAGTCATTCTCCCGATTTAGAGAAATATAGTCCGCGCTGGCCGTTTAGCTTTTAGGTAATTTTAGTATGAGCCGGCGCGGTATCGTAAAAGTCGATTTAGACCGCAACAAAATTTGTTTACTATGTACTTACTATCATTGTAACGTCTAAAATTCATCAGAATATATCGATTAGAAGCACTATCAATATTTAAAAACTTTAGAAGTATTATTGCATTTGTTTCCAAGGTTAATTTGATCGGGAATGGGTTTCTGTTGAATTAACTGAAATTTATTTAAATTTTTAATCAGTCCACCATGTGATGCATAAAATTAAATTTAAAAAAATGTGTAAATGGGTTTACACCAAACTTCCTTCGCGCGAATTAGTTCAATTTTCAAATTTAAAAAAATGTACCCCGCTGCATACCGATCGTAACGGCATCGATAAGTGAAACTGCACCATCCAGCCTTATTGAAATGAGTGCGGCGCGGGAACCTATTTAACAGAACGGTCGTATTGTTGAAACGTTTCGACTCTTTTGTGACATTATCCTGTATCTGTTGAGTCCTATTTTCGGCAAGTGTAAAGCCATACTTATGTGAAAATTATTACTTGCTTCTACTTCAAAAGTCATGCAAAATTAAACAAAATTTTATTTTTTAAGGTGCTCACCTTGTATATATTTGTCTGAAATTTTTACGGTTTTATGCCAGGTATATATAATGTGTATGCAAAATATCTTCCTCCGACAAATAGTTTTTGAGTTATACAGCCAACAGACAGACCGACGGAATTGAGAAAACCTGTTTTTCGTCATTTAGAGACCCTGAAACGTGAAGATCTGAAGAAATCTCGGAAGGTGATTTTTTGTGATTACAATACTTCCTTCGTCTTTCAGACGAGGGAAGTAAAAAGATGCTAAAGATTTAAAATCATTTACTTAGTAAAAGGGTGGTATACAATTTTTCACATAATATACTATATTATCTTGAAGTAATGAAACTAAAAATAATTGTTATCAAAAAAATTTGAAAATGGAGATTTATTAGCAATCCGTTGATAAAGCTATTGTATTTGTTGTGGAGTGAGTGAGTGAGAGATAGAGAGAGAGGGGAAGAAAAAGAGAGAAAGAGAGAGGGAGAGGGAGAAAGCGGGGAAGGGAGAAAGAGGGAGAGGGAGAGAGTGGGGCAGGGAGAGAGAGCAAACTAACAACGTTGAATGTAAGTTATGCAGAAAGACTAAATAACAGAGGTTCTAGAAAACAGTTGGAGAAGAAACCATCCTGAAAAGAAATACAGACTGCTTACTTCAAAAATGTGTTAGATTTTATAATGTTGGACGCTTTCGCGGTTACTCGAATTGTCAATATTAGAATTAAATATTGTCTTAAACCGCGTCGGCATTTGTTGGTAATGTGCTTAACACCTTGTGAACTCAAGCAAGAGTTTGTGTAACGGTTATGTTCCTTGGTGGCTTGTGAACTCTTACAAGCCACCCATGATTTGGCCCGTGTTATTAGAGTACCTTGTGAACAAGGATACTTTGGCATATTTGGCCTTTTTACTGTTTGTGCATCCATATAGACTAATGTTTCGCAAAACATTGCAGCTTGCACCATCAGAGCCAAAGGTGGCTTGTAAAAGTTCACGAACCACTAAAGAACATAACCGTTACACAAACCCCTGCTTGAGTCCGCAAGGTGTTAGGCACGTTAAGCCAACAAATTCTAGGTGTTTATCTACAAAAACGTCGCGGTCTACGCCGAAATTTAATTCTAATATTGAATATGTATTAGATTGTCAAATTCTACCCCTAGGAGGTATATCGAGTGATTTTTCTTCAGTTAGATAATAGCGTTTTTCGAAATGGTCCAAATAAAGAAAGTGACATTTTTGGAAATTAAGTAACATTTCAATGAGATTTATTAACGTGTGTTAGTTTTAGCTAACCGAGCATTCTCATCTTCTTTAACTTTCGCAAATATTTAATTTTTCAGTAATTTAAATATTTTTCAAAATTTAACATACCAAGACTTAATTTTATAATTCAAAATTTTATAGGTGAATTAAAGATTTACAATTAGAAAAACAAACAATAGAACATGTTAATCATTCCTTTGGAGTTTTTATTATCTACCGAAAAGTAGTTTGTTCGCATAATTTAAGCGTTTTTGAGGCAATGCGCTTTTAAGGAGAAATATTATTCAATGGAAATCAATATCTACTCAAATGGCTTCTAAAAACGAATCTATCTCTGTTAATAAATCAATTATACAAAAATCCTGTAAATGTTTTTTACAGTTGTCTAAAGGAGGAGATTTTTCATTATTTAGTTTACATGTTCTAAAAATTTTGCTTTTTTTTTTAATTTTAGGCCAAGTATTTGTATTTAGATAGAAAATAATATTTTAAACAACTCCTATTGGTATTTTTTCTATCTTGCCTAGTAAATGCATTTTTCGCAATGATTTTCACAAAACGTAAAATTTTATAAATAACGGATTTCACCTGACAGCCTTTGTCTGGCCCAATTGTAATGTTTTTCAACCACCTCCGATAGCGAGGGTTTTCATTTTCCAAAAGCCTCTAAATAAAAACATTTCCCAACTTTTTGGCGGTCACTATATATTGTAGAAACAAAAAGTAAATATGTTTAATGCATGTGCTTGTGTCTATTCTGCCACAGCTGATCAATAGTGTGGTACCGTATGATCGTCTCAGCTTAAAAATTCACATTATTGGATTCTGCAATAATTTACCTAGGCAATATTTTACAGTGGAAATTAATTAATAATAATGGAATCTAAAGTAAACGTCAATAGCCAAAAATGCATGTAACGGGTCCAGCAAACTGGTATAACCTATTTTTAGTAGGCTGTTATGAAAACATTATTTTGTTATTGCCATTTCTATTGTCTGATTTGTGTGCGTTAATTTATGCAGTTTAATAGATCATCGATAATTTTCCAATTAACCAACGCGTATACGTGGTTAAAAGCTTTATACGAAGTCAATCAGTTGTGAACACAGTGGATTTTGAGGTTAGGTAACATAACATGGCGGTCTAATTTCCTCGATTTGACGGATCCTGATTTCTTTTTGTGGGAATATCTAAAGCAAAAGGTCTACAAGAATCGTCCTCAAACAATACAAGGCCTTAAATGAGTATTTCAGAAGAAATAGAGAGTATTGGACCAGAATTGTTGAGAAGAGTGATGCAAAACGTTAGAGTGTTAGACAAAGATTGCAGTACTGCATCGAGGCTCAGGGAGGCCATTTAAATGAAGTAATTCTTAGGAACTAAAATTGCACATAATAAAGTTGATATTCATCTCAAATTTGTTTCAATCCATTACTTTTTATCCTTAGGACAGGTCTTGGAAAATAGGTCATTCCAGTTGCTGGACCCTATATATAGTTATAAAAATGCTCTTCTTGTGTGTTTTATATTAGTACCTCTTGTTTAGTATGGCCAGATTTGCCTTATACATCAACGTTTTTGAAAGTGAAATAGAGAGAGAGAGAGAGAGAACAAAATAAAACGGGCAACGAGCAGAAGGTAAAGGAAGTAGAAAGCCAAAGTAACAGGAAATATATGTCGAGAACATGGACAAGTGTGGTAGGTGAAGGGAACAGAATAAGAGAAAGACGGGATAATATTTATACGAAATGTTGAACACAGGCAAAGAAGAGACAGATGAAGTTCACGAACATGAAATGGAGGAGGGAGACACAGTTGCAGAACATACAAGACAAGACATAGATAAAATAATAGGAAAGACTAGGAGGAAACACAATAACAGCAGAGTATATAAAATATGCCGGAGATGATCTAAAATAAAGAATACACCAAATCATTCTGGAGATCTCGAGTAAACAAGGTATAACGAAAAGATGGGCCAAAGCTAAGATAATACTTATTTTAGAAACAGAGACGTAAGGGAATGTTAAATTATAAAGGAATATCTCTCTTAGATTGTGTTACAAGGTATTGACTACGATATTATAATTTAGATTGGAAGCAATCGCAAAAACACATTGAATACTAGGCAGGATTCAGAAAGGAAAGAGCGACAACCGACCAAAACTTCACAATGAACGAAGTTCTCCCAATGTGTTAAGAGTAAGACATACCAGCAGTTGTATTATTCCTAGAATTTATAAATGCGTATGACTATCATAAAAATATCTTAGAGAAAACCAACCTACAAGGAGAAAAGCGAAAAAGCCAGGCAAAGATGGAGGAAGGCTATGTTATCAAAACTGGTAGAGAAAGATGTAGGGAATTGAAGGAGTAAAGCAAAAACTAGAAAGTTATGAAACATGTTAATAATTTACATTACTGCTTTTATTTTCACTGTTCTTGGCACAAAGGAATTTTTAGTTGTATTTTATTTCCTCCCATAATCTTTGTGTTTTGCATTACTCTTTCAAAATTTTTAGAAAGCAGAATATCTAAAATATCTGGTACTGGAATGCACATACGTTGATTTCGAAGGTGTTAAGATAATTGTGTTTTCCGCTAGATAGTTCAATAATATTGAGCCACTTGGATCATTTGTACATCATCTTCATGATATGCCTTTACTATTAATGTCGCATAAAGTACTATCAAGTGATTAGGTGTAAATATTTTCCTTAAATCTTCTTGATTAAGTCTTGTATTAGGATGTCTATAGATATATATGAGATGTTTGAACTGTGATTTTAAGATTTGGTTTTTTTCTGATAATTGCGCTAACATATGAATCTTTGAAGGATTCTCTATCGTTACGAAATATATTGTACCCCGTTACAGTGAATGGTGCACTTTTTAATAGATCGATCTTTGTTGATTTATTCCATTTGCAATTGTTAAATTAGCAATTAATCTCTGCTGTTTTGATGCATCATCAATTATGGATGGAATTAATGATATAAGATATGCTGTGAGATACGGAGTGACCAGCTTGATTGTTTTCTGGATTAGTGTATTTCAGGGATTGTTAATTTCCGTATTTGGTGTTAGCTTGTCTGCTGTTGTTTTTAATGAGGCATTTGTTGGCAGTTTTTGCCAGGCTTTTGTTGATTGAAGATGTATGCTCTTTATTTGAGTTAGTATTTGAATGTTACTGTTGTGAATAGTATATGTCGTAGTTTTTATTCTCATTGTTTTTATTCTCTATAATTGGCTGAATGGTTCAAACCACAATTCACACACTGAGCGTTCAGAAGAGAGGTGGATACCCGACCCGGACGGTTTGGTTTCTCTTAGTTAAGGTTAGCCTAAGTGACGCCTGTGTCCCTAAAGTAATACGAAAGTGGTTCAGCGGAGTAACAGTAAAGGATAAGCCCAAAAAATAAGAAAATTAACAAGGAGATATTTTTTAGATAAATCTGATCACCGAACGTGATAGCGTCACTATTTGTTGTTATTTTAACAAACGTTTTAGCTTTTCTTTTATTTTGTTTTAACAAAGGTCATTTGATAGCATTTTAAAGCAAGGAAGGTTGCCCGCCCTCTCGAAAAATGCGCTCACCGCTAGACAATATTTAAGGTATTATTGCCGCGGTATAAAGATATAAATAAATACATATTAAGGAAGCAAACTACTTTATAACGAATTAACTTCCAAACATCGCAAATCAGCCTCACTGAGGCATGTCTCGGTTGAAACTTCTTGTATATTTCTATACGCACATAAAGTCAGTTCTTGTTGAAATAAATTGTAATATTTGAGTAGTAAAATGAACAATACCAAATTATTACAGCAAACTAATTAAGTTATACACTATTGATTTTGACTCTATTAGCGTCACCTTTGTCATTCGTGCTGTAAGTGTTTAAATGTTCACGATTTTTTTATCTGGCACTGTTATTTATGTAAGTATATTTTTTACATTACGTATTCCCAGTTAAGCGTTTTATTTATTTAGGAATGTACAAAATTATGTACATATATTAAGCAAACTATCCAAACGTTCACGGTGTTCCGATCTACACGTGCTTGTCGTGACTGATATTACATGATTTGTGATATTCAGCCCCCCGATACTATCTTTCGACACGTTTAGTTACCTACGGTTTAAATGTTATCAAACGCCAGATTCCTTTAAATAATTGATTTGTGAGAATCTGTTAGATTTTTGCTCAGGACTACTATAGTTCCTTCATTTAGCAAGATTTGTTTGTTTATGTCAATGAGCAATATCTTTGATTTGTAAATCTAAACAAGTAAAACAAAATGGCGGTTCAATAAAATTTGTTTATGTTAAACTACCCCCGATTACGAGACATATTTACTTAGTTTCTTCACACACAATGAGGTGCCTTTATTTTTGGAAATACTGTATTTTGGGAAGTTTAAAATATGACAGGGATTAAACAACTTTGAACAATTGAAACTCTTCAAAACAGCAAAATTTGCGCTTTTTATATTAGTCTTCCTCTGAATTAATTTGTTTTGCCGGTTTATAATTGAAATAGCAACCATAATAAATAAATAGGATTGGAAATAAAGAACACTCATCATTTATGATAATTAATTTCAAAAATTGTATTGTTGGTACTGTATTCATGAGTGAAATATGTAATTTAGTACAATATAAATTAATTAAGAGATTAAGTCACCGGTAAGAAAGTTCAACTTTAATTATTTGAGTGTAGCCGTTCTATGTAACTCATCATTCACCATCCCCAGTTATATTTAAAGTTGCCAAAATTCTTACAAACCGCAGGAATTCTAGGAAACTACCATATCAGGAATTGCGCGATGTGATAGATAGAGGAGGGGGGGGGGGCGAAGAACGGAAGAAGGATTAGAAAGTGCGGAGAAGTCCTTCTCCAGCAGTTACCTCAGAGAAGGTATTCTATTGACTTAGGTAAACTACCTTAGAAACTCTCAACCTTTCTTCTCCAGTTCTTTATCTGAATTGTTTTTGTTTCCCTTCACTTGGTCTAACATGGTAGTTTGAGTCAATCTTCTGTTCCCTTTTTCCCATAGAGTTCCATTCCGTTATTACCTTTATTGTACCCTTATCATAGTCACTCGTCACTACATACCCCAGCCTTATTTGCTGTGATTTCATTAGTCTAATGATGTCTTTTCTCAGCATAATTCGAGTATGGAGAATTCCCGCTCCAGCAGTTACCTCAGAGAAGGTACTTTACTGACTTAGGAAAACTAACCAGAAACCCGCAATCTTTCTTCTCCAGTTCTTTATCTGAATTGTTTTTATGTCTCCCTTCACTTGGTCTAACCACGGTAGTGTAAGTTAACCTTCTGTTCTCTTTTCCATAAGGTTCCATTCCGTTATTACCTTTATTGTACCCTTATCATTGCCGCTCTTCATTACATACCCCAGCCTTATTTGCTGTGATTTGATTGGTTTAACAATGCCTTTTCTTATAATATTTTTTATTTAACAATTCAAATGTGGAGAAATCTCGCTCTAGCAGTTACTTCAGGGAAGGTACTCTATTGACTTAGGAAAACTACCTAGAAACTCTCAACCTTTCTTCTCCACTTCTTTATCTGAATTGTTTTTGTCTCCCTTAACTTGGTCTGACTATGGTAGTTTGAGTCAACCTTCTGTTCTCTTTTCCATAGGGTTCCATTCCGTTATTACCTTTATTGTAATCTTCTTATTATTGCCACTCCTCGTTATATACCCCTTTTTATTCGCTGTGATTTGATTAATTTACCGATAACTTCTTATCGTTTTTATTCCATAATTTAAGTGTGGAGAAGTCCCGCTCCAGCAGTTACCTCAGAGAAGGTACTTGACTTAGTTACAGTATCAAACTGATTTAACGACACTCACGGATGAGTGAGTGCCAGATAACTAAACAAGTCCGGGAAACGTGCACACTTACTAAAACGAGACACCACAGGGCAAGCGTGTAGATATGTATAGCGTGTTACCAAATAAATGGGCTTCACAAAGTCCAACTCAAGGAGACCCACGCTTGACCGAACCTTGAAGGTCAAACAGGGAAAAAAGTACTCAATTACTAATTCTGGAAGCCACAGCTTAGCGACAAGCGTGCCGACCTACCTGCAGTGCTTATACACCACGTTCGGGCCTCATCTTACATCGATTGTGACACAGTGACTAAGTCACCCTGTAAACAATCATGCACAAGACAAGGGAAAATCATAAGTCGTTAACAGTTAATACATCTATTGGGGCCACCTTACATGGCCGGAAGCTTTACAGTTGTAGCGACGTGGTCGACATGTACTACACTCTAACAAATACGAAGGGGTAAATACAAAAAAAAGGGAAAGAAATGCCCTATCTAGAAGCTACAACGCACCGCTAAGGCGAACAAGTCAAAATCAGTTCTATTTAAATGTCGGTTTACAACTAAACAAGTGTATTACGCAAGCGTTAAATTTGTACTTAAGTGCACCAGGCCTTAATTGAGGTCCGGGCACGAATATATGACTGTTAATTACAATGACATACTGACTTACGGCAAAACAGCTTAGAACACAAGTGTTAGGTTTGTACAAGAGTGTACCAGGCCTTAATTGAGCGCCGGGCACGAATATATGAGTGTTAATTACAATGACATACTGACTTGCAGCAAAACAGTTTTAGAACACAAATGTTAGATTTGTACAAGAGTGTACCAGGCCTTAATTGAGCGCCGGGCACGAATATATGAGTGTTAATTACAATGACATACTGACTTGCGGCAAAACAGTTTTAGAACACAAATGTTAGATTTGTACAAGAGTGTACCAGGCCTTAATTGAGCCCCGGGCACGAATATATGAGTTTTAATCACAATGACATGCGGCTTGCGGCAAAACACAAATGTTACCTTGATTGATGGATTAGCCTCGAGAGGTGACGTAGCTTGCTGCGTGAAGGCGTCCATTGTCGCTACACTATTGAGAACGTGGAAAACACGAAGATCGACGTGGCTGTTAAATAGCTTACTCTGTGAATGAATCCCGCCCAACAAATGACGGACACAACAAGCCTAACGAGCCTCCGTAATTACTGAGTAGCTAAAACAAAACCAGCGAGCCGACATCACCAGAAAAACACAAGTACTCTCACAGCTAGCCAAGCACCGTCTGCCGAACACAATTAAGGAAGTCACAAAATTCACAATATCAATATTCACAGTAACAGCGCCAAATGAAACATCAGACGCAAATCTAATGACGCACCACGCTAACGGTCGCGATCCCTCGAGAGGGGACGCCGTTGGCGTGCGCTCTGCAGCACAACCGCTCGTGTCAGATCTTAGCTCCCAGCTGACGCCACACGAAACTTACGCTCCGAAACGTCTGTCTGCGACATACCAGATGTAACCAATAGGAACGCCCGATGACGAACGAGCCGTCACGGTGCGAACGCTGTTACCAGCGATGGGACAGCCAGCTGCAATATGCGACTGCATAGAGGTTCGCGCGAACGCTAGACTGACAAATGAAACCAAAAGCCACGCGCTGGTCAGGATTCTTGTTTGATGCGAAAGCGGCCGTATTAAAAGATAAAATATTACCGACACGGGCCCGATATACAGGCGGAGTCGCCAATTTTGTATCAAAACTGCTCCAAATAGTTATGTAGCTATCGGAATTAAAGAAAAATAGAAAATGGCCTGACAACTTAGGAAAACTGCCCAGAAACCCGCAACATTTCTTCTCCAGTTCTTTATTCGAATTGTTTTTATGTATCCCTTTATTTGCTCTAACCATCTTAGTTTAAGTCTATCTTCTGCTCTTTTTTCCATAGTGTTACATTCCATTATTACCTTTATTGTACTCTTCATTATATACCACAGCCGTATTATTCGCTGTGATTTGATTATTTTAACGATGTCTTCTCTTCTCATCTTTTTACTTCCTTTTAAATTAAAGGAAGTATTGGATTCACTTAAAAAATTCGAAATTGAGTTTTCAACAGATCTTCACGTCGTAGAGTCCCCTGAACCTAAAAACCACGTTTTTGTTCAGTAGTCTGCGTTTCAGTCTGTGTGTCTGTGAACAGAATATCTCAAAAACAAAGAGTGATACGGCGTTGATACTTCATATATAAGTTTTGTGTACTATCTAGATGCGACAGCAATCCTTTGAAGAAAATCGCATAACCGGAAGTATGGTGTTTACTCTTGCGATTTTTCAGTTTTTTCGATTTTTTCAAAAACGGTTGTAACGATTTTTTTCAGACTTTACATTTTTACTACATTTTTAATGCGTATTTATGTGAGATAGGTGATTTTCCAGTTGAAAAGTCCTAAAATGGGTTGCTTTTGTTTTTTGTTTTGGTTATTTTATTAACTCCTATTTTAAATAGAATACCCCGCATATTATTACATTTTTGAATTCAGCTTAAAATTTTCGAGAAAATTTGTCTTTTCAACTAACGCTCAATTTTGTACGGTTTGTAATTTTTGAACATTTTGCCAAATGCTTAAAAATTAAAAATTAAATTTTTGGCTGATTATAAAATCACTGTAAATGGAAGCTGTGTGCGTGTATTACACCAGATTTTTTATTATCGGCGTCTCTACTGCATAAGTATCTTCGTGCACTTAGTATTACCTCTAGCCAAATGGCTTGCCCAGTTCCACTGCAGATGTGCTACTCGTGCAATAATATCATCTACTTTTGTTCTTTGTCGAATATAATTGCACATTCCATAGGCCGTTGATACACCTTCAGTTTTTTACTTCTCTCGTCTGAAAGAAGAAGTATTGTAATCACGAAAAAATCACCTTCCGAGATTTCTTCAGATCTTCACGTTTCAAGGTCCCCAGATGACGAAAAAGAGGTTTTCTTAATTCCGTATGTCTGTCTGTCTGTTGGCAGTATAGCTCAAAAACTATTTATCGTAGGCAGACGATATTTTGCTCACATATTATATATCTACCTCGCATGAAACAGGTAGAATTTCATACAAATATATGCAGGGCGAGTACCTTAAAAAATAAAATGTTGTTTATTTTTGGGTTAATTTTGAAATAGAAGGAAGTAATAACTTTCACTTAGGTCAGGCTTTACATTTGCCGAAAATAAGACTCAACCGATAGAGGATAATGTCACGAAAGAGTAAAAACATTTCAACAATAACACTCTTATGTTCAAGAGAGGCGCGAGCCGGACGTATTTGAAAGAGGCTAGGTAGCGTAGTTGGCTTTATCGGTGCAGATACGATCTCTATGTAGGGGCGCTCTGCAGATGCGGCGGGTTTAAACCCCAGCGGGATACATTGTTTTTATTTGAAAATGTATTTTATTTATTATTTTTACTCCTAACTTAATTGGATTTTTAAAATTATTTAGTTTCACAATGTCGACGAGCAAAGTTCTGGGTAAAGCCTCTTACAGTTTTTTTATACTTGCACACGTTCGAGTCTCGAGCCCATAAGTTGTTGCTGGCAGTATGCATGCGTTGTACACTTTCGGGATCGGAATTTTAGGTTTTTTGATAGTGTATGCTAATTTTGAGAAAGCTGCCCTGCTGACCTCTGCTCCAATTTCATTCCGCGATTTGGTTTCCTTCCTCAAATGTGATGACATTTACTGGTATTATCATTATTCCAATTTATAAGCAAGGCCAACTTCAACATAATTCTAATAGTTATCGCCCCATCTCTATAAAATCTGTTTTAGATAGAGTTTTAGAAAATATCGTTTACAATAGACATATACTAGAGTAGTCGTTCCCAACGTGGGGGTAGCGGCTGGTTTACAGGGGTTTTGCGAAATATTCCAATATTTTGAGAGAGATTTGGTAGTTGGTTTTTGAATCGGACCATCAATGTGTTGATGCGATGATGGGAAGCGACATATAACGGAGGTTGTGCAAACAACTAGGTATTTTTTGAGGTGTCAGCTAGATTTCTCAATGCATTTTAATACTAATACTAGATGGCGTTTGACACGCTAGTCAGTCCTTTGGGCTCACTTTCGTGAGTGGGAGTGAGATATGCAGATGTCAGAATCTTAATAGGCAATGACAGGATTGTTCCAGTATTTTATCGAACTTTCTTGGTACTTAGTGTTCGTATATAAATAGCTCCGCGGCCTTGAGTTATCGATGGTCAAATCAACCGAATGATGTTATGACCAAGTGTGTTACAAAGTTAAGTACATTTTTTAAGGAAGTTGATCTTATCTTTCTAAAAATGGGCAAGTTCTTGTTGAACAGTAATAAGCATTGAATCAGGAATACCGTAAATATGACGCCGGCATTTGGCTAATTGATGACATTGATATGGTAAATACTATGATCAGTGCATCTGCCGGAAAACTGCTTTTAAAGGTGCCTTTGTTTGATTATACTATCAGTCGCAGAATCCACCACATGCGAAGACAACTATGATCAATTAGTTGAACAAATAAAAGAGAAGGAGTTTGCCGCGAAGCTGGATAAAGCCACGGCCAGGATGCTCATTTGATTTGTTATGTATGGTAATAATATTATGAAACGCTTTTTCTTTTGTCAAAGTATCATTGCCGGTACAAAGGCTTAAGACTTGTTCGAAACCCTGGACACATTTATGGTTCAAAATAAATTGGAGTTGACTTTGTCTGGTTGATATCTGTACTAATGGTGGTCGTTCGGTTGTTATGATGAATAACAGGCACTTGCTTGTAGAAACGCTCCGAATACACTGAGAATCAATTTCATAATTCACAGAGAAGTATTCACTCCAAAATATCTGAGTCCTCCGATGGGTTTGGTCTTAGAATGGGTACTGACTGTGGTAAACTTTATAAAAAAACTGTGAGAGTATAAACGCCGAATGTATTGTTCCATACATTTAAATTACGGAAGCACACTTTTCTTGAAGAGGAAGAACACGAGTTGAACCTCCTTATGCAGAGAAACAACATGCACCTTTTGAAATTGGTCGAAGAAAGGCTTCAGCTTTATGAAAATACAGCTATGTAGTAAAAAACGAATGAAGGCGGTTGTAACGTATCGTCCCCTCATTAAGGGCTTTATAAATTTATACCTCGGGTTAGCTCTTATCGGAGGCAGGGTTTGTTCAAACTCAAATATATGCAGTAAGGAAAAGCACCATGTAATTACCAAAAATATATTGTGGTCTTGGACGTCACTACTGCGATAAGCAGTGGCAAAATGTGGGAGTTTGGTTAAGTTCTTTGCTCTGCCAAAATATGAGTAAAATATTGAATTACTCAATACCTGGGATTCCAGGGTGGTGAATTTACGAGAGTAAGTTGTGGAGGTGCCATATGGTGTAAATCCGGGGCTCCCGGAGTAACGCAAAAGTATAATTTTAAGTTTATGATTAGTACGAGAACGTTCGGCAATTGTGACCGCTGGTGGCCGAGGGCTTTGGCCTCGAAAGTGCTGATATGTTGCGGGCGATTTCACCTTCTGCTGTAGCAATACCATGGGCCTTTGGGCGGATGTTCCACCAAGTATCTGCAGGTTCTTAAGTGAATTATTACTGATATGTTAATAGATTTAGATTATGGTGCGGGTTAAACCATTTCGGTGAAATGTTTCTGGGCGCCGGTATTTGCGCTTAGGAATGGGGATTGCTTTAAGCGGTTAATCCTGCCAGACAGGTCATCTGCCAAGTTAAACTCGAATTCTGCGGCTTCGCTTTACAGGTGACATACGGAAAGTTTTAGCTTAAGGCCTTACAGATCAACTACCACTTCCCTTAAAGCCTGGACTGGTAAGGGTGGAAGGTCTATCTTGTGAGGCAGATCAGCTGCCAGACAGAGGGCTCTGGCCCGAGAGGATTTGGGATCAGTAAAGAAAGCGGAGAGTTCAGTACTAGGGCTGGGCGAATCTCAAGTCTAGTGTTGCTGGTCAGGACCGGTGGACTCAAAAGTCCAATGAAATAGAAGTGCAATCTTTTTTTATATGCTTCTGGCGACTTTATCGGTGTACTCGTCCTAGGTTTCCATGGAATGGGGAACGACGCTTTCGTTCATTTACCGCGACTTCGCGCATAGCGGGTGTCTTTGCCTTATCGTAAACCACGTGCTGGCTAGATGTAACGCTCGATAAGGCGACGTACAAATTTAAATACACTCAATGTATCAATCAAATTTGCATGCCGAAGCTAGTATTACATGGTGGCAAAATTTGTTTCTCCATGTTGCAGTAATTTGTGACCTCCAATGAAATTGATTTATCTCGTGACATAGAATCTGATATTGATGAGCACCTATCACAGCTTATCAACTTATTTGAAAATACTTTTAAGAAGACAATATCGACAATTTCGCATTAATTCAGGGCCAAATCTCCATCTGCATTCGTTTATGTAGAAGAAGAAAAATGTTATTAAGCTGCCTTGCGATAATATGCTAAAGATAAAATTTGACAGCATGAAACTAATTGACTGTTGAATATCAGTATGAGATGAATATTTGCAGATAAGTGGTAATGCTCAGAGAATCTTAATTCCATTTGCGACGTAATGTTTATGTCAAACCTGGTTTTCAGCGGTCTTGTGATAAAAAGAAAGTATAGTGCGGAAATACAAGTGGAACAACAAATGAGGCTCAAGTTGTGGTTGTTCAAACTGTGTAGTTATTACACAACCTTGCGTAAACTTTATATAAGTTATTTATTAATTTTTTAATTTCACTAACATAAGCGCATTTATTATCTATGTTCTGACTTTGGACACCGTAGAAAAATCTGGTATACTGAGGGCGCCGCGAAATGAAAAACTTGGAGAGCCACTGTATTAGAAGTTAATATTATTATTATTATTATTATTACAAAACTGTACATGCTGAGGATAAACCTATAAGCACAGTACAAAAATAAATAATACTACGGTTATATTTGAAATATAAGAAAAATTCGAAAAAAAATAGAAAAAAAATAGTATGGATTCCAAAGTAACAGTATATAAACAATCACAAATACTAACATAAAAATTTGAAACACTCTTGAAATTAACATACAATAAACCTATTACGAAATATAATTAAATTAAACAAATCTTCCTAAATTAAACAAATCTTCCTAAATTAAACAAATCTTCCTAAATCAAAACAATTTTCCAAAAGACGTATGAATTTACGTATCTAGTCTGTACATCAATTAAAATTGCTACAAAAAAGAAAGATCAACTGTCGTCTGTATAACTAAATTAGAAATCGTTGTAAAAATGCTCTCATGAAAAGTAACAGTTTTCTTTAACTTTGAAATAGCCTGCGATACCATGTCGAGATTTACAATTATAAATACCTTATCAAAAAGGAGATTGCTGGACAAATTATTGACTTCATTGAATATTTGATATATTTGAAAATACATTGTTCGAAACCATATGGGTTAAGCAAATGGTGTTCTTCAAGGTTCTGTTTCAAGCCCTTTTTTTTAATAGTCAGAAATCAAATTCTGAAAGCAATACCTAACAACGTCGAAGGGATGTTAGGGATTATCTGGTGGTAATCTCCACTAGTGAAAATCCCAAGAATATACTTACTAGAGCACTGGACACATGAAAATGGTATTAAAGTAAATATCTTACTTTATCCAAGATTACATTCATCCTATAATTAAAAATTACGTTTCCACTTCACAGAAATTTACAAAAATGAAATATCTAGCTTCAATCTTCAAATATCATGTTTAAAAGGTTATTTGCAACTATAGTTCATCACTAAACTATATTACGACAATATTTTATCAGGACTGGCTAACTAATACGAGAAAATTACTTAACTTGGTTAATGTTCTTATTGGTTCTAATATAAAATATGGTTTATGCGACCCCAATTCTATAAATGAGAAGATTTAAAAATTCATTTTGGTTAATCATTATAGGTTACGAACATTGCGCACATTGCGCACATTGCATTACTTCGATAAACAGTTTACACGCTATTAGCTAGCAATTGCGAATGGAATACAGAATATCAATCCAAGTGCTGACGCATACAACACGAGTTATAGGAAATACACATCACTTAAATTATTCGACTTTGCCAACCCATATTCTACAATTCATATATCCAATTGCTGCCAATATACTCACTTTGTAATATTCAATGGAAGCTTCTTTTACACACAATCCTGTTCAACCAAAATGTAATTCTTAAGATTGATATCGCTAATCCTTGGGCTATTCGTCCAGCTAACCTAAGTTCCCAGTTTGTCTAATACCCCAAATTGCAATGGCAACTAGCTATCCACCATAATCTCCTGAGCCAATTCTTGTCCAATTCACATAACTAGCTAATGGTTCTAAAAATTAAACTACCTGGTGAATCTACTTCAAAGCATTTAGCTAGGTAGGTACTGTATACTCACAGATTTCATGAGTGTCGCAATCAGCCTACGTAATGTGGACTCGACTAATGAATATATTCAAACCATATACGAATTGCTACATAAACTAAGTAGTAAAAACAAACCCGAGCTCAAAATGAAGTAATTTAATTGCCAGATTTTCAATTACTCAAAGGAAATAGTAAGTCAATTATCAATTACTTGGTAATTCCAAGTGATTAACATAAATTACTTTTTCAATTCTTTTCACTGGAAAGTCTTGTCGTGTATTGGTATTTAGTAGTATTTAAATAGCCATCTGCTAATACATTGTTTTAAACAAGTAAATTGAAATAAATAAATAATTATTATGAACCAATATTGTATAATTAAGCTCTTTGTTGTCAATCGTTAAACTATGCACTTACAACAGACATATTTTGCGCTTCTTACAAAGTAATTATTAGTAAGCTACAGTGCTACATCTTGCATAGCTTACACTACACAAGACATAACACATGCGCACCTCATCTACAAACATAGTCGCCTGCATCAAATATTTCTTTGCTTGTGTACAAAATTTGGCCGAGTAATTTCAGTTACCACAAGTAATTCAAATACCTTCAAAGTAATTTAAATACTTTAGAGTAATTTAGCTACTCAAAAGTTATTGAGTAAATGAATGTAGTAATTAATTATTCAAAAGTAATTGTCAATTACTTTTTAACGAAAATGGTAATTACTTAGAATTACCGTATTTTGAAAAGTAACTCAATTCCCACACAAATCAGCAAAAAGTAATATAATTAGTGATTTAATTACAAAGCAATTAATTACTGCCCCACTCCCTAACAAACACAAGAATGCAAAAGTGGGTATTCAATAAACATGCTTAGAAATGTGTTCACAGTGGAGATAATTTAAAGGCAGTGTAAACACTCCACTTGTTGTACAGTGATAGTTATTAATCAAAGAAAAGACCACGGCCGCGAAAACCTGCATTCAATAATATTGAAGATATGTTAAAAGATCCTTCATGAATTTAGAATGGAGACGAGACGAGGTTTCAAATATGTCCATCATAGTGAGAATCTATTTTCCAAAGGAAACATTACAGTTGTGTTCACGTTTGCAGTAAATAAAAAAAAACTGCTGTCTAATAGTTATGTTTCTCCAAAAAAGAATAGATACCAGAAAAAACTTGTCAGATCAGTAAATACCTCCTGAAACATTTGTCGCCGTGAGCGAGGTTGGTTCTATTCTTGTTGCAAGCAGTATTCAGTTTTCATTATAATTACCTATATGTACGAGGATTGTTCAATAGAAACGCGTTTGGAGGCTGTAGCATATTTAGTAACTCAATTAAAAAATATATCTTTTAATATTAAGGTATGAGCCCCAGTATTGTATTAATCTACAGATTTCCCGCTGGTAAAGTTCTTGCTAGTGTTGACGAAACTATTTTCGAATGGCAGTCTGCACTTCCACGTCCGAAGTGAATCGCTGCTCCTTTAGTGATTGTTTTAAGGAACTTTATGATAATAGGAATATGAATAATGGAACAAATACTTTCTATACTAATGCTCATCATTTCAGAAAGTTAGTGATTTTAATGCTCCTGTTTGCACGTGAAGCAGTTTTCAAACGCTTCACATTGTCATCAGAAGTTGCAACTCGAACATGTGGACACCTGGATGAGTGAAGTCTTTGTCAACTCTCTTCTTTGTCGACATTTTCTGCACCGCTAAACCACTACTATGCCAGAATAACTATAGTCACCATCGGCAGTTTTCATTCTCTCATGGATTTCTAGTGGTTGACGTCCTTTGGCGGCTAAAAATTGAATACCAATATGCACATTATCTTTGGGCGGATTTTCTATGGTAAACGATATTTCCTAGCTCTATAAAAACGGCCACAAAGAAACAATTGCAAAGAAATTTTTCAGACATTTCACTAATATGTCAATAAACAATTTCAATAACCTCATGCATTCTATCCGTACAACAAAACCTTCAGGTAACCCTAGACAACTTAGAAAACTGGATTAAAAGCACTGGACCCACTTCTCCCCTTTCAAATCACAGTGCATGCATTTCTACGCCCTTCGAGAACCACACGACAACCCAACCCTAAAACTAGACAGCAGAACACTGCCATTCGTATGCACCATCAAATATCTAGCCTAACACTAGATCAGAAATTAACTTGGCTGCCGCACTTACGCCAACTTAAAACTGAATGTTGGAAAAAACTAAATCTCTTAAAGACCGTATCACACCACACCTGGGGAGCGGACACCCACTCGCTAATACACATATACAAATCACTAATACGATCCAAACTCGACTATGGAAGTATTCTGTATGGGTTCGCCCGCCCCAGCGCCCTAAAACTTATAGACACTATCCACCCTACCACACTAAGACTATCAACAGGAGCCTTTCGCAGCAGCCCAGTAGACAGCATACTTGATTTGACTAGAGAACCTCCTCTCGTCTACAGACGCCAACAGCTGACTATGTCATGTGCAGCAACTATCGCAGCAAAACTCACACATCCTAATTTCAAACACATCTTTCCTCAACCTCCTACAAAACCTACCACAACAAATGGCAAAATTATTTTCAACCATAGGATTCACAATATTTCTAATAACCTCAATCTACCACCTCCACCAACTAAAAACCATACTTCTGTAGACCTGTACATTCGTTGGCCTTAAATTTCACAAAATTCAGTAAAGACAACCAATCCAGTGCAATACAGGAAATTATTTCATGAACTGTGTGATAACTACCGTTACCACTCCAAAATATACACGGATGGATCAAAAACAGACAATGATGCAGTTGCGGCGGATTCAACTGAACACGCGTCATTCAACTTTCATCTCCCAGACATGATCAGCTCTTACTCCTGATACCAAACTTCTGATCTGTACGGACTCTCTCAGCTCTCTGCAAATTAGTAACATACTATACCCTTAAACAACGATAGTTAAGGACATCCAGGCCCACCTACACAAACTCAAAATGATGGAAAAGGACGTTGTATTTGCATGGATCCCCTCGCATATTGGAAACGAAGAGGCGACCAAGCAGCAGAACCAGCTATCATTACAGAACCCCAAAGCAGCATTCCCATCCTCCCTCAGAACTATATGTGCTTAGTAAAAAAAAAGATCAAGGAGGTCTGACAAGAAAAGTGGTCAACGCCGCCAACAACAAATTGGAGGAACTCAAACCAGAAATCACACCAAAGCCAAAAACCCCATTATCCCGAAGAGAAGAAGTCATAATTACGAGACTGCTAATATGACACACTTAACTAACGCACAGCCACTTTTCCCGCAAAACTCAACCTGACATATGCCAAATATGTCACTTGGTGAATAAGGTGAAACACCTCATAACAGAATGCAGTACCCACACCAGATTCCAAAGAGCGTTGCGAATCCCTCTTAACCTGCCTGCAGCCCTCTCTCAAGATCACCATACCGCCATACTGAAATATTTAAAACTTACTAACCTCTACACTACCATATAATAATGCGAACATATTAACTTCTTAATTCACTGTCATCCAATGTAACATAAATCGAGTGGCGCTAATGGCCATGTCTTCGAAGCGCCGTAATAAATAAATACAATAAAAAAACCTCATGCACAATCCTCGTAGATAGATAAATCACATGTTACAAGTATCATGGAAAAAATAAAATGGTATGAATCTCAAAAACATCATTCGCGCCAATGAGAAAGATCATAGAAATCTTGCAGCCGAAAGCTTTACAAAACTGCTTTTGAACTGTTGCAGTCTTCAGTAATTTAATTTAACCCTTCAAGCCTTTAGGGCAGCCTATTTATATTTCAAACCCGTTTCCCGCATTTAAACTTCTCATCACAAATACTAGCTCTTTTTGTCTAAATTCGAACACTCTGTAGATTAGAGCAGTTCGCCCAATATAGCTATTTCAGGCCATCCTTTATATCCCACGCGTTGTCTGGGCGCAGGCGAGACCGGTTTCAACTGCCGAACATGTCGCCTTCCCATTGGTCGCTTGATGACGAGCATTTTGGCGGTTTAGAAAGCGTCGTTTTGGAATTGAGGTCAGCGTTGCTTGGGGCAGTCAGTTTAAGTTCGCACGACAGTACAGACGTTTGAAGGTAAGTTGGTTCCCCTCCGCCCCCCCCCCCCCCGGGGCGCTTCCGCGCTGCGGGGGCGGCCGTCTTGTTAGGCCTTGTTTGATGTTTGTTTCCGCTGTGCCGAACGATTTGACTTTGTTTAACGATTTGTGCTTGTGCGAGAATGTGACGTGAATTTCGCCCGATGTTGTCCTGTTAATACCGCTAATTTTGTGACTTTGGTTTCTTGCGTTTATTAATATACCGTTCCCGCGAAGGCTATTTTCGTTTACCGTGTTTTCCTGCAAGGAGTAACTCTCGAAACAGTCGTGGTGAGATAAGGTACGTGAGGTGCTTTGGTGTGGTCATGTAGCCGAGAGCTCTGTTCTTCTGTCGTAAGGCCGTGTGTGTGCAGGCCGATTCTTCCCTAACAGGGGATCTATCCCGCAGAGCTTCCAAACGGTAGGCTCCAACGTTCCGTGGCCGTAGAAGGCCGCCATTACAGTCTTCTGGACTTTCCCGCCAATGTAGCTTTAACGCCCACGCTCCCGTTTCCGAATCGTTCGCAACAGGCGATGCCGGCTACCGTCGTCGCAGAGCACAAGCTTGGTTAACTTCCATACACAGGTAGCAATGTGAACATGTAATTTGCGCTTATTGTGACCGCTAGACTCACGCATTCTGACCGCAGTTCATTAATAATTCACTAATTAACGCCAGTATGACCCCATTTTGCATGTAGTGACTGCTTATTTAATATAATCTGGCCGTACTTGTTAATAACAAACCGTTTGTATACGTAAGGCCTCCATTTATGTTCTGTAGCCCTTTAATTCACGCATTCTGACTGCATTCCTTAATAATTCACTAATTAACGCCAGTATGGCCCCATTTTGCATGTAGTGACTGCTTATTTAATATAATCTGGCCGTACTTGTTAATAACGAACTGTTTGTATACTCAAGGCCTCCATTTATGTTCTGTAGCCATATAATTCACGCCTTCATTAATGATTCACTAATCAACGCCAGTATAGCCTCATTTTGCATTTTGTGACCGCCTAATTCATATACTCGGGTTGGTTGTGTTAATAACTAACTATTTGGACATGTAAGGCCTCTATTCGTATTCCGTAGCCGCTTAATTAACGAAAGCTGGCCGCAGTCAGTTTAATCTAATAAGTTGCTATATGTGTGGCCTAAACCTACAGTATTACCTCTACTAATTGATGAGTTTGTATTAGTGATAACGCGCCACTCTAGCTGGGAGCCTAGAATTTAACTTAACTTAGCGTAAACTTGTGTAAATCACCCTAATCATTCAAATCAATAGATGAGTATTTGAACGAAGGCTTTGTCATTGCGGCGAATCTATGCATGCTCTTTCAGGTTAAGCCCTTTTGTGTACAGATTTGTATAAAGCGAAGCTTGAGCAATAGAGCGACACATGTAGGTTTCACAACGCCCGCTGCCGTGACGACGAGGACTGTGAGGCCGAGTTCTTCCTCTTTCTAGACCCGAAATAAGTATTAAAGTATTTTTCCCAAAATTGTAATTCGAGGTTTACAGCTTCTCGAGCACGTTCCTGGCGTAGTACCTCGTGTACTTTTCGGCCCGTCCAGGTCCGGTTGTACGAGAATATAAAGACAGATCTGGTGGCGCCCTTTTATTTCGACTTACCCTATATACGTCACGCCACGCTTGCCCTGCGACGTACCGTTTGGACCACGCCCATCTCCTTGAGCGTATCAGCCGAGGCCCTTATCCTGTTTTGTCAGATCTCAGGGCGAGCGTGCCACATTTTTCCCGGACTTAGCTAGTCGTGCGATACTCACACCGCGTGGGTGTAGTTAAGTCATTTTGATACCGTAACAGAACATGTGGTTTATATTCGCTCAATTCTAGCTCAACTGATTATTCTAAAATGCCTAGGTAGTAGTAATTTTGAAAACAAAGTTATGAATTATATTATATTCACCGCCATTGTGGTAGCAGCAGGAATAAAACAATTTAAAGCTTTTTATGTTATTGCCCCTGGTGACCCTCACGAAGATTTTTAAATTTATATATACACTGCAAATGGTTTAGAAGTGTTAATAATTCTCCAGAACAGAGGAAATAAATGTTTTATATGAATATAAAACTGAATTACCAAATAAAGAAAACACAAACCTTGATGACATGGTGACAGAAAGCAAATAACTCTGATCAGAATCACCGTAACGATTCCCAAAAGTTTTCTTCCGATGATGAAGGTAATTTATGAAGAACTATAAACCTGAATTTAGATAAAGTAAACGATTGTTTGCCTTTAGTTCAGTCCATTTGTGGGACTACTCCATTAATAGAGCCAAACTATATTCACACAGCAGTTTTGGTAAAGTCGCCAAAACGAAAAGGTAGGAGCAATACTGAGAAACTCCTGTTCGCCATGACTTCGAAAAAATTTTAAGAGATGCACAGAAGTAACATAAATTAGAGTTGGGAAAAGCGAGAGAGAGAGACACAAAGACGAAGGGGAAAATAAACCGCGAAGAGATGCTACATGCAAAAAATGGGACCGCGGAAATGAAGCCAAATATCACATCTGTGGAAAACTGATTCGTTGTAAGAAAATCATCAGTTCGAAGAGTATAAAAACTTTTTTTATAAAAGTTATATAAAAAGATAGCACCATATTCGTATCCCAAATGATGATGACAATGATAACGTTCTATGTCACGTTTGTTACAAAGACGAGGGCGACGATCGAGCTGATATGAATTTTGTCAGAGAATTTCGTAAAGGTAACTTTGAAAGCTAGGCAGTATAATGTATTGGGCTTGCAAGTTACGATATTGCATCTATATCTCGCCTTCTTCTTATACGTCGCATTGAGAGAAAAAACTACTGACGTACTTTATTTAAAAAGTTGACTTACGATCCTTAATCTGTGGATAAGAACCAGCATACTGGGAAAAGGGCCTGTTGATGTTATGAGTAACTAAGTGGGAGGCGATAAAGACGGTGTCAATATTTTTTTAACCAAATTAATCCTTCCAAACAGTTTTATATAACCGCATCATAAGCCCATCTATCAACGCAAATCTTTGGTTCGATGTTGAGAAATTCTGGCGCTTCCATATCCGTGCGATTCAAGAACCCTGGCATACCACTTCAAGGCTATCGATTATTCCACAACAATCGGTGTTTAGCCGAATTCAATAACAAGCAACATGGAAGTGGGAACTAAAAAGATATCATATTAGGGGTAAAAAATAGACAAAAACCATACTTCCGTATGTAACGGATGACAGCAACGAAAGTAACACTGTCAAAGCCAAATTACTTATATGAAAGTGAAATGAAATCTTAAAGTTTTGAGTATATTTACGTACAAATAATTTTTACTTATATTTTTGTAATTCACGGTCAATACACTTCTCTTCGGGGTTTTTTATAATTTTTGTATCTTAATAAAACGTTTAAGCTACTAAGTGATTGCGTTTGAGAGTGCCCAAAAAGAAAAACTGTTCAATAAATGTATCCTTATTACTTAAACAATCTATGAAATCATTTGTACTTTCAAACTATTTTCTACAAACCCATCTTTATAAACATACTTTAGGCTTTTCAACAATAAATTCACATTCATTATTTTTTTGTATTTACTTCAATAATAAATGCTTAACTATCCAATAATTGTATAATTGACGCTACAATATATTTATGAAAATATTATTGAGAAGACATTATTACTGTATATTTGAACTCCGCTGCACACTGCCTCCGCCTAATAATGATAATTGGTTGCCACCTTGAATTTAATTAAAACGCTAATAATTAAGAGAGTTGGCGGCTGCAGATAAAACTCTTATGAGTGCGGAACCTTTGAACAAGGATGGCAAAAAAGGAAGGGATCGCCGCTCGTCCGGTAAACACTGCCGTTTCGAATTTCGGGCTAAAGGATAGTGGTCCGTGGATGTAAATAAATTAATAAATCCTATTAAAAGGGTTAATTATCAGGGTGCCAACCGTTTTTAAGGGTTAACCTGAAGCCTTTATAACGAGACAAATCCAATAATCCAGCAGGATAAGAAGAGCTCCTGCACACGCAGTCATACCAAAGTGGTTTAACTGTTACACTCGGAATTAAAGTATTCCGCCCAGAGAACCACGCAGCCTTAGAGGAGATAATTGTACGCGATATATAGTCATAATCCTAATTATGTAATTTTCGGCAACTCCCCGCATCACTTCGAACCGTCTAAATTAGGTTCAGCAACTTGTTGACGAAAATTATGGAGAGCATTTTGAAATGCTCTAACCTGCGAAGCGTTTCAGATGAAATTCAACGTCCGCAAATATTGTAAGTGCATGCAACAACTTTAATCTTAATTTGAAGTAGTCTAGTTCCTAACACTTAAACATTTCAGTTTTGATTTTCCAGAGCAACTGATTATACCTTTGAGCGGTTGGAATATGTGCCCGTTTCAAATGTATTCCATATACATCAGCAATAATTATATAAACAGACTTGTGGTAGGTACAGGTCAAAGCTGCAGCGAACATAATTTAAATTTATATGTTGCAGTTTTATTGAGTTTTTTGTTGATAGAGAAGCTATAAAGTTGTAATTTCACTTTATTCACTACATACTAAAATTTTATCTCAGATAAATATAAAATTTGATAAATAATATGTTTCTAGATTTTATTTCCACATGAATGCATTCAATATTTATTACTTTTCAGTTTCAAATAGAACACGTTTTTATAACGTTCGCAACATATAGGCATTTTTAGAGATGCCTTTGCTGTTACGGTTGTTGTGCTAAATTCTTAATTTCCACTCTACTGTTCTATAATTTGTTAAATTATGGGACCACTGCATATTTTCCTATGTTCTCATTTTTGAAGTTTTGTGTCCAGTGACAGATGAAAATGAGCACACGTTTTAAGCTTCGCGTTATGCATTTTCACCGGAACAAGCACTTCTGCATTTAAAAATGTAATTATAAAACGCGTTAGTAGCTTACTGGGGACACTGCGACATAAAAATGACATTTATACAACAAATTTTGGAGTTGAAGCTGGCAGTACATACACAACTTGCAGAAGAGATATTACAGTAAATCAAACTCGGTACAGGCATTACTGGCTGAGAAACTATGACTGTATTAACTATATTTTATTTGTTTTTTACAGAACGCTTTAGTACGCTTACAGTACTATTTAATACTTTTATTTCTGTTTATGTACTGATTTTATGCTATAAGAGATTAATAATCATATTGGAACATTGTAAATAGATGTCGCATGGCACATCTTTCGATATGAAAAAGGAATAAGCACTTGTGACCTTAAAACCACAGAAAGTATATTTTAAATAAAAATACAGTTGTTCTAAATATAATTTTATCAGGTTAGATATAGCACAGGAGTTGAATGAAAAATATTATCGACATTATGAGAAAAAACATTGATATGTGTATTCAAACAGCGTATCAAGTCTGCTTACCAACAGACATACATCACCTGTACTAAGCAAGATTTAGTAACTACGAGGGCGTATTTCTATATAATCTACCTAGCCATGAAAATGAACTGTCAAAATGACAATTGCCAGTTTGTTGAATAGTGTAATGGTACTTTTTCCCGTGCCCTATGCTCTATTTTACTGATATTGCGTTTTGCTTGCTGATTAACTCAGTCGTAGAAGCACAAGACTACTTCACGTAGCGTCCTTTTTTGCTTGGACGTACGCACAGGTCGGCCATTACTGCGCGACTGCCTCTTGCTGCTTTAAAAGCGCGAAATGCACTAAACTGCAGCGGCGTCACTCTGTCTCATGCAGTTCTAACAAGCACACTGGATCAGTGTTTAGCTAGCTTACGTTTCCCTATTCTAATATATGTTGCAAATTTTAAATATACAATACGTTTCAATCTAATTATTACAATGTAAGAAATACAGTATAGTTTTATACCTAGCAGAGTAAAGGTTAAATACCAATGTAATTATTATATACCAAGGTGACATGGAGTAACCCGTTAAAATAGTTGTGGCATTTTGAATTCGAAGTGGAATAGTTGAAATTAAATTAGACCATCAAAATGATATAAAATTTCTTACGAAAGAAAGTAATGAAAAAAAAATACATCACAGAATGACTGACGTGTATGGAAATAAAGTCCCATTATTATTTCAAGTAAAATTATGGTCCAAGCAGTTTTGGTGAGGTCGGGACTGTATGCAGGATGATTCAAAACCAGATCGACCGGTTGAGGCAAGAACTGAAGACACGGTTAAAGAATTAAAGATGTGGTCCTTCAGATTGAAGAATGAAGTTGTCTTTTATTGGCAGGGAAGTTGGGTTATCTGGAAAATGTCATCGCTTTGCAGTCTGATAAGAGCTTTTTTTCACGAATTGCTACTGGAGATGAGACTTGGGTATATCACTGGAGTCCTCCTATCAAACAACAGTCTATGCAGTGAGACCACAAAGGTTCGCCACCCTAAAAAAAAACAAAATACGGTCATCAGCTAGAAAATTGATGGGAACCATTTTTGGGACGGAAAAGGAATTCTGCCCATTGAATATACGCTAAACGGCACTGCAATCAATGGAGAGGTATACTCAAAAGTGATTCAGGGTTTGAAAGAAACGTTAAAATTAAAACGGTCTTCATAGTGACAGAAAAAGAATCTGATTCTGCTTGACAACTGCAGGGTTCATAAAACACGTAATGTGTTACTTTTTCTGTTCAGTAATCTGAAAAAATCTTAGGGGCAGAAGGTTTACCAACGATAATGAGCTGAAGGCAGCTGTCGATGCCTATTTTGAAGAGTTTGTGAACGTTTTGTTCTTTGAAGGGATGCGGTCACTCGAGGAACTTTGAATTTAAGTACAAAAACTATTTAGAACTTTATCACTTCATTTGGACAATTTGCTTCTTTCCATCTAAGAACTAGGGATGGACGCATGATGTGAAAGCAGTCGGGCCACGTTGGGTCACGGCGTGGCCGTGAGTAATATTTGGAAATCGGGTCGTGAACGTGACTGAACGTGAGAGAAGATATTTAGTAACAAATAAAAAAACTGCTCCCCCGATGCCCAGCCATGTGGAACATCTAGTGCTAGAGCTTGTACTTCTGTGTGGCAATCTGCAGCGATAAAGCTTTGCAGCTGTGTTCTTTTGTGAATGTTGTGCCTACAGGCAATCGCGTGTCTGCGACTATAGACGACCAAGTAGAACTTACTTTTTGTTCCTCGGGCGTATAAGTACTTTTAAACCTAGGAATTAAAAGTGTTGACTAACAACATATACCTTCTTGTAGTCAATCAGTACGGAATACGTTAATTCCAATAACAGCTTTTGACATATAGAAGTAATGTCTTTGAAGACGGTTGCTGGAAATGTTTTTGCAAGAAATCAGTATTTATCCCTTGTTGTTAGCTATTGTAGTCAATTTTCATTTATTGCTTTTTGTGTCTACTATTTTGATTGCAACATATCACGTAAATTATTTATTTTGGAGTTGTTAGGTTTGTTGCGGGTCCTATATTGGTTTTAAACACTTAGTGAGTGGAGGCCCACGCCGTGAACGTGAGTGAACGCGAGTGTCTAAAGCAAGAGTGAAACGTGCGTGACGTGAGTGAATACGCACTCACGCACCCAACTCTACTAAGAACTTTCATATTCGAAATGCTTTCTATATTTTTTGTATTAATTGTGTTTTGTAATTCTCAATTTCTGACTTGACTTTGTGTTAGGTTGTTTGGTTTGTTTTGCGCCTTTACTCATCTTTCTATTCTTCTCCATTAATTGTTGCCGTTTGGGCTAAGCCATGTCCACTTTTGTTGGAGAGGCTTCTTAGAGACCGTATTGAGGCAGTACAGGCTTTCATTATTCAGGTAGTTTAGAAGACTTTCGTCTCTTACGAAACCATGATGTCCCATATGTACTGTATCAGGTTATTCTTTTTTTTCTAGATTTGCATTAAAGAATGAACAGGAACGGAAATGATAGACAAAAAGACATAATAAAAATCATCAAAACGTTTTATACTGAACTTTCTTCGTCGACTACCGCAGATATAGAATCTGCAACAAAAACGCTCGTAACCAATGTGGGGTCGGAAAATGTATTCGAAATTTTACTAGAAGAAATGAGGAAAGCTCGAAAACAAGTGAAAATGTCATGGAGAAGACTAAATTACGTGAAAAATGTTGAGAGTTAGCAGCAATACTCTCTAAAATGCCACTCTTAGCTTATGATTAAATGCATGTATGAAGGTAGGATACTACGAGTGTGGTGTAATTCACAAATTGTACTTCTCTGCAAAAAGGGAGGCATTTCAAACATCGAGAACTACCAGCCCATCAGCTTATTGTCCCATCTTTCTAAAATGCCACCAAGATCACAACAAACCATTTAAGATGCAAACTTTTATCAGTTGATGGAGCAGGTGGATTTTCGGCGAGGATTTAGCACCATTAACCGTCTTCAAACTGTGCGTACAGTAACAGAAAAAACAACGGAATACAACATACCTGCACATTTTGCATTCACCGATTTCCACTAAGCTTTCGATTCTATAAAGGTATGGACTGCCTTAAAATAACTGAGTTAGGAAACTATATTAGAGGAGTAAGTCAGGGGTATATGATATCCCCTAAACTATATTCACAATAGTTTTAGAAGATGTATTTAATAGGTTTACTTGAGAAAAGAAAAAGCTAAAAGTCGATGGATCGTATCTAAGCCACCTTCATTTCACCAACAATAACATATGTCCAGTGATCTGGAAGAGTTAAATGAAATGTTGCAGAAACTAGGTGAATCATCGGCAAAAGTAAGACTAAAATGAACTTCAGTAGAACTGAAATAATGAGCCAAAACGAAAATGTTCAGGTAGCAGTAGGAAACAACATTATAGAAAAAGTCAATGCATACACCTACGTAGCTCATACCGTCAGAACAAGAAAGAAAACCAAACGGCTGAAATAACACGAAGAATAGGACCTACATGGGCCGCATTTGGGAAACTGCAGCTCATCCTAAAAAAGAAAAACTTACCAAGAAACTTAAAACGAAAAGTGTACGATGCATATATCCTGCGTGTCGTTACTTATGGCCTGGAAACTATTTATTTCATTAGGAAAAGTGCGAATAGATCGAGTTACCCAGTGAGCTATGTAGAGAATAATGCTTAAGGTCTGTCGCCGCAACTAAATAAAGAACGAGAATATTAAGGCGAAGGCTAAATAACAACGAAACGAGTAGCAAAATTAAAGTGGCAATAAGCCGGACACATGGCAAGACAGACAAGTGACAGATGGGCAGTGAGAGTTTTACAATGGCGACTACAGGAAACTAAAAGAAGTTGTGGAAGACCACAGCGATGACGTAGATGACGTGAGGCAGATTGCTGGTCATAATTGGTTCCAAAAGGCTGCAGGTAGACATCAATAGAAAATATTAGGAAAGGCTTACGTCGAGGAGTAGAAAAAAAGCGGCTGAAAAAAAGAAAGTCGCAAAAAGCAGAATAAAGAGAAACATGTTTGGTGCTTGGAGTTACAAATGGAATTAGGTATGTAGTCTTCCACATAGCTAACGATAAATTACGGCATATCACAGAAGATATTATACAGATCGTTTGGTCAGAAAGACGGACAAATGATGGACAAAAAGATGCTGAAATGGAGACCACGAAAAGCAAAGGAAGACTTGGGATTCTTTGGGATCTACTGTATTTTTCTATAACTAACTGGCAACGATAACATATATATGAAAACATAGAATACCTAGATTAACTGACTGGATTGCTTACAAAGAGCATCTGACGTTGAAGATCGAAGGTTATACTAGACGTAAGTATTCGAGTAGAAGAATAAGACATATAGCTTCAACACAGTTGCAAAATAGTATAATACGAGGGGCATTTTATATATTCGCGGAATGGAGAAGAAAGAGACAGATATATTTTGATTTTATATTGTTTCCTTAACGGATAATGCTTTGTAGGTAGAAACGGCAATTTTATGTTGGTCCCTTTAGTAGTCCACTTACAACAGCCAAAAACAGAGGTGCAAGTGTGTACTGTTTATGAAAATGTTTAATATTGATCTTCTAGCACTTATCAATTTCCACACGCAACAAGGAAAAAGTGTAGAAACCATTCCAAGAGGAATGCAAGCTGTTTGTGAAAATGTTTGTCATGGTAAAAGCATGGTATATAAGTGGTCACGCTTATTTAAACAAGGTAGATATAGAGAGTTGGATATGGACTATTATAATAACTGTCATATTTAAATTAAAAACATGAGTAGTAATACAACACATGATTTAATTTTTTCAAAGCCCAACCTTGATTTCGTTTTCATTTGCTCACATGTTATGAAATTATTATGGAAGAACTTGCTGTTATGGAAAATGGTCGAATAAAACTGAAAGAATGCTCAGAAATATTCTAAATATCCAAAACAACCGCTTATAAGGTTCTTCATGAGCATATTGGCTTGCCAAAAGCCAAGGCAAAGTGGGTACCGCGTATGCTCGCACCAACTCAAAGGAAATATTGAACTGAAAGTTCCAAGGAATTTTTGGAGTTGCGTGGTAGGAATCCTGCCAACATTATCAACAAAATTGTAGCCGGAGACTAAAATTGGATCTATTATTATGATCCTGAAGCAAAACAAGGGTCTGTGTAGTGGCATGTAAACGCCGGTCTAGCGCCGTAGAAGTTCAAGGTCGCAGAGTCTGCTAGAACAGTAATCGCGACCGGTTTTTGGGACTCGCAAGAAATGTCCTTAATGAAGTATAAAAAACAACGCTCGTATTTAAAATAATTTAAAAGCAGCCGTGAAGAAAAAAGAAGAGAAAAATTAACAAAAACTGTGTTCCTAATTCATGATAAAGCGCCTGTTTATAAAGCCTGCGTCTCCATGGCCTGGGTGGTGTAGCTTGAACAAGCGTCCACGTTCGATCAGCAGAGTTAAGCAACGCTCTCTCTGGTCAGAACTTGGATGGGAGTTCCACGACTGCATCTCTCGGCGCCTCGTGGTACGGCTATCACGGAAAGAAGTTGGTCCCGGCGGTCATAAAACATCATGACAGTCGTTAGTGGGGTTGGAAGTCCTCATAACTGCACAGCGACGCCTATAATTGGCCTAACGGCTGTTGGCTAAGTGCGAATTAAATAAATAAAGAAATAAATAAATATAAACTCCTGCGGCTTTGAACAAATACAGAATCCACGCTATAACTCTGACCTGGCTCCAACGGATTATTTTCTCTTACCATATTTGAAAAAAAACCTTTGTAGGAAGCTATTCTATCGATAAAGCGTTGTTGAAGGTAGCAGTTAATGAGCATTTTATGGACAAACCGAAAACATTCTTTTATGAAGGTTTACAAAAATGTATGCAAAGATGCAATAAACCATGGATACTTTTGGAGGAAATTATATCGAAAAATAGAAATGTAAAACCAAAATACGTTTCCCAATTCCCCATTCCGCGAATATGAGAAACTCCCCTCTTAGAGTTTACAAAAATACTGTTAGCTTAAACAAAAGACGTTGTCCAGATATGTCTCTTGGTGAAACATGGAACTTAGACAAAATCTGTAAAAGTGTTTACTCAGAACTTCCCTCGCAAGTCGCCGTTGTGACAGTAAACAATTGTTAAAATCAAAGATAGTTAGGTGTAAAAATATCGTAACGTTCCTGGTAATACTGAAACAATAAAGGGAAACACTTGGTAATGCAAACATCACTTTGTAAGTAAAAGGTATTACCGCTGTTTTGATTCAAACTTCAGGGCCTACGAATGCGATTTCAACGCTGTGGTGTGATGCAGTTGCCTTAAACACAACGCACTTATTTGTTGTCCGTTTTTTTGTCTCTTACAACATTTATCTTGTACTTGTTGGGTCCAATTTTCGTCAAAGGTAAAGCCTGAGCAATGTGCAAATTATTACTTTTACCTATTTCTCAGTTAATATAAAAATAAACGACATTTAATTTTTAGGTGTTCACCCTGTATAAGTTGGGTTCAAAATATGCCCTTTTTCGTCAAAATTAATAACCTGAGTGACGTATAAATTATTACTTTCCTTTTGATAATAGTTGAGTTAAAGCAAAAATAGACAGAATTTCATTTTTGAAGTTACTCATCCCGTATATATTTTACAAAATCTTTCTCAGTTTCTTGTCAAAAAAACATACAATCCACATGCAAAATATCGTCTTCTTCCAAAAACTGGTTTTGAGTTGTAACGGCAACAAACAGACAGAGACAGACAGACAAAAAGACAGACGAATGGAATTGAGAAAACCTGTTTTCATCTAGGGACCCTGAAACGTGAAGATTTGAAGAAATCTCGGAATGTGATTTTTTCGCGATTCAGGCTGAAATTAAAAAGGCCTCTAACAAGACAAAAAATATGTGCAACTGGGATACATTTAAAAATACATATAAGAGACGGAGTACAGGTGAACGTCAAAAGACGTGTCTAGTGGAGCTTTTGCAAGGGGATAAATTAAATTTCCCCTAAATAGCACACCAGAGATCTTTAAAAAAGGATTATTCGAATGGAATAGGGCTACTCAAAAAGCCTGACAGCGATTTTGCAAAAGTATAAAGGTGGTTTTAGACACCGATTTTGCAGGATGTGTATGAAATGGAGATAAACTACAAATTGGATCCAGAGTATGCTATCCAGTGCAACGCGAGACTTGGGAGAAGCTTGTCGAGGACTATCGTTACTGTTAGTAGTTTAAGTGAGCCATTAATGGTCTCTACCAATTTAAAATGCAGGAAGATGTGCGACAGAGGCATTTGCTCTCTTCCTATTAAGCATTTTCAGAACCAGCTATATCTTAGAATACATACGAAAAGCTTAAATTTACAGTTTTTAAGCATTACCTGAATACAGTTCAGTAAATTTTAAAATTAACAATGCTAGAACAGTCATGCTCCTAAAGAACGAATTAAAACGTTATTATCAATTATTTATTAATAATTAAGTTTTATTTTACAAATAAATCCAACCATTTGTTAAATTTATTTGAGCTACCACTTGAACATTGTTACATTACAGGTACTAAATAATTTTTAGGAAAAGGTTAGTTCGACTATCCTCACCTTCATTGAAAATTGATGCTCAAAGTTCCGGTCATTCATGAAAAAATACAGATTTTACTACAGCGCTTTTAAAACACTATATTTACAGAATCAATAAATTTAAATTGTAGTACCTTATGTTAGGTACGCTTTAGATATGACGCCGTCACTTGCATACACGCGGGAGAAGACCGCGAAGTTTGTCTCGACTTAAGTTTAGCACAGAGAGCACGATACAGTCGGGCGATTGACTTCAAGCAAAGAGAGATTGTGTGTAATGTGTGTGTTACTGTTTCGTCAATGTAGCTATTAGGGTAAGCCATCGAAACTTTATCGGATATATCTAGCTCCCACAAACAGCCTACTAATCTGAAATTCCAATTTGGTCTCGTTGGGTATCGCGAAATTACATTTCGATGCCTATATCGCGTATATTGCAAGAATTTCTTTTGTCATGCCCGACAATTCTTTTTTACTAATCGCCGGTGATCGACCGCTTTGATTCCGTGTATTGCATGTGTGATTTCTTGCCAACCTTATATACGTTCTATGTATCTACCTAAGCATTGCATGCGTGAATTGCCGCAACTTTGTATGTGTTTTATAAGAAAAATAAACTTTGTAATGCAGATGTAAGATCACAATGGGTATAGATATAAATATCATCGAAGCTCTGATTTAACGCTTTTAAAAAGGCATGGTCACTTACAAAGACCTACCATTAAACGATTGACAAAGAAAATATAGACGAAAAATCCTATTGCAAGCAGAAAAAGAAGTAGATCAAAAGAAATTGAATAATTATGGTTGGCGAAGCAATACCCAGGAAAAATTTTAAGAATCGGACTGGAGGAACACGCTCGCCTTTATTGTATATTTTTATGCGTATATATATAGCATATTTTTTTATTGTCAATTAGGATTAACCATTGTAATCTAGCATAACAAAAAGTGCGATTCCGACCATGTACAGTGTGCGAATTATGGAGCGTGACTTCGTATGTACAGCGACAAATGAACAATTTGTCATTATTGCGATTGAATAACTCAGATTTTGCCCACTTACATATAGGGCTTCATCAGGAGGTTAGTACATAGTGCTGGATTTATCCTTGCCAAAAATGGGAATTAAAAAATACAGGATAACTGTTGTACGAGACAAAAATGTACGACAAATAAGTGATTTACGTTAAATAGACCTGGATCGCAAGAATTGTCAGCGCGGGCATGGAGCAGACAGCGCAACCGTAGTTCACCGGGGAATAAAGGAATCTAATGTTCGGGCTGGCTCGCAGGCACTAGTTCGAATCTCATTAAGGGTAATTTTTTTAAATTTAAAAATTGAATTTAGTATTATTAGAAACGTGAAGATATTCTTACCCACAGTTTTCTTCGATTTTTAAAATTATTTAGTGTCACAACGCCCACTTGTTGTCTTTATGAAAGCATCCTCATAAAACTATAAACTATCCCAGAACAATGTCGTCTTGGCAATTGCTTTTGCTTGCAGAAAGCGGACCGCTAGGCCCGTCCCCATCTGGAAATTTCATGGTTTCTCGGTTGTTCAATCCGCCCCTAATTCTGAGTAACTCAAGATAGAATATTATTTCAACAATATTAAAAGATTGCGCTTATCCGTCATTTTTCTAAAGGAATATATGTTTATCGAAAATACAGCTTTGCTCAATTTTGTGTCACAACCTCCACTGCGACTGAAGTTGTGAGTAAAGCCCTTTACAGATTTTTGTACTTGGTTTTGAAGTACCTGTCACTCCAATAGGATTTTAAGAGATAGTAGTATGAATTTGGTAATAAACTACAGAATGATTTGTGAACTCTGAACGCTCTAATAGGTGGAAGTATAAAAAAACTAATGATAATCTTGCAACACTTCAATATAACCAGGACAACCAGCAGCAAATACCCAAAATAATCCTTAACCAATAGCATTCAATGGGCCAGCTGAGATACTTTGAAGGAAGGGTGGGTTAACACTAAAATGATCAAAACCAAACAAGGGCGCATCCAGCTTGATTATTCAACAACCCGCGAATTTAAGTTGGAAAACGCTGATCTGATCTCAAAAATAAATTGGTCAGACGCAAACTTTTTGATAGGGTGTAGCCTCTTAAAAAAGAACACATCAATAGGGCGCATTTAACGTAATATTTATTTACAACAAGTGCAGACAAATAACACAAGAGAACAGTTCCTCGTACCTCAATAATATATTGGATCTCTTATATTTAAAGACAAGGTACCAAAGTAATTGAGGCGAACTCAATGACAAACCCACGACGTGTACACGTAGCGTCTACGGCGTAACCTACGGGTAATCATGTATCAAATGTAGGGTTTAGACACAAATAAAACGAGCAAAGACGTAAGAAGTACACATATAAATCATTAATAATACATATCACTACATCAATAAAGATAAATCGGACGAAAACTAGACAATATAAATATCGTAAATCTTTAATAGGTTGCGAATACGTTTTAAATTGCAAAAAAATTATTTTAATTAAATCCAATCCATGCAATCTAGAAATCTATGTGCCTAATTGCGACACCCAAATCTCGTAAATCCATAAAACCCAAATACAAAGATCCATAAATGCAAAGAATACCTCTAAAAAGCAAGACGCAGTTAGCGCACAGATGGGTAGTGTACTCGGAGAAAACTTACTTCAGGTGTAAATCGACCTAGGTTCAAGGTAAAGTAATAAGGGGAGGTACTAACCTATCAAAAACCATCTAAAACTAGAAAAAAATGCGTAAGTACAAATTGCTAGCATGTGTTTTATGAGAAAACTCACCATAGAAACGGCTATCTTCGGTAGGTATCAGAAGATGTTTTTTTACAGATTGCATTGAACTAACCAACGACAATGACTGGGAAAAATAACCAAGGTACAACAACCAGTCGAGGACAAATGTCTTATGAAGGGCGAAACGCAAGGTCCTCGAATACTGAAATAGTTTTTTTACGAGTTCCGCAGAAGGAGCTGAATTGAAAAACAGAACAAGGCCGATACCCAATTTTATGACCACAGTGGGACGAAATAAGTAATTACGAAAATGACTTTGCTAATAAAGTCACACCTGTGCGACAAGAGGCACTGCCCACTCCAGGAACCCCACCTTAATAAATAGACTAAATATTCATAAGGACATGTGAGCATACGTCAAAGCATACACTGAATTTGGAAACAGGTGTCTGAGTATGTAAATTTGCAAAAATAAATCATCAAAATAACGCTTTAAGGGGAGCTTAACAAAACTAGAAAGCTCCACATTACTCGTGAAGAAACGATGCGAGAACCGAAATCAAATATCACTACGTCTAGCGTTAGGAGCAGCAGATAAAACTGCATATATCTTTTGAGAAATGAGAAGAACAATGAGGGAAAGGAAAGAGTAGAACCACCATCAGACGATATTCATGTTAATGAAGAGGAAGAGCCACAAGACTTTAATAAAGTACCGGATACGGAAGAAGTAGCAGCAATAATTCATAACCTAAAAAACAACAGGTGCGCAGGACAAGATGGCAATCAAGCAGAACTGGTGAGTATGGTGGCGAAAGAGTGCTTGTAAGGATCCATGAATTATTGAAAGACGTATGGGAAAAGGAAGAGATGCTCAAGTCTTGGAATCAAGCCGTAGTTTGTCCAATATACAAAAAAGGTGACAAGCAGGCCTGTGATGTACAAGATATTAGCCGCTTCTATAAAAATGAGTCTCGAAAAATGTGCAGAGAATATCATCGGTGAATATCAGGGCGAATTTCGAAAAGCTAGATCGGTGGTAGATTAAATATTCACGCTTAAAGAGATACAAGCCGCGAGTCATACATACAAGCTAAACACTCATCTATTATTTGTCGACTTTAATCAGGCATATGTACGTATCATTACAGGAATTAGGAATACCAACTAAATTAGTAACACTTGTAAGAATGACGCTAGATGATACAGAAAATAGAGTGAGAGTGTGTGGTGCAGTATCAACAGCTTTTAAAGTGAGACGGGGGTTGAGACAGAGGGACCCCTTGTCTCCGCTGTTTTTTAATCTGATGTTGGAAAATATCTTAAGAAAAGCGAATATTAACAGAATTGGCATAATTTACCAAAGATCGCATCAGTGCTTGGCATTCCCTGATGACATCACCATTCTAACAAGAAGTAGAAGTGAACTAGTATATGTAGTAAAGAGGTTACTAAAAGAAGCACAGGAAGTAGGACTGTGCATTAACGAAACAAAAACCAAATACATGGTATGGGAAGACACAATGTTTGCAAAGGGAAAATTTCTAATGATTGAAATGGAGAAGCACAATGAAATAAAGTTTGAGCAGGTGAAACAGTTCGTTTATTTGGGCACAGTATTCACACGACAACCAAGTAGTGATGACGAAATAAAGGCGAGACTGGCAGCAGGAACGAGAAGTGCTTTTGCATTAAACTCTGTCTTAGCGAGTAAAGTGTTTTCGAGGGCAGTAAAATTAAGGGTGTATAAGACCATCATACGACCTACTGTAACGTATGCATGTGAAGTGTGGACCTTGAGAAAGCAGGAACAAGCTATGGTAAATACATGGGATCGAAAAATCCTCAGAAAGATCTATGGCGGAAAGAAGATAGAGGGTCAGTGGGAAAGAAGAACAAACCAGGAATTGTACGAGCTGTACCAAGAACAGACTTTATTGGGGGTAGTAAAGGGGCTTACGAATTACATGGCTGGGCCATTTGGCTAGAATGGACAACAGAAGAACGCCAAGTAAAGTATGGAAAGCAGGGGTGGGAGGAAGAAGACGGAGAGGTAGACCAAGGACACAGTAGAAGCAGGAAGTCCAAGAAGATCTGAATGTCATGAAGGTTCAAAATTGGGAAGCCAAAACCAGAAACAGGAAAGAGTGGGCCAAAAATTGCCAACCAAGCCATGGGCCTACCAGGCCTGTAGCGCTATCATATATATCCTTTGATCAAAACCTAGCCATTAAGTAGCTATTAGGGAAAACTAAGATAATGCAGATAACTAGGGCTAACGTTAGGCAGAAACATGTGCTTACGTCAAAATGAATGAAACAGCTTGTTCTACATCTATAAAAACTATCGAGCGCAGTTTGACTTCTTGAGGAAGTTTATCTGTTAGTTTCGCAAGACACCCGAGACAGTGGAAAACAAATTGATAATCGGTACGAATCCGAAATCAATCCAAAATTTCGAAAGCTTGAAAAGACCTTAATCAAGCTGGCCTTACAGCAAAACCACTTTAAACTTCTGAGTAACGCCTGTGACAAAAACGTAGTTTCGAAAAGACTACTTCTAACGGTTCCGATAAACAGCCAACGAGCAGCCCGAAGCCCGAAGGAGCTAGAGATTAGATCTAATTTAAATAGTGTGCTGAGATAAGGATATCGGTCTATTGAAAATTAGTATTATCAAAGAAATTATTTGTAGGGACCCGATATCAATCCAAAATTTCGAAAGCTTGAAAAGACCTTAATCAAGCTGGCCTTAGAGCAAAACCACCTTAAACTCCTCTGTAAAGCCTGTGACAACAACGTAATTTCGAAAAGACTACTTGTAACGGTTCCGATAAACAGCCAACGAGCAGCCCGGAGCCCTAAGGAGTTAGAGATTAAATCTAATTTAAATAGTGTACTGAGATAAGGCAATCGGTCTATTGAAAATTAGTATTATCAAAGAAATTATTTGTACGAACCCGAAATCAATCCAAAATTTCGAAAGCTTGAAAAGACCTTAATCAAGCTGGCCTTAGAGCAAAACCACCTTAAACTCCTCTGTAAAGCCTGTGACAACAACGTAATTTCGAAAAGACTACTTGTAACGGTTCCGATAAACAGCCAACGAGCAGCCCGGAGCCCGAAGGAGTTAAAGATTACATCTAATTTAAATAGTGTACTGAGATAAGGCAATCGCTCTATTGAAAATTAGTATTATCAAAGAAATTATTTGTATAAATGCACGTTTGCAATAGTCATTACATGTGTAACTAAAACTAGATGAGACAAGTTGTGATAAAAATAGATACTATAAAAACTAAGTAACATAACAATGATTAATTTATATTTTTTTTTGCATACTAGTTTCATGCAGTAAACTATTTGTGTTTGTATTACTGTGTTTTGGAAAGTATATAAAGCAGGCAAGAGCATCAGCGACTTCAAATCTTAGAGGCTTCTAGCCGCCACAATCGGTGTAATTATGTAATAGCAAAAGCACATGTACCTTGAAAGTACAGGGACTTAATGTGTCTGCCTAAGACAGAAATATTTCCCTCGTCTACTGGAAACGTGCTCAGATTTCACACTTGACTTTTACGTTGCTGCGTAATCTCTGAAATGCTTAACTTACCTCAAGAATTGGCGTAACTGCATTCCGCTTTAGAAATCAGTTAAACAGGTAATTTTTGGAATTAAGAAGAACATAAAATGCTTTGTGGGAGTGTCAAATGAAAATGAATACCGCAGTTAAAAGAATGACTACGAGAAAATCAAAGTCGAACTACACGCGATATAACAAAAAGTTTTCAGAGCTGTGTTAGGCTTTACAGACTGGCGATGGCAGTGCGATATGAGTGCTTAAATATCCCATTAGGGGTCGAAATAAAATTTCACTATACAACAACGGGACTGGAAACGAAATTTCAGACTTGTAGGCTGTGGGTATGATTAATTCCAACGCCGTTGAAAAACCAAACTAGGCCGGTAAGATGATAAAAACTACTGTTACGGTACAAGGATCGGTACCACTTTAAGGTAATCATATTGTATTTTGCCAGTTCCAACAACACATTTAGACATTTTTATTCAACTAAAATTAAATTTTGCGGCTTGTACGGTCTTTAACGCTGCCTGGCAGTCAGATAAAATAAATATCTGTAGCCAGCATAGTTCTTCCGCACCATATTTTGTGCTCAGGTTAGTATATAGCTATTACTTCAGCTTAGAGTACGGTTTCATGGTTACCAAGGTTGGTAATACTGCCTTCCCTCCGGCTTAGCCGTTATCTTCGGTTCATTTACAAACTACAGTCACGCCCAGTTGGTCTTTAGTTTCTCAGCTTTCTTCTCTATACCTCCTTGCAATGTCTTGAAGGGTTTTCTAAAATCGAGTGTTAATGTTCTTTCTAATTCTTATCGTATGCTGAGTATGCGATTGTGGTCTAACATTTTTATAACCACTGTATTTTTCGTTATAGGTAGTGTTCTCCCCTGGCCGGTGATCCTTAATCTGTAAGGCATTAGTATTGCCTCTGTTTCCACTATTGAATGCATGGGTAGGGAGTCAAGCAGTACCTTCATGGCTTCCATGGGTGTACTGATTACAGCCCCACCTGCAGCTAAGCAATCTCGACGAACCCGTGGGCCGAATTGGCTGATTTTGGTGTCAATCGACTCAGGGCGACGCAAGTAAGCCAGTGGTAGGGTTTTCAAATTTTTATAAGTGACTTTTTTTTAATGTGAATTTTCTAACCTCAAAATTAACTCGACACACAAAATAGATCACCCTTGTACAAATTGCATTAAATGAATTATTTCACGCCCAATTTGGGTGCAGAACGCTAGCGTAATAATAATACATTAAAATATTGCTTTTCAGTCAATGTGTTGATCAACGCTTGCTTCTTTCTTTAAATTTATGTACCGGCGGCGTAGAAACGGCCAGTGTAGAATCGGCTGGCGTAGAAACGTACTGGCGTAGAAACGGCGGCGATGAACTGGCGGTGAAGAACCGGCGGCGTAGAAACGTCTCAGACCCACCACTGGCGTTGCTATTGTAGAGCAAGTGTGTTATTTTAGGTTTTCGTTTCATGTTCTACCGAATAATAGTCTGCATTCCCCTAGAATTACAATAGTTATGTGAATAGTAAACAAGAGTATATTTAAACCACACCTATACTCTTAATGATAGATACAATATTTTACAAAAGTGTTTGTTTGTTTCATTGACTTAATTTGAGTTTAAAAATATACCTAGCCATGATTACATGCTATCTTTGTTCTGCTACTCATTTTGTTTATATCTTCCTTGTCGCACTATTAATTTCCTATGTTCAAAACGGTTTTCGGACAATCTGTATAAGCAAATTTGATGTAACTCTCACACGTTTAAAAATACCTTTTACCCCCGCATCGTTTTCGGACCCTGTATAATCCTTCCAAAGATTTTGCTCTCATATTTATTGGCCTGTATATATTTTTGAAGATATAAATCAGGTCTTCTAACGCTGCTTACAAAATATTCTTTTTAGCATTTCCGCTTCTTGGTCTTTTTATACTGTATTTCGTGTCCAATATTTATATTGCAATAATCTTTTTGTTGATATAGAAATGAATTTTATATATTTGATATTTTTTTTGTTATCAAAATTACTTTCCACATGAGCTTTCTCAGCTCTTTACTCTTTTAACCTAAAATATTAATGATTATGTAATTCGTCATTTTATTAAATTATTCCCTGAGCCAATTATGTTTTGTTAAGTAATTTTATATATTTGCTAGCTCAGTAAATATATCTTTGTAATACATAAAACTCTTGCACTCAGGTTGGAACATGTATTTAGATTTCTAACAACCATTTTCGTTTAAACTTGATACCGGTTATGTAGATTTCTTTAATGTGAATGTGTACGTTGACAATTTACTTAACCCTTGTGAGTATCACTTCTCAGCTTACTTGAGGTAATTAATAATGAAACATTACATGGTTATTTGTTAAAATTCACTTTAATAGGCAATTATCCAATATTTTATAATTGAACACAATATAACTTCTATTCTCAGCCTAAAACAGAGCTGTTACTCCCAATTTTAAAGATAGCACCCTTTAAAATCATTTAGAAATCTTACTTATGTACATTAAAACCTACATGCAGATATGCACTCTTTTTAATGTCCGTTACTACCTTGTCGAACCAAATTTTACTTTCCTTTCTTAATTTCATTGTACCTTATTCTTGTTCTTTTCTTGCAGATCATCCGGCTGTTAATATATGCCTTTGCTCCTTCGTGTATCTGCTTACTATGTTATGAGAATGCAAACCATAACCTTTCAATGAAAAAAAAAATTGTGTAGTTTTATTTATTCAAGGTCAAACAACCAAACGGGAATAAGCCCAATTATATTGCTTGTGTTTAATAATTTACAACATTCAGGCATGTATACGCAATGAACACTTTTAAAGCTTCTAAAATTATGATAACAATTAATAACATTTGCCTTGATTGAAACATAAAATGTAATCAGTGCAGGCTTCGAAGTAATGAATAACAATGTAAGACGAACACAAAAGTAAGAAAGGGGAAGTGAAGCCAAGCTGTGAGGTTTGTTATTTTGGCTTCCCCACCAATCCATTTAAAGCGAATAAATATCCATTTTTCCAATTCAGTATTTTATAATTAGTGCAGTGTCTTCTGGGTAGGCTTTAGAAGAGCTGTTTTGATTCGTTGCACCTCTACAGGAACCTTAAAAAGTTTTGAATACTAGTACTTCGAGTGGTAAGTGGTGTTGCTGTGACAGTTTTTGGAGCTATTGGGAGGTTAGCATAGCCCTGCAAGAGGGAAGGAGGCAGAAACATTCATCCTGAGTATTTGGAGCCCTAGGACTAGGGCAAAGACGGAGTTGTAAGCAGTTTTGGAGTGGTGCAAGCTGCAAGCGGCGTTCGAAGAGGTATCTGGATTGTTACAGCAGGCCAACGGAGAGAAAGTGGAGCCCTTGTCAGTCGTAGGGCTAAGGTTGTGAGTGTCTTGTTATGGCGTCTATTTACTTACGTTTGTTAAATTACTTGGGCGGCGCACTCTTACGTAATCACTGATGTAATTATTAATACGAAGCCAACTTGTTTTGATAAATTGTGAGGTTGGAGCACCATGTTTGTAAAGTTGTTCCCATCAATTAAAATATCTAATTTTGTAGCGGCCCCATTAGATAAACGATCGGTGGTTAAAGCGATTACTTTTAAAAATCATATTTGCTAGGATGTAGAAAACCCAACCCTATGAGGTGATAGAATCATTTATTTAAATAAAAATGTAATAATAGCATCATACACACATCATAACAATAGATATATGAAACAGACATCGTCAATCAGAACGAACGTTATCTCACTCACCAACTTGATTTTCCGCATTACATAACTTTAGTATTTGGTGTTTTAATGTATTGAATGTCATTTTAAAAATATTGATATATGTTAGTTATACAGTGTCCGCCAAAAGTTGGCATAATATGGAAAACATTTACATTTTTGATTTTTCAAAAAACTTTTTGTCAATAATGTATGCTTGTCTAAAAACCTATTTAACCATTATCATATATACCGAGTGATTTTTACTTATTTAGAAAAAAAAGTTTTTCGAAATTGTCAAAGTTCTATTTTTTGGAAATTAAGTAAGATTTCAATGAGATTTTTTAGAGTGTGTTATTTTTAGCTAACTGAACAATCTGAAGGCCAGAAAACTCTTATTTTTTTTGCTTTAGCTAAAAATTGATTTTTCAGTTTTTTAAATATTTTTCAAACTTTCACATATCAAGACCTAATACTTTTTATATTTTTTATGCATTTTTATTATTTCTTTTGTAGTCTCACAAACGTCTTCAACTTCTTCTAAGTTTTTTCTTCCCCGGGAAACGTTTAGTTTCATTTGTATTGTACTCACATCCTGTTTGAATTTTTGGGTAAAGCGATTCTATATTTAAGTTGTTTTATATTGGTATTTTAGATTGGGAGGTGTTGAGAATTATAAGTGGATGTAAAAAGCCACTACGCGTTGGCGAGATTAATCCTGCCGATTTTTGATTTACCAGCTGATAACCTAGTTCGGAATACGCTCGCGTTCCTGCTTTGATTTATGAAACTGAAAGTTACAGCAATTATTGACGCAAATTAAGATATTTCATATTGGATGATTAAAGACTAGATACAAAGGAAACGCTGGATAGAATACAGGTTCTTTATAGATTCACTATAGTCTGAACTTTGCTGTGACTGAAATATTTAGTTTCTTTTAATTATAGAAAACATAATTCTACCTGCAATTTCTAACTACCTTAAAAAGAATTACATGTAGTAGGTTTTGAATTTTGTTTGTATGTCATTTTTTATGTGCAGCTAGATCGTTATTGCTATTGCATTAGGGAAATTCAAAGCATACTAGATGTAATTCTTTTAAGACATTCTAGCATTGCTGATACATATATATAATACTTGTACTTATTTACACGGCACTAAAGAACTTTTTGACTATTCTCGCTTTTATTGTCTATATTACTTACCTACATTTTGCTTGGAATGCATACTTGCTAAATCCGTTTAGCACAGTGATATTGCATTGACTTGTGATTTTTACTTATTCATTCCCCGTAGAAAGAGTTATATCACAACAGTCGTCTGCTGAGGCGTAGCCTGAATTTCAAAGGAATAAAGGTTAGTGATAAGACGTAATGTATATTCAGCCGAGAATTTGTAAAATTTCCTTTTGTCGGCATTTTCCAGTCAGATTCTGTTAGTCGCGAAGTCAATAATTGGAATTAATCTATAGACGTAACTACGCACGTCGTCGTTTTGGACTGGATATCAGGCGCGATGTTAAAGTACTTGCAAGCGCTAATGGAAGAGGGTGGTTTTATCAATAAATTTTCAGTAATAAAACTAAGAGGCCTGCAATTACTCCGAGACTTTTACATCAACTTAGTTTTTGATTGGTGCCGCTATTGTCTGAACTGGAATTTTAAGCACGGGTAGGAGATTCTTATCTACTGCGTTACGGTTCAATGCAACTGCAATTTATGGGATTTTAAAGTAACTCAGTATTAACTAGTTTGGTTTAAGTGAATTTACAATAATTTCTACCAGATAGCCTAACTCCAGAAATAATATTCCTTTCTCGTTTATAATTTGCTCTAGCGTATAGAAAGTCTGGTTATGTTTGCACTATTAAATTTGTAGTTTCTAGCTGATTAGTCTCTCCAACTAAGAAACTACATTTCATCAAACAGTACTAGATTACTAAATATTTAGAATTTTACTTAAGCAAAGTGATTGGAAGATATTTATTTGTATGTATTGCTTTTCATGTAGTGTTAATAACCACTTTCTATATTGGATTGCAGAATAGATATATCTTATAATTCCTATAATTCTTATATCTTCAGTGTCTTCTCTGGAACTGCCAAGGATATTATGTTTACCAATTTTTAAATCTATAGCTGGAACACGGTTTGTTGGATGCGGTTGAAACAGACAGCAAAAATAAACTTCTTTTTCTTTGAAAGTAAAATATTCTATCCAAATCAGTCTTTCAAATATTTCTTTGTTGAGATTTCACCTACTTCTAAGCCACTAAGGTTATCTCATTTCAATTATATTTTCGCCATGGCTACAATGCCTCTTTAATTAATTATAGTGTTTGTTAATTTGATAACGAGCTACCATTTTGACTAGCAGTAGTTCGTTTAATAACAAATTTGTCCGTTTTCGTAGTAACACCCCTGTTTTTAAGTAATAATGCACCTTTTTCAAGTTTGCTTCTTCTTCTTCCTTAGCAAAAAATAGGGTTAAAGCCTGTTATGGTTAAGTATTCATAAATTCTCCAGCCTTTACTAGTTCGACCTGGGTTTCTTTTTCCTCTAGGTCTATTGTCACTAACTAGTTTAACCATCTTGCTCTCGTCGCTTCTGCTGATATGCTGTTCTTATTCCTTCCTTCGATTTGTAGTTCAGTTGGGGATGACCTTTCTCAGTATTTTTATTTACCCTTTCTAATTTATCATTGTGTCTTAATTGTGCCGCTTCTAGTTTCAGTTATATATGTGTCAATAGATCGTAGGTATTGTTTCCGTTTAAGATGTTTTTAATTGAATGGTTTACACATGTTGCTATTCTACTGGCCTTGTTTACTATATGCATAAAATTCAACCCATTTACTGTACACTGACTATATAAGACTCAGCTCTTCAGAGCTTTTAACAAGTACAGGAATAAGCATATATAAAAATTCTTACTGGCCGAGGCTGTTGTTGCGCGTTCATGTTTGGGTTCTACAGTCGTCGTTGTCGTATACATTCAAAATTTATAAAATCAAGCTTGACATTAAACTGCTAAAAATGCAATGAGCGCATCTATATGCAGCTTATAAGGCTATGATGTACCAATCCGTTCCACCATGGCATCTTTGAGTTTCATGAACAGTATCTAGCCACCAATAGTAATTGTTGTCGCCAAATGGTGCATGATTGTGTCCCACCAAGGCACTTAATAGGACTTTTAGTACAATCTCATGGTGAAAATGTATACAGCAAGATGAACTGTGTTTAGTAATATTTAATAACATAAAGTGCATAATAAATTTAGGAACAGGAACTGGCGTAGTTACTATTTACTAGATACTGCAGCCCCGATTGTTCTTGCTCACAGACACTAGTTGATGCACCCTTCTTCTGCACACTAGAAGATACTGAAACATTTAGCACCCTTCTATGTATAACATTGAATTTAGATAAATGCAAGACTAGAAGCATCAATCAAGGAAAAAGGGAAATAACAGCTTACGAAATGCGCGATGAACAAATAATTAAACGTAGGTTAGAGGATGACCTTCATATGCAGCAAAGTAGTTTAGTTGAAAGGTTGGTAAAAATAATTGAACAATGAAGTCATTGTTTGAAAAATCTGCACGACTAATACTCAAGATTATTACAATTCCATGCTAAAGACTGAAGACAAAAGATAAGATTAAAAACAAAAATTTTAAAATAAAGCCCTGAGAATAAGAATTCAATTAAATAAAACAAAATAAAAGCTATTAGGCCGCAACAATATATTAGTAAAAAATACTCTAATTAATATGGATGCTATACACAATACCCAACGGTGAGGGATCTAACATGTTCCTGTAACCGGGTTTATAAGTATTGACATGAAGAATTTTAAAAATATTTAAATTGTTAGGTTGACTGTGTGTCAGGATTCCACGAAAAAACTAAAGCTGCTACATGCCAGATTCTTGGATCAAGTATTGAATCTACATTTTGATCGTATTTGCTTGCGACTGGATTGTAGCAGCGTTTGAGTTTTAGACGCGGTACTATATGTTGTAACTACATTTTTATTCTGATTAGTCTCCAAAACAACTGAATTATTTGTATTTGAAGAATTCGTTTACACTCAACTTTGGTTGAGCAAATTTATTTGCATTTTTTTTTTAAGGAATCGATTTCTATTTGCCGGTTATTAATAGTCAAATCTTTTTGCGATAATCATTCTTTATTTCAATTTGAAAAAATCTCTATTTGGTATATTAGCGGAGGCCTGAAGACTAATTTCACTTTCGTTTGTGATGCAGCAATTTATTTACTTCTTGTGTTAGCGCCTTGGTTTTAAGAACGCTATGTAAATGAATATTTTATAGAATTTGGAAAACCATAGAAAATATTAGCAGATAATACAACTTATTTTAAAAACTCGAGGTTTATAAATACAATAATACAGCAAGACATAAAAGTTGAGTTTTTGCAGTATAAGACATCCGCAAGCCAATCCTAAACTGCTAGTTTTACATAGCAGAATTTTATAATACAAAACGGAGCTAAGAAAGAGTCATCTGTTGATTATATTTTTTTAGCCACCCAGCATCTTTCAGTTTTTATAAGTTATCCTATCATCTCCTTCATCAGTGTTGCAGGTGTTAATAGAGGCTATATTTGCGTGTCGCCAGATGTCAAACTTGTCGAGACTTGTGGATGTGAGCGTCTGGTAATGTGCAAGGTTACTAAAAATAAACCGGATGTGATTGTCTGGGGTTTCTGCATAGGTCTGCTCGAGGGTCTCTACACAGGTCTCCTCGAGAGTTTTTGCGCAGGTTTGGAGGGAAATTCAAATTCTGGCAGGTTTTGGCAGTAAATTTAAATTATGCTCAGGGTTTTGGTGGGAAATCAAATTCTGCGCATGTGTTGGCGGTAAACTCAAATTCTGCGTAGGTTTTGACGGTAAATTTAAATTGTGATCAGGTTTTTGGTGGAAATTTGGGAATGTGCAAGGTTGCCGAGAAAATAAATGCATGGTTAGGAAATTTGCTTAAAATTAACTAAAAATTTACAGATATTGGAAAATCTACAACACTGTTTGTAAGCACCGAATGTAAATATTACGTGTTTTCCAGTACTTTATTAAATACACAGTCTCGAAATAGAGTCGATAGTTATTTATCTCGCTTTTGCTGTTGGATTTATGTACAGAAGGACAACATCCCTCACTTTAGCAATAAGCAAGTTTCTAAAGAGATATGCTGTAGAAATTTACAGGTTACAGTTTGGAGTGTAAATTGAGTTAACATTTTTTGATATTTCTATACCGCTATTAGCACCAGTGCCATTTAATTGCATATTGTTTTCTTTTACGTAAGACCCAAATTTTAGATTCCATTGTTTTAATATCGGTTCGAAAGCACTGCTTAGACAGGTAGACAGGTAGACAGCTAGACAGGTAGACAGCTAGACAGGTAGACAGGTAGACAGCTAGACAGGTAGACAGCTAGACAGGTAGACAGGTAGACTGCTAGACAGGTAGACAGCTATACAGCTAGACCAGTGGACATCTAGACAGCCAGCCAGGCAGGCACGCAAGCAGGCAGGCAGGCAGGCAGGCAGGCAGGCAGGTAGGCAGATAGCCAGACAAACATACTATTAACGAAGTAAGAAGCGGGAAGTGGGAAGTTAATGTTTTTGCTCAGGTTGGGCGGGAAATTCAAATTCCGCGCAGGACAAATGAATCAATTTAGATTTGGCAGGGGGCTATATTTGCGCGTTGCCCCATGTCAGAGTTGTGAGACCTGCGGATGTGGGTGTCTGGCTGGATGTTATTGTCTGAACATTTTGCTGAATGCAGCTAAAAATAATTGCGTGGAGCCATTGTTTGAGAAATTGCATGGTGCGGGGGATTGACTGGATCATAGGGATAAAATCGAATTAACATATATAACACATTTATTTGCAAATTACAAGTCCATTATCGACTTTATCAAGGCAGGCAGTCAAGCAGGCAGGCAGGCAGGCAAACAGACAGACAGACAGGCAGGCAGACAGACAGACAGGCAGACAGACAGACAGGCAGGCAGGCAGACAGACAGACAGACAGACAGACAGACAGATAGACAGACAGACAGACAGACAGACAGACAGGCAGACAGACAGACAAACAGACAGGCAGATAGGCGGGCAGGTTATCCGTATCTTCGACAAAGAGCAACATTCCCAGTTTCCTGTGTTCTTGGGCTTGGCATTCGCCTCGTCCAACAATATTCACAGTTGTCCGGGAATGTTACCCTTTTCGTCCTAGATACACATAACCTACCTGTCTGTCTGCCTGTCTGTCTGCCTGTCTGTCTGTCTGTCTGCCTGCCTGCTTGTCTGTCTGTATGCCTGTCTGTCTGTCTGTCTACCTGCCTGTCTGCCTGCCTGCATGCCTGCCTGCCTGCCTGCCTGCCTTCCTGTCTGCCTGCCTGCCTGCTTGTCCGCCTATCTGTCTGCCTGCCTGCCTGCCTGCCTGCCTGTCTACCTGTCTACCTGTCTCACCTCGTCTAACAATATTTAAAGTCGTCCGGGAATGTTACCCTTTTCGTCCTAAATACACATAGTCCGAAGTAATCGCACTTATCCATGCAAAATGCAAGCAAAGTGTTGCGTTATATCCAAATCCAAAACATAGAAGTCATCTATTTGGAGCTGTTTTAACGTTTCTAGTATTTCTTCTAACAGGGTCTACACATTAACGTCGGCTAGTTCTACTTTGTACAGAATTACTATCGATTTTTTTATAAATCTTTGTGGTTCGAAACTTGACTACGAAGAGATCGTAACATCTTATACAGAGATGACAACAACATCTCTAGCACAATAATTGCTAGGTGCATAATACATTTGTAATAATTTTATACATGTAGTACGTTTTAGAAAAACAAATACAATTATATCTACAACTGTTTAAAACTGTTACAGAAAAATGTCAAGTTGAGCAGTGGTCTACTTATTCCTCGTCGCAACTGCTAATGGGGCCATTAACTACATCCGCCATAAACATAATTTGAATTTACCTTCAAACCTGCGCAAAATTTGAATTTACCGCCAAAATAATGCGCAGAATTTGAATTTCCTCAGTATAATTATATATTGTTGCCTCCAATCTTGTGTCTTAACAAAAACTCACGAAAATGTTTTCATTAAACAGATATCCGAGCCAATTGATAAAGTTGATAATGGACTTGTAATTTGGAAAATAAATTTGTTATATATCTTAATTTGATTTCTTCCATATGAGGCAGTCAATCCCCCGCACCGTGCAATTTCTCAAACAATGGGTCTACGCAATTACTTTTAGCTGCATTCAGCAAAATGTTCATATAGGAACGAAAGTCGGGTTGAGTTGCTTTCAACTGCAGCACTTTCAACTACTTTTATATAGGTAAGAAAGCGCAGCTATTTGGCTACCCTGGTTTGGCTATACCATCTCAAGATCACCCATATAGCCTTGCAGGCTACACTAGCAGGTAAGCAGACTGTTAGACAGGCAGGCAGACAGGCAGGTAGACAAACAGACAGGTAGACAGGTAGACAGGTAGACAGGTAGACAGGTAGATAGATAGACAGGTAGGCAGCTAGACAGGTAGACAGCTAGACAAACAGACAGGCAGGCAGGCAGACAGACAGACAGGCAGGCAGGCAAGCAGGCAGACAGAATATGTGTATCTAGGGCGAAAAGCGTAACATTCCCAGATGACTGTAAATATTGTTGGATGAGGCGAATGCCGATCCCAAGAACACAGGAGTCTGGGAATGTTGCTCTTTGTCCAAGATGTAGATAGTCTTTCTGTCTGTCTGTCTGCCTGTCTGTCTGTCTGCCTGTTTGTCTATCTGTTTGCCTGTCTGTTTGTCTGTATGCCTGTCTGTTTTTCTGCCTGCCTGCATGCCTGCCTGTCTGTCTGCCTGCCTACCTGCCTGCCTGCCTGCCTGCCTGCCTGCCTGCCTGCCTGTCTAGCTGTCTACCTGTCTAGCTGTCTACTTGTCTAGCTGTCTACCTGTCTATCTGTCTATCTGTCTACCTGTATATCTGTCTACCTGTCTACCTGCCTGTTTGTCTACATGTCTGTCTAACAGTCTGCTTACCTGCTAGTGTAGCCTGCAAGGCTATATGGGTGACTTTGAAATGTTAGCCAAACCAGGGTAGCCGAATAGCTGCGCTGCGCCATTTCTTACCTATATGAAAAGTAGTTGAAGGTACTGTAGTTGAAAGCAACTCAACTCTACTTTCTTACTTATATGATGATATTCTAAATCGACTTCGTAATTATAGCCTGTTTCAGAATTTTCCGGAGTATTTAAATGATCAATATTAGGAATATCTAAATCATTTGCCCATTCAAACCCTCCATACGGTAGATATTCAGACATCCCGGCTGCGTACATGTTATTAATATCTAAATACAAGATATATGATTCAAGATCTCCTTCTACATATTTTTCACCCATATATCGATTATTAGCTTTAGCGTATCGATTCGAACACTGTGCTAACCCTCCTCTAATACCCCTCTCTATAAATAACAGTTGCTCTACATCTGTCAGCAGCTCACGTTTAACTTTAGTAGTTTTTAATATTGCTTGAAATGCCAATCCTTGTGCTGTGTAAAAGTGCAGAGCATCTAATCCATACGTTTCATACAATTTTTTCTGAAATTTTAAAACACATCAGCTAAGAGTAGAGCGTCAACAGTAAGATACATATCCGCATACTGACCTAAAGTTTGCATATTAAATGTATTCCAAACAAGTAGTGCATGCTCATAATTTTTGTTTGAAATAGCTGTTTCATGCAGCTAACTAAAGAATTGCGTTTTGTCAGGAAGACTTGTATCATTCAACATTTCAAAACTGTCTAGGTAGTCGTATGGAAAGATACCCTTACATAGTAATAATTCAAATTCTTCTTCGTTCTTACAAAATTTGGATGTAGTAGTTTTTAAATTGTTCGATAAATTTAACGACAATTGTTTTGAACTGCTAGCCATAAATCGAAACGAGTCTAAAAATCTCAAATCAATATTTGCACCATCCACATGCTTTGTTTATGATATATATTTGTCCCTATTTATAGGTAACAATTTAATATCTTCCATAATCAGTTTTGCCAATGGTTTTATAATAAAATGTGCATCATAACCGCTAAGATTATGAAAGAGAACGGGAATATAATGTGCATCTTTATAGTTAAGATTACAATGTTGATGGGCACTACCTCTATACTCACCTGTTTGATGATTGTGATCACGTACACGCACGTCGTTATCGGTGAAAGGTTGTTTACAAATGTAACAGCATACCGATTTTTGAAACGATTCGTTTTCCCGTTGGCTAATATTCATAGGCTGTGTATTTACTTGATATGCTATAGATTGTAATTCCTTTACAAACCATTCCATACAGTCGGCACCACGATATATATTAAATCGAGATAAACTATCGTCACATGAACATTTTAAATAATATGCAATATTAAATAAAACATGTTTTTGATAAATCCCTGCATTTTCGGAAACAACATTCTGTTCTTTCTCTAAAATACACTCCACGTCTGCGTAGATTAAAAATGGTACTTTTTCCTGATATTTATAGTCTTTAAATTCTATTGTTGTACCTTCTTCCGGCATTCTAATTTTAGTTTCATTTACACTATTACACTTTCTAATATGATTAGATGTGATTCTTTAGTTACAAAATGATTTAAACAAATATTGCACATTAAAGTTTGAGTTTTTCTCTTATGCAGCTGATTTTTAATCGATCTAGATAAGTTTTTTATCCGGCAGAAATAAAACTGTCCCTCACCGTTGGATATCATTAATAAATGTATAACATCTTTATTAATTTGAGTATGTTTAGTAATATATATGGAAAGTACTGCATTTTTACCAAATTTGTTCTTTCTTTCTAGCATATAAACATTTATACGTAAATCATTAATTGTTTCAAGTTTTGATATATCTTTCAATTGCATTGGAAATTCTAGTCCCGAGTACTTTAAAACTTTACTGAAATGTGGATATGAAGATATTCTATCAGAACTCCTATGTGCAGGATATAATGCTGACACTACTGACCACAAAAAACAATATTTATCATAATTTTTTACCTTAACTACAGCCTTTCTATTTTTAATATCTTGAGGTAGCTCAATGTTAATGGCGTGTAATGATTTAAATTTACTTTCAAATGTAATATCTCGAGCAAACTCCAACCTGAATCACGTTCTTAAAAATCTTCTAATCTTGTCAACAGCTTATTCTCCACATTAGTCTCATACCATTGTTTTAAATTTGTACCAGAATATTTTTTTTCATTTTTAGTAGCGTTTTTAAATCTAGGTGTTATAAAATATGCGCTAAACATTAAATTAGCTTTAAGCAGTAAGTTATTATTAATAATTTGTTTTAGTTGTATTGAAAAACTTTTATATGCTTTTAAAAGAAGTTCTTGGGGTTTCTTGTAACCTAAATTTACACTCATACCTGTTCTTATTCGGCTATTAAACCACGATTCTACATCTTCCCATACTAGCTTGTTCTTTTGCTGCCGACAACTCCCTACACCCGCCCCCTTCTTTACTAATTTAGCTTTTAATTTTTTTAATAATTGTCGTTGCCCCTTTAATAAACTTAAATTTTCTGCTAGCCTGAATGGATTTTCATTTATAAAACTATGCTTACGGATAGATCGACTAACAATTAAAATGGTTTTATTTGCGTGTTTAATCCATTTGTCAGCCTCATCACTATATTTTATAATCCTTAACGCGTCTCTGATTGTTTTTATTGAATTCGAACTTAATTCGGTAACGCTATCTGTTGCAGACATGATGGCACGCGTGCTGTTGTAATACTAACTCTTGCACACAGTCGGGCTGGTCTATTTATTCATCGCCGCAATTGATAATGAGGGTCATTAACTACATCAGCAAAAATTTCCAAACAAAGACTCCATTCAAGTATGTTTAACAGTTGTGCAGATTTTTCCAACAAAAACTTCATTGTTTAATTTTTACCAGCTTTGCACATTTCTCAAACAAGTCCGGACAGATTTGAAGCTCCAAACAATAAAATCCGGTTTATCTGATTCAGCAAAAAATTTTCCAAACAAAGACGTCATTGTTCAATTATTTTTTAGCGGTCGTGCAGATTTCCCAAACAATGGGCGTCATTGTTCAATTAGCAGATAATAACATCCGGCTAGACACCCCGCATCTGCAAGTCTCAACAGGTTTGCATTCCCAGACGATGACTCACATCCGCTTGGGTCTGGAAAATGTTTTTGATAAGCGTAGGAATAAAATTAGACTTTTAGCCTCAAAATTCATCGTGGAAATCTTAGTTTTCTACATGACCTTGACCTCGCCACCTCTTCGTGACCTTGGAAAACATGCCATTCAGTTCGTAGCCAAGTTTTAAACCTGCGGCCAGTTCTTAGCCAAGTTTCAAACCTGCGTCTAGATCTTAGCCAAGTTTCAAACCTGCGCACACTTGCGCCCCCTGGTGGCAGTGTGCCAGTATCCCTCTAACTACACTACTTGGGTGCAAATAGTTTTGCCGCCTAGTTGTTGTAGAATGTCTATGTTGCTGTTTTGCATGTTGTAAAAGAAGTTTTTAATAAGCCTGGATACGAATTGGTGGACTTTGTCATTTGCCAATTCATAGTGAATTTGTTCATTGCTCATATACGTACCAAGGAGTATTAATGGCCAAACGAAAAATTTTATTTTGAAAAGCCTAAATTTTCTTGACACTGGTAGCTGTAGTGTTGCTTCAAACCGGATAGGCCCTAACAGCCCTAAGTAGAGTTTTGTATAGTAGCTAGACGCATTCACCTCGAAGAAGGGAGATACTGTTATCAATAGATATCTGTATTAGCCTGGTATATCCTTGATCTATTTTTTGTTAAGGTGATTACTTCATGTCCGTCAGGCATCTAGATAAACTACTAAGTACTTGACAGCTTCACTGCGTGGGTTACATGTGATGTCGGTACCAAGATTTTTTATCTTGGAATGGTCGTGGATTCTGTTCAGGTTAAATAAGTATTTACTACACTAAAACCAGGCCGCACGTAGCAACTGCTTTAATCGGTAAATTAAACGAAGGTAACATGATGATATACAAGCAAAATTCACCCTAACTACGCTACACCAATCTCTGTAATATGAATTTTGGCAGCTATACTCGTCGGAAGGGAGGGTTTGGTTGAAAATTGTTGGAAAATGGACAAGAGGGGAGGGGGCGGTACACCATACTTTTTAAGAAATCTCAAAAACTGCTCTGTCTGAAATGACACACAGTAATTTAGTTTGGTGACAGCTGTGTGTGACGTCCAAGCTCGCTCATCTGCGAACCTACCTTGTTATTAATTTCTTGCAAGCCGCTAGCACTTTTTACACAAATAAAACATAAAAACCCACTCAATGGACCGTCGCCACCATTTATATTATATGGAGTCAACAAAAATGTACAAAACTTATTAGAATTAGTTAAAACAGCTACTACCAAGTTCACATACAATCTTTTATCGGAAAACAGAATGAATCTACAGACATACAGTGTCGAAAATTATAAAAGCCTTAAAACGGTATTAGATGCTAACAACATAATCAGACACACATATAAATTACCAGAGGAAAAGGCGTACAGAGTGGTGTTAAGAAATTTACATCATACAACACCACATGATGATCATAGAAGCGCTGAAAAAACAAGGGCATAATGTCAAACAAATGATGACCGTTTTAGACAGAGTAAAGAAAACACCAAAAAACCTTTTCTTCATAGATATTGAAAAAAAAAGCAAATAATGGAGAAATATACAAAACGAAAACCCTCTTAAATGCAGTTGTACGCTTTGAAACCCCAAACAAAAAACAAATTATCATTCAATGCAAAAGATGTCAAGTATATGGCCATACGAGAAATCAGTGCACTCAGCAATTTCGTTGCGTTAAGTGTGCAGGACCACATGACTACCGAACATGCGACAAAAAGAAAGCAGATGGCAAACCAGCCAAATGCGCGCTTTGTCAAGGAGCACACCCTGCAAATTATAAAGGATGTGAAGTATACTTGGAAATCATAAACAAGAGATTTCCAACACGAAATGGAACAGCATTGAATCAACCCAATACACAAAGGAAACAAACGCCTTCACCACCTTCAATGATAACATTTCCACAAAATAAAAGCATCCCAGAAACCAAATCAGAGACGCAGTATAATGGTCAAGCTCAAGCATCAGCAAGACAAACTCAACAAAATCAATATCCACAATTATATCAACAACAACCAGATTACAACATTATAAATCTATTACAACAACAAAATGCGTACCTACAACAACAAAATATACAATTACAGCAGCAAATAGAAAAACAACAACAAGCCATATTGGAATTGACACTAGAAATCAGACAGCTCAGAGAAGAGATGAGGCACGCTGCAATACACAAAAAATAATGGCCCAATTATACAAAATAGCATTATGGAACGCAAACGGTATCACAAACCATAAATATGAAATAGAATTATTTCTAGCTCTTAATAAAATCGATATTTTACTTATATCGGAATCCCACCTAACAACTAACACTAGCTTCAAAATACCGCACTACGAAACATACAACGCAGCCCATCCCGACACAGAGCGGAACGCCAGAGCTGGTGCAGCAGTTATCATACGACATGGTATTAAGCACCATATCCTGGATAAAGTTGAAGAAACATACCTCCAGGCAGCAAGTGTAGTTATAGAAGATTGGTATGGACCAATAACCGTCTCTGCAGCCTATTGTCCGCCAAATTACCGTGCCAATAAGGAAGGCTTTATACACTATTATAATCAACTCGGACATCGATTTCTAGCCGGAGGAGATTATAATGCAAAGCACACCAGTTGGGGATCCAGACTATCCGCTCCTGGGAGAGGAAAAATACTATACGAGGTAATACAACAACTACACCTCAACCACTTATCCACATATAAACCAACCTACTGGCCAACAGACCCACAGAAGATACCAGACTGTTTAGACTTCTTTGTCACGAAAGGATTTACATCAGGCCAGCTAGATATTGAATCAAATTATGACATTGCATCTGACCACACCCCAGTGATAGCAACCATTTATTCTGGAATAAAAAAAAGGAACAGACAGTAAAACTGTACAATCAAAAAACAAATTGGTCACTATTCAAAGAATTAATAAATGCAAAGATTAACCTAAGGGTTCCACTCAAAACGACGAAAGAACTGGAAACAGAAGTACAAAATTTCACTGAACTAATACAAGAAGCTGCCTGGGAGGCAACACCTGCTGCAAAACTACAAAAGCAAAAAACAACCGGATATCCAATAAACATACGGGAAAAAATAGTAGACAAAAGAAGACTTCGAAAAATTTGGCAAACAAGAAGACATCCTCAGGATAAAACAAACTATAACCGAGCAGCAAGACAACTAAAAGAGTCCCTAACAAAACTCAAAAACAACTCATTCCAGGAATATCTTGAAAGTCTAACACCATCAGCTGACACTGAATACTCACTTTGGAAAGCAACACGAAAATTAAAACAACCAAGAGTACACATACCACCCATAAGAAAACCAACTGGTGAATGGGCCAAAACTGATAAAGAAAAGGCTAACACTTTTGCTGACTACTTAGAAAACGTTTTTAAGCCACTTCCAGGCGCTGAAGAAGATGAAGACAATGAAATTCAAACATTCTTAAAAGAACCAGGACAATCAACCGAACCTATACACTTGGTAACACCAAATGAAGTAAAGAAAATAATAACGAACGATCTAAATGCAACGAAAGCGCCCGGCTATGACCTGATCACAGGCCGAGTTATCAAAGAACTTCCCCGCAAAGGAGTAGTCATGCTCACACAACTTGTAAATGCAGCTTTCAGATTAACATACTTCCCGGTCCAATGGAAGGCAGCAGAAGTTCTATTAATTCAAAAACCGGCTAAACCACCAAACGAACCTGCCTCATACCGACCGATCAGCCTACTACCCATTATGTCCAAAATCGCTGAAAAACTTCTTGTCAAAAGATTAAATAAAATAGTTGCAGAAAGGAATCTGATACCAGACCATCAATTTGGTTTTCGATGCCAGCATTCTACGGTGGAACAAGTGCATCGAGTCGTTGATACTATCAATAAAAGTTTTGAGTTAAAAAGTTATTGTGCAGCGGTATTCTTGGATGTCAGCCAGGCTTTCGATAAGGTTTGGCACCCGGGGCTGCTGTATAAACTCAAACAAAGCCTTCCACATGAAATCTATGCTATCCACAAATCGTACCTAAGTGAGAGATACTTCAGGGTGAGACATGAGTCTAAGGTAACAACAATACACCCTATAACATCAGGCGTACCACAGGGTAGTGTACTAGGCCCGATGTTGTACCTACTATTTACAGCTGATCTCCCAACAAATGATACTGTAACCACAATCACATTCGCGGATGACACCGCCATCCTAGCTGTACATCAAGATCCAACTGCAGCAAGAAATATACTACAGCAAAATATCTACGACATAGAAAAATGGACCAAGAATTAAGGTGAATGAGACTAAGTCAAACCACATCATCTTTACAAAATGCCGTGGAAACTCACCATCAATAACACTAAACAACGAAATTATACCCACCACAGACAGTGTCAAATATTTGGGTATTCATCTTGACAAAGGGCTAACATGGCGTACGCATGTATGGAAAAAACGCAAGCAGTTAGGAGCCAAGTTCCAAAAATACTACTGGCTACTAGGCAGAAAGTCTCAACTATCACTCCGCAATAAATTACTGGCATACAATGTCGTCCTCAAGCCAGTATGGACCTACGGGTTACAGCTTTGGGGAACGGCAGCAAAATCAAATATAGATATCATCGAGAGGTTCCAGTCAAAAGTGCTACGTGCTATGACGAACGCTCCATGGTTCGTAACTAATAAGGACATCTACAATGATCTAGAAGTGCCTGCAGTGAGTGATATGATTGTGGAGTGTAGTGCAAAATACATTCAACGTCTAGAAAGACATCCAAATGTGTTGGCAATCAACTTGCTTGATAACAGTCAGCAAACAAAGCGGTTAAAGCGTAAGACACCACTGGACTTGGCATATAATCAATAAAAAAACTTTTAGACTCTTAAAACCACAAGTAGCATAAAATAAAGAAAATATTGTTTCATTAAAAAAAAAAGAATATAACATATAGAGATCGCTGCTCACTGGAGCATATCTCTCTCATGTCACTATTATCAGTTCACAAAAATGCTTAATATTAGTTTTCTAATAGATCGCATTGTAAACAATAAAACTAAAAAAAAAAATGGACCGTCGCATGCAAACACCATAAAGGAAAAGAAAAAAATCAGTTAATCTAATCATATTGCATTTGAATATACATATGTATAATGAACATAAACTAAACAGTAAGAAAAAAAGGTTATTCATATACCTATCTAATATATAGGGAGTCCATACGGCGCTACAAGATAACAGTTAATGGCTCCCAAACATTTGAACGTAAGCTACTCAAACAGAACGAAAATTACGAATAGACTACGTAATCATATAATGTCCTTTTGAAAAGCGTTACTGTTTGTTTATTTGGACTCAACACCGTAATCTATAGCAAAAAAACTACCGAACTACGTCACAATACATGAAAATACGAGCCGGTTCGTCGCACAGCAAAAGCAGCCCTATTGGCTGGCCTGTTGATTAAGTCGGGAACCAATTAAGGCTACGTAACTATTTGGTTTCAACAAGGTTGGGGTGATTCCCACTGAAGGGCTACGGGTTACAGATCATTCAAAGAGGTTTTTTTTAAGGATGACGACTTCCAACAGAAGGCTCATGATCCCAATTCCCGCTTACCCTCAAGGGTACCACCCCTATTCCACAAACAAGTACGGCCTAACCAGCGGCAACTTGTGTTGACCTTGCTATACTTCGAGTAAATTCTAAAATTAACCAAAACTAACATCACTGTAATGACTGAACATGGGATTTCGACACAAGGGGTTTTAAAAGGTCCCCGACATCGACAGCTCAAAGGGGCAGAGAGCCGTACACAGTAATATGTTGTAACTCCTTAACTGTGTTCTCGTAACTGAACTAAGAGCCCGGTAAAATTAAATGATGCATGGCACACGTCACTATTTTGATTAGCCGTCCGGCGAAAGATTGTCTCTACTTTTATTGACTTGCAACGACTTGTCCGGTGGCCTCGAGCCGTATCCATCGATTTGAATTTGGGTGTTTTGCTGACGCAGCGGTTCACACACTTTGTATTAGGTGAGGAAAAATGTAATGGGTGAATGTAAGAAAGAGATGAGAATGTAACGCTTGGGTGTGTCTTCGAGCATTTTTCCGCGGGATGATTCATATGTGCTCCCGCTTTAATAAAGTACGCTGGCAGTTTTTGAAGTAGCAGCCCCTGCGGCTTTGTGCCATCAGGGCACCTATACTAAATATATTGTTTGTTGTGCTCAAGGCTTCATCGACATGTAGTTCTTGTACCTTTTTGAAGAAATTGAAATCCAATGGGTGTCTTTTGAAGTTGTTCAGCTTCTGTGTACCGCGCCTCATGGCCCCATCGAAATTTAGTTTTCGTACCTCCGCGCTCCTTTGAATTTAATTGTGTGCCTTCTGAAGCTGTGTGTTTGTGCCCATGGAGCTTGTGTGTTGTGTTTTGTGGAAATTACTATCTCTTTCCTCGTGGAAATAGGTGCCAGTTTGACAAGCTTCCAGTCATACGAGGAACGTTTATGAAATTATAGTAGCCGAGAATTCGTATCGAGGAATTTGGTAAGCTCTGAAATCTCATTGTGCGGATTACAAAAATAATTTTCAATCACGCCAACTTTCTCAATAAAGTTTTGTGTGTAAATTGCCAGTCGTTTACGTACGTTGTTCATTCTTCCTCTAGGGATATGCAATAAAGCTCCAACCTTTGGCAGATGGCGATCCTTGTCAAGGCCTTGTTTTCGCATTTCATTAAACATCTTGACAGTGAGTGCACCGATATCAGCGGCTTCGTTGCGCGTCAAGCAATGGCTCCGGAACCCTTAAAAAGTGTCTTTTGTTGTAATTTTAAAGCGTATAATATGCAGTGGTCATTTATTTGACAAATTGTCACCTTTTTACGTAACGTAGCGGACGCTAATTAAAATTAAGAACTTGAATAGTTTGTTGTTACCGTCATTAAACCAGTTTTTACCATTTGTAGTCAAGTTTTACCACCTGTAATTATGAATACTAACCTTTTCCGTTTTATTCAATTGATGTATAATTTTTACATGCATATATTCAGGTTAATAGATTAATTTTAAGCTAATTACGTTTTCCATTTCGGTTAGGTTGTTGCATGCGATTTGTATTGCACTTTGAGTTGCTGTGTACAAGGGTTTGGCAGCTGTGAGGAATTTTAAATATGTGTAGGTTTACCGGAGCTGTACGCGCACCGTGGTCCGAGCACTGCCGAAGCCAAATTCGAAAGGTTTGGTCACCATTTTCACTTTCAAATTGACGTTCCGGTAGTTTTCAGAATTAAAAAGGTGGTGGCGTCTGCAGCATTTACCAAATTTATGTAGATTTACAGGTCGTTGCCCTTATTAATAATATTCTAATAAACCTTCCCTCCCGCTAAAGCTTAGTCAATAACCTTTGTTACAGTACATCGCAGCGTAGTTAGAAATTTTTATTGTGTAACAAACTGTTTATTGTTTTGATGTTAAATTCATGTCGTACAGGCGTATTTCGGCAGTAATAGATAACATCATTTCATATGCAACACATACAAGATCATCCTCGTCCACGTGAAATTTATAAATGCGTGTTGACAGACTATGTATTAACCCTCAGACTGCGGAAACCGGGTCTCAAGTGACCCAAACTTTCCTTTTTTTTAAATAATTCTACCGTTTTCCAATCTACTGCTTTGGGTGTTTGCGTATTCCTCGAAGCTGCTATGGAGATGCTGTAGAATAAATTTCGTGGAAAAATGTCTTGGTATACCTGAGATAATCCGCTCGGGCCACTTGAGACCCGGTTTCCGTGTTTCGCGCTCCACTGTTTTTTTTTTGTTTTCTGGAGTATAACAACACTATGTAAAATAATAGGCAAAAAGAAAGGATCCTAATAAAATTCCCCTTATGGAACAACAATTGTATGACGAACTAATGCGTGATGATGACGAAAACGACTTTAATTTTTTGTATGATGAGGACAGTCGCAGCGATAAAAGTAACGCAGAATATGAAGAATATTTTAGTCTGCAGGTCAATAAAAATAAAAATTTTATGATTATATTATCATGTGCAAGTATGTATTAGAAAAACAGACATTGTGGTGCTTTAAAACTAATTTTAAAAAATTGAATTCGATCCGGGTCACCAGACACCCATTTCCGCACTCCGCGTAACTGAAATTATTTCCGCCGGGCGAGGGTTAAACGATACCCTGTTTAAATCACATTAGTATATGATATATGTTATACATCCGTTGCTCATTTGTATATAAACAAATTGGCCTTTTATTGATATTTTTGGATCTATTTACAGCTTAGCACGATTTCAGGGTCAACTTCTGGATTCTTTGCAATAAAGGCTTTTTCTAGCTACGACATGAGGTAAACCAGATCTCATTGCTATTTAGCTACCTGGCAATACAATAGGGCAAAATTAATACAAAAAGTAGGGACACGAGACGCCGTGTTACAATTTTGAATTCTAACAGTACAAGAACCCCCGCATTACAATTATCATCATGGTTTTAGGCAGTGAGAGTGTAAAAGCTTCTGAAATTCATCATCGACTTCATGTTTTATCAGTCAGATCAAATCCTTACTTAATGTTAGCGTTATACTGTTTAAGCACATTGCTAATTTCAGTAGTAGCAGTTTCCTCAGTACCATTCTGTTTTCCACCACTCACAGGAATACTGGTATGTTCAACAAATAAACATACTTTTGTTGTTAGTTCCTAAGCAATATGCAATATTATTAAATGTAAATTAAGAACAGCAATAGACCGACGATAGAACCTTGCGGATATCCATTAGCCACAATCTTTACATCGGAACTTTTTGCACTGATCACGTATGTGTCTGATTTTCACACATTGTGTATGATTAAAGAGATACGATTAAAATTTAATTAAGTAGTAAGCCTTTTATTCCACAATGTTGTAACTTTTCTAATAATATTTTATGATTAAAGAAATCAAACTTTTCCTAGGATCCGATGTCTGCCGATAATGGCCGTTCTAGAAAAAATATCTCGCCGAGAATATTTAATTTTTCGGCATGAAACCAGAACAGCGAAGGGGAGTTAAACCTCTAGCGCACGTTGTACTGATGTAAACGGGGCATTAAAGGGTGACAGCCCTGTGCTAAGGATGATCGGCATCCCAGCCGCGTAGCCCGAGGCGTGATGCCATGACACCGACTTCGTGGCCTGCACTTTTAAAGGCGCGTTATCATTGTTATGATTATTCTGGAACGTGTGTGGTTTCCGCAGGTGCTCAGCCGCTTCCGCGCCCTTCGAATCCTTTTCATTACCCGAATCGAAGTTTTTGCTGGCTGTTTTGTGGGTTTGCAGAGTATAGTAAAAGCGCGTTGCGGCTCGGCAGTGGAGCACTGTCTCATCTATTATGGAATAGGAGTCAAATAAACCCTCACGTACGCGCCCCCATAGTTACGACTGGATGCCATATCCACGTTTCGGGCCCAGGTGCACACCTTCGGCTGATTCATAATGCAGCGGCCAGAACCACCCCTATGCACCCGGCGTCGGCGAAATGACGATCGCGGCCCCGTCGCTGAGCGCCGCGCAGTTTAATCTGGCTAACTGCACTTCTAAGTACACCGGCTTGAGTCGTTGCAATGGCATCAAAGCGAAAGCGTGCGAAGGGGCTGCCATTTGGAAAATGAGTGTGCAGCATCGGCATTGTAGTCGATATCTATGCATTAATAAATATTTACATTAACGGCGTATTATTCTTTGCCCTTGCGCTTTCGCAGAAAGCTGACGTTCGAGATATACAGGCTACTTGTATTAGAGCTTCGCTTTATTATTTATCTTTGCTGGTGATGGATGATGCTCTGTTTCAGAGACATCATAAGGTTAAGTAATCTACTGTGGGTAGCATCTACCATGTCGAGTTAGAAAATAGCTCAGATGCTGCCGAATCGACCGCGAGGCATCGAGTACATGGTACGGGCACAGGCGGTTACGTTGTGAGAGCGACAGAATTTAGGGGTGGCTAATTACAAGTTACTCGTTAATGTACAAGTCAATTTATATTTTTGTAGCTACTCAAACATTGCTTCCTTAAATATTAGGCACAAATTTAGTTCCATGGCCAAGTATTCTGCCATTTGATTTAATGGTAAAATTTTTATTTCTATTCCCTAGGCCAGTAGAACATGAATAACTCAAACCAAGGTTGAGTTTTAACACTTCTTGCATTATTTTAAGTGGAGGTCTATCACTTGCACTTAATACTGAATAACCACCAATTACAATCTTTAATCAGGTAAGTCTTCCTCTTAATATTTAATAATTTGCATGTCATGAAAGAATGCTTGTCTCAGGCATCTGTGCTCACTGCATCAACGCCACCACACAAGCTCAGCGCCTTCTGTCGAATACTACGTCTGCAGATCAAGCAATCCCCGAGCTGTAACTACACCGCCCACATGTCTTCTTTCCCAGGGTCTACGTCCAACTCCACCACTGGGCTAGGCAGTCTGGAAACCAAGAACCATAACGAATTCCAGAGTTAGAGTTACCTTCTGACCCTGAATGCTGTAACAGCACCACTTTCAGCTATACTGCTACCTCCTTCCTTATAAAGTTACTTCCACCGATCCAGGAACCATTGAATGTCTGGAAAGGAAATTTAAATCCGTCGATGACTAATAACTCCTTTCCCTTATCGCTAAATATTACTTGTAAATAACTCATGTTTTCGCCAAAACAAAAGAAATCACATACAATTGTGAAAAAGGTAAGAATATTTATAGTTGTACAAACAGAAAGATTCAACCACCATAATGATGTATCTCAGTTATGATTGTCTACTAAAATTATAATTAATAGCAAATTGCTAGAAGTACGGATATTGCTAACATTCTTGATATCATTTAGGCTTTACGCGCGAAACATACCCTAATAGGGTCATTAGCCCGGAAAACAATTTCAACATTCAAGGCAGATAATTTGCCTGTGAATTTTACAACCTGTACGATTTGTGAGACAATTTACCTTGTACCTTTACCTCGAAGTAGGTGACCTGTTTTTTATCCACAGATCATAGAGTACCTGATTTTTCCGATTTGAAACTTTATGTATACTTCTTTGAAATAAACACATTAAATATATTTTTACTAAATCATATGGTCCACCATTTGTGGATCCAATGGCTCATCAACACATAGAATCTCTATCTCAGACGGTATCTGGCCTATAATGGCAATAAAATCGCAACAAGCTGTACCTCTAAGAGCCTGTTAAGCCGCCAGTCCAAGAGCAGTTGTCAGGTTACGCCAGAGGCGCTCGCACAATCTGAAAAATTGTGACATCAGGCTTCCTACCACAAGCCAGACGATATAAAGAAAGTCATAACCAGATTCTACTTGTTCTCTATGTCCGCTTCTGGGTAACTTCGGCTGTCTTTATTTGGTTTGTCAATCTTTGTTTTGTCAGGATGTAGTCAATCTGATACATTATTCTCTCTGCCAGCGTGAGCCAAGTATATCCTTACTTTTTCTTGGCCTTCTATGAACTCTCTTTGCTCGTAAGTCAGGTAGGTGGCCGTCGAAATTGAGGAAGAATTCCCCTGTTAAGGTCGTAACCGTAGAGCGTACAGTATTTAAAATTCCTGTCTGGTGACAGAGATTCGAACCCAGCCCGGCCGCCTCAGATTCAAGCATATTACCCACTCGGCGATCTGCTCCTTTACACAGTGCTCAAATAAAGTAGCTATTACTAGCTCGTCTCTTGTGTGGAGTTCTACTAATCGCTCTCTTGTTATCTTGCTCCCTCCTAGTCCATAACTACTTACAACCTTGCTTTTAGGTGTCTCTGTGACAGATGCGCTGCACTGTACTGCAGTGACAACAACATAAAGCAGGCGACATAGTAGGGTATCGTTTGTTAAACTTTTATCTCCACGGACCCCTTTTGAATTCAGTATTTTGTTGCGAACCCCCTAACTCTTCTCTTGTAATCCCGACACTTCAACATTTCGTTGTGTTTACGATAAGAGTAGGATACGTGCTACTAAAGTATTTGCCGCGGTTGTACGGGATCATTTGGTGAAAAGAAGTCATAACTCTAAATCTTCTCGTGTATTTAATCTTAAGCAACATTTTTTACGTAATTGTAGGTGCGCATATCTAAAACGATAGTAAAAATATATAAACTAATGCTTTATTCAGATCCAGAGGTTGCTTCAGTGGTCCTTAGTGTGATGGTTGCTGCAATTGTCTGTTCATGCAAATCTGCTGTATATTGAGCTTGAAAGAAAAAGTGACAGATGCAGCATTTAGTTGGTTTCGGTATTTTGTTTTCGTTCCAACATAGGCAGAAAACCCAGTTTCGCATAAATGGATAGTTCTGATTGGTATCAATACTGAAATTGGTTTTTTGGCAGTTCTGACTAAAACTCTGAAAGGCTCCTTGTTGAAGACAGGTTACCACGCAGAAACCGAGCTCAAGGTTAATTACCGACTCGTAATCATAATTTTAAAAGTTTTTTCCTTACTTCTTTGAGAAGTAATCTTTGACCAAATGAAGCAGGTCTTTCAGGAGCTGTGTAATTTAATTAAAAAGTTGATAAGACAAGTTCTTGTCAAAGTGTTTTAATGTAGAAAAACAATCGAGATCGATCCTTGATTGATTTTACTCTCAATTGTAACTTCTTCTTGAATGCACTGTTTTGTGGTGTTACAGGTTAAAACTCGTTTACTACCTGTAACAGGCTTACACGGTTGCCACGGCTAACTAGTAGGACGAGCTAGGTCTTAAACTGGAAGAATAGGCGTTCGTTTGCCAAATTCAAATCAGTCGGTACGGATTAAAATGCTTTTGTTATTGTTTAAGACGGTACCATGGTGAATCATCAGCTGGTTATGTAATGTGAAGGTTCTACAATCAAAGAACCGTGATCCCGGTTTAAGATCCGATATTTGGACCTTACGTTATTTTTGTGTGCGTATATTTTTCTATTCTTACATAACAATCGAACCAATCAAAGAAGGAGGAGAAAACATCTTCAAAAAACTATGCGAACTTTTCAACGAGTGCCTGGAAGAAGGAAAAATACCGGACTCACTTATAAGCAAGGAGACAAAACAAACTTAGACAACTACAGCCCAATTAGCTTACTCTCACAAATCTACAAATTGTTTACAAAAATATTGACAAATAGACTGACGAACACAAATACCAGCCTGTAGAGCAAGCCGCATTCAGAAAGGACTACAGCACTTGAGATCATCTCCTAACGATGAGATTACTAGTGGAAAAGACGCCAGAGTACTGCTTGAATATCTGCCTGGCTTCTGTAGATTTCTACAAGGCCTTTGACTCAGTGGAACACTGGATAATTATAAACAGCTTAATAAACGCACGAATATACCATATATACGTTCAGCTGATTAAATACATATACGAAAGGGCAACATCCACCATCAAATTGCACCAAAACACAAACAAAATAGACATCAGAAGAGGAATACGACAAGGAGATACTATATCCCCAAAATTATTCAACCTAGCGCTTGAACAGGCTTTCAGATATCTGCAGTGGCAAAACAGGGGTATACTGATAAATGGAAGGCGACTCAACAACCTGCAATTCGCGGAGGATGCAGTTCTTATCGCAGAACACCCAGAAGATCTGGAAGATATGTTAACTGAACTTAACGAGAGACAACAAGATATGATTACAAATGAACATGTCATATGCAAGGAAGACCCCCAAATAACTATTAAAAACTACCACATTGAGAATGTAGACAGCTATATTTAGCTCGGACATCAACTAAGACAGGGCAAAGAGAATCAGACCAACGAGATTTATGACAGAAGACGGCTAGCCTGGGCGGTATTTGAAAGGATGGGAGGCATTCTTAAAAGAAAAATATACCGCTAAGTCTTAGGTCATGTTTATTTAACCAATGCATCGTGCCCGTACTTACATATGGATGCCAGACGTGGACCTTAACAAAATTATGGATGGTAAAAATAGCAGTTACCCAACGCTCAATGGAGAGACAGATGTTAAGGATATCATTGAGAGATAAAAAGGCAAATAAATGCCTATGTTCAGAAATGGACAAAGAGAAAGGCGATTGAGATTGAGATTGAGAATTTTTCCATTATAATGAATAAACGATGTTACCTCTAGTACTACGAGGGAGTACAGCTAGACTTTTTATTCAGCAGTAACAGAATTAATAGAAAGTTGAAGGAAACAACTTTGTAAGAGGAAACATATCTTGGTTGTATGATAGTTTAAATTTGTACAACTTCCTTCACTTCCTCATTTGACTTAAATTTTTTGTCTCCTACGCATATTAAGATAACATATTACTATGGTTTCTTTAGTTGATTTGGGTGCAATAAAACAAATGATTTTAATCTGATATGGGTCGAGTCTCTACATACTAGCAAGTATTATTTTGACTTGTATAATTTATTGGAAAAACATTGGCTAGAAACTTGAATACCGTGGCAATATTTTCAATAATTTAATTGTAAACGGGTTGTGTAATGGTGATTTAACAAATGGAATCGCTGCAATACAGGATAGTATTTAACTAATGGAAAATTAGTTTAAATATGGCAATCTAACTTCACAATTAGCAAAACAAGTCCGCTATTAAACGACAGTTATTAATTACGAGAAATCATAATCATTTATTAGAAATACTAGAGCCAAAAGGACTAAAACAAATTCGAGTTATAAAGAAATCTTTCTGGAACTACCCTGATATCTCACAACGTTGAAATCCAAAAGGGTGATACATAAGGGTGTCTTGTCTCTTGCATCATTCAACCTATAGAGAGAATCAACCATATTTGCTTTGTTGACTGTCATTTTGTCATCGAATATGAGAGACCTTCAGAGGCAGCTTGGTGCATAGAACGAAGCTAGTCAAAGATATGGATTAAAAATCTAACGAAACACAAATGAATGATTATCACCAAGACATAAATAGCATATAGAAAATCTAACAATTGATGGCAGAGAATAGAATAGGTTGGGAAATACAGATATCTAGGACTTTCGAAATCAACAAACATATTAAGCGTACTAGAGCAGTTTCGTCAGAAGGAGAAAACGCTTTATCGATAAATTTTTTTAGCTAAAACACAGAGTACGAAGGGTTCTCTGTAACGTTTTCTCGATAGGTTGCCATGAAGGTTTGGACGTTAAAATAGAATTGAAGCGTTGAAAATGCCGGTGTATCTACATGTGGATGCATCGCATTTCCGGTGAGGGTGTAATGCGACGAATGAAAAAGCAACAAATGATCTTTGCTAGCAAGAAAAGCAATTTTATATTTTCCCTACGTTATGATTGGAGAGAAATCGTACACACCTTTCCCATTGATACCACCGTCACTAGTCGTCGTTTTCCAGCTTTCCCAACTTTGTACTTATGCAGTTTGCTGATACGTAGGTTTACTCGTAACCTTTGTTACTTGATCGATCCTTCGAGGTGGTGATCCTGGGTTCTGCCCTTTAGCTACAATAAGTTCATTGTTAAATTAGCATATGGCTCCCGGGAAGGTTCTTATGAATGTAATTGAAGAATACCATCTAGTTTTTACTAGAATAAAGTCTGATTTTGTCTCGATCTATCTTCAGAGACCTTCCATGTATACAGTCTACGTCTGTGATAACAAAATGTCGTATTCATGATGGTATAGGTTAACCAGAAACTGAATCAAACTTTCACCATAATCATTTCGCGTGATAACCTTAGCACGGAAATCTTCTCAGATGGCAACCAAATTTCTTCTGGCATATTTTGCATGGGTCAAGTTGTTAATAAAATATATCAGCTTCGTTTAGCATTAAAGATTATTTTCAGTATAATATCATTTACTACATCCTATCCAGTAACATATGTCCGCAGCTTCATACTACTATTGCTACTTCATTGCGGCCTTGATCTATATTACTGGGAAATATACTACATTTCCGGAGGTTTTAAAATGCCCACTACCTTTCCAGTGTATTTCGTTGAACTCTGTTATTTATATACAGTTGTGTGTCTGGTAGCACACTTCACACTTCTGAAATCGAAACTAAGGTAGCGCCGGATGTCAACCAGGTCGCAGGACAATAATAGAGAACAATTACTTGACGTGCTATCCATAATGGTTCCCTTGGGAGAAAACAATGCAGCAGATTCTCATACATTTCTACACAGTAGTGTCATAACCGATCCAGAAACATATCTTCTGCGCTTACGAAAATCTGATGATGAACAGATTCGTATTACTAACTAATTTATATCATTATGTTCTTTTTTTCATTTCATCGACCAATTTGTTAGAAAAAGAAAGTTATTCTTTACTATTTTGTAGTACGCTTCAGCTTCGTAGTTGCATTGACGTCATCTCGTAATCTTCGTTGGTCAGATTAAAAGCTACTATTAACCTAAATTTGCATAAGTTAAAAAATGTACAAACCCGTAAAACAACAAAACTTTTCATATGTATCTTCTGTTTCAAACACCATGCAATACGCGAACGTCAGGACTAAAAGTACCTTTATTTTCGTTGTGGTTACCAATTCAATGCATTAATTAATTAAGAACATGATGATTGCGGTGGTAATTATTTAAGTAAATTTTCTTACAAAAAAGGGTGAGATCAAAATTGGCTGAATACCCCACAAATTTAGTCGACTCGAGCCCGCGAGCTTCCCTTGGCACCGCCCCTGATCGAGCGCATACAAATAACGAGCTTACATGGGGCGGCCAGTTATTGAAGATAATCTGATCACACACGGACACGCGCTCCGATACGTAAACCGTCACGTATGCGGAATTATAAAAAGGCACCTAAAACAATTTACATTCGTTTGTCCACCGGATTAGTAGCCTAAATCGGGCATGTTCTGTATGCTTTGCCTCCGTTTACAGCTGAGTCGTCCCCGCACTCCTATATTGGAGGAGCATTTTGGAGAAGAATGACGTAATAAGGCACCGATCACCACAGCTTTATTTTGTAAAGGCCACCCCAATCAGCCATAACGAGAACGTTGGTTCTTCCAGGTTTGTCCATTTATAGCGAGGTAGGGTTTACGACGGTTAAACTGCTACTGATATTGCGATACGCGCACACATGAAGATTCAGGGGTTTAACTTCCCTGAGCAATTCCAGCCGAATCGCTGATAGGGGCGGCCAAATAAAATGTTGCAAATAAATGGACCGCACACACTATCATAGAAAACAGCTTCGCGTTACGGGACTCGGAATGATAATTCGACACCTCAGACCTTATAATTGCGTCCCGGCCCCGAACGGGAATTTCCCGAAATTCGGGTTGTTGGCCATTGTTGTCTAGTATCGGGTCCCGCATCTGTCCATCTAGCCGGGAGTCTAGCTCCAAAATTGACTTTTCTCTATAGTTGTCGAAGTACTAACAATGCGCTGTAGCAACAACCCTTCTATAAAATTGCACGCCTCTTTGCTTTGTACTTACGTATCAGATAGCCAGGAGTATCCCTTATTTAATATTCACTGTATTCGAACTAAATATTCAGTTTTCATAAATTCTCTCATGTAGTAGGTTTCATCATTATTAGTATTATGGAGATCCTTACTTTTTATTAGTTTAAATTCAATACTGAAAATTTAGAAAAGATTATTTGATTTAGTTACTTCGCCAAACCGAATAAAAGGAAATTAGATCAAAAAGTTATGGAGGCAGTTAGGAAGCGAGGGAGACTAAGAAAGATATGGACAGATATGATTTTAGAAGTAGGAAGGAACACAGAAAAACAGACCAAACGAGTAGTGGAAGTTAGTGCAGGGTTAAAAATCAGCACATATCCAACGCTCTATAAGATACAAAGTATATGAAGATATATCAACAATATTTCCTTATATACTATACTAGTCTAGAAGGTATGTGGAATTTCTCTCTTTATTATTTTGTGGGCGTAAAAGTTACATAATATGAATAGACACATTTTTTGTTGTATTACAACAAGTGAACGCCCGATGTCATACCTCCAGGTATACAGGCACTTGGTTAAAAGAGAACAAGATCATAACCATTCCATGGCGAGTAACTTTTCTTGACTTGAACCCCATTGAAAATATATGAGAGTTTATGAAAATAGAGGTAGAACGTGCGAACCTCAATTGATGGCAGTAGTTTTAGAAGCATACCTACCAAGTTATCACTATGAAATACGCATCCGTCTTAATTGCCGGTATTACCGAGCGCATTAATAAATGTTTAGAGCTAAATGGTGTATGCATTAGCAAATAAGGAAGTTGTTCTTCATATAAAATATTAAGATTTGTTTAATAAAAATAATTTGCTTATTTATGGGGATTTACTCTACATACTTTATAGACGTACTATATAATTAAACTAGTAAAATAATATACATAGAATAGAACTGAAAAATGGCGTAAGGTGGAGCTTGAAGTTAAAGAAAACTAATTTGGATATTGTGGAAAAATGTAGGAAGTGCGCTGCTAGCAGCTTAAAAATTTAAATCGCTTCAGGTTAACTGCATATCGAAAAATAGTATGTCGGGGCCAGGGCTTTTAATAATAGCATTTGGTTTTAAGATTAGAATGGTTTTGGATAAATATAATATGCAGAATAGTTGGAAACTCTCTACAGTATAGCGAACGGTACAGAACTTCCTCTTTTCTAAAACCTTCAACCAGTTATTTGAGTTTATTCTATGTTGCAGATTTGTTTATTTTGTACGATATTGTGATATAAAATAACCTTATGTCATTTTACTTTAAGAAGGCTATGTGAAGTTCAAATTACATTTAATTAAATATTGAATTGGCTAAATATTTCAGGAGGTAATTTACTCATAGCAATGCTTCATTTCATTACCCTGCTCAGGACTGTAGCCATTTCGGACCAGTATTCTTAGGACCTTTTTTGTTTATTTTGATACGTTCGTAAAATAATATCGTACAGCTTTGAAACGCCTTGTATATTATGATGTATATGAATGCTTCTTATTATTATTTTTAGTACGAGTATTCATTTAAATTTGATATTAAACACATTGTGAACATTAAAAAATTTATCTTACATCTATTCGCAATACTTTGGTGGCAGATTTATGAATGTAATATTCTTTCTTCAGCATCCGTGTCAACTAAAGTAACGGGGTTATGCTTTGCTAGATTTACCATTGTTGCCAGTTACCGTTTAAGCTAGATCTTTACATTTCTACATAAATACATTGGGGACGAGAGGGTCTGAATTAAAAACAATATTTATTCAGATTTCTCCTTTTTACTTCCCTCGTTTGAAAGACGAAGGAAGTATTGTAATCAAGAAAAAATCACCTTCCGAGATTTCTTCAGATCTTTACGTTTCAGGGTACCTAGATGATAAAAAACAGGTTTTCTCAATCCCGTCTGTCTGCCTGTCTGTCTGTCTGTCTGTTTGTCTATCTGTCTGTTGGCATTATAACTCAAAAACTATTTGTCGGAGAAAGATGATATTTTGCATACACATTATATATACCGGGTGCTGACTTGCTCGACGCACCATAGGAAATTACATAGTAAATTCTTTATGTTCAATTATTTGCTCCCCTAATTATTTTCGAGTTAAAGTGTAAATACATTTTTTGTAGAGAAAAAATACTGCATCCATTCATACTGTTGCTAACAATTTTTCATTTTCCAGAACCGAAGGAATGCAAAAAACAAACTAGCATTTTCACAAAGATCAGTGATGCCGTGGAATTATTGAAACAAGCCAATGCCAACACAAATGCGTGCGGCGCGACAATATGTGCTGTTTGTTTGTTTGTCGTTGATGTTTAACGTTTATAATAATTCATTATTAATTATGTTCTGCTTAATATATCTAAGGTATTTTTTTATAGCTAGACCTTGTCCATAACAAAAATGGTTTTACGAGTATGGTGGACGTTCGTTAAGTAAGCTCCTTGTTTATTGTAAAATATCCGTATCGGCAAATTCCAAACAGTACAACCATTAATAGACTGATTCATTTTAAGTTTACGACTACAGGCAGGTTATTAAATAATTGTAGGTGCAATAATGAGGTTCAGAACTTACACCAAAACAAGAAAAACGACAATACATTCAATCTTTTGACGGGAGTGACTGGATGATCGCCCCGCACGCACTTGCTTTGGCATTGGCTTGTTTCAATAATTCCATGGCATCACTGATTTTTGTAAAAATGCTAGTTTGATTTTTTGCATTCCTTCGGTTCTGGAAAATGAAAAATTGTTAGCAACAGTATGAATGGATGCAGTATTTTTTCTCTACAAAAAATGTATTTACACTTTAGCTCTAAAATAATTAAGGGAGCAAATAATTGAACATAAAGAATTTACTATGCAAATTCCTATGGTGCGTCGCGCAAGTCAGCACCCGGTATATATACCTGGCATGAAACCGTGAAAATTTCAGACAAATATATACAGGGTGGGCATCTTAAAAAAATGTAAATTTTTGCGTTCATTTTGAAATAGAAGGAAGTAGTAATTTTCACATAGGTCAGGCTTTACACTTGTCGAAAGTAGGACTCAACAGATACAGGATAATGTTACAAAAGAGTCGAAACGTTTCAACAATAAGACCGCTCCGTCAAATAGAGGCGCGCGCCGCATTCATTTCAATAATGCTGGATGGCGCAGTTCGACTTATCGATGCGTTTACGATCGCTACGCACATGCGGTTACGATCGCTATGCAGATGCGGCGGGTTCAAACCCCAGCGGGATATATTTTTTTTAATTTGCAAATTGATCTACTTCGCACGAGGAAAGTTCGGTGTAAACCCTGATGCATTTTAAGCAGTTGGGTAAAATATTTAATTCGAATAATAATTGATAGAATGTCAATTTCACATTACCTCATATACTTTTTTACCATTTCTTCTATAAATTTGTTAATAGGTTCTTTAATACGAGGGTTGCGCTGACAATTGTTAGTTATTAAAAGACCGTTCCATTTTGTAACAAAAAATTCATTTTCTGAAAGGTCCTCAACAATTCTTTGAAATTCTGTAACTGCTGCATCTGCGCTGGAAAATCTTTTACCTTGCATCATTTTTTTAACACTTGGAAACAAAAAAGAGTCACACGGCGCCAGATCTGGGCTATACGGAGGATGAGTTACCAATTGAACTCCCGAATCTTTTAAAAAATCCAATTTTATGGCAGCAAACCAGTCCTTTGGCGACCTGTCTGTAATTTTCCAAACATCTGTGGTAAAGTCACTTCGCAGTACCATTCAGAATTAACAGTTCTGCGATCTTCAAGTGGTATAACAGCAACAGGATCACTTCGCCGGAAAAAAACAGCAATCATTTTCTTATTGACGCTTCTGCCACGAATTACTTTTGTGGGCAAGTCTTCATCTTCGAATACCCAAACACTAAACTGCTGTTTAGTTTCAGGGTCGTAACTGTATAAACAAGATTTGTCACCTGCTACAATGTATGCCACTTGCTTGGAAGCTCTTTCGTCAAATTTTTGCAACATAAACTTACACCAGTCTACTCGATCCTGTTTTTGACTTTCTGAGAGCAAATGCGGTATCCAACGGCTTGCTAGCTTTTTTACCCCAAGATGTTTATGCAAAATGGTATTCACCGCCGAGGATTCAATCTTCACTTCCTCCTGAATCTCCTTATAAGTAATATTTCGACTGGACTAAATCAAGCTTGCCACACGATCAACATTTTCTGAACAGGCGGCTTGATTGTTATAAGAGTGTACTTGAGGCCCGTCTCTAGCTACAGTGAAGATGTCGCGAATTCTTTATTAATAAGATGTTCTAAGATGAGCGCCAACAAGTTTAACTCAAGCACACTTATATAGGTAAAGAAACTTATAACTTTACTGTATATCTACAATACAATTATTGAACCTTCCCAAGGTTAGAAGGAAAGTGAAAGAAAGCAATACCTAGCCAACTTTATTGATAACAATCGTTTTATGCATTAAGTTTTGCAATCATTCATTTAAGCGCTAATATTCGAACGGGGTACTCCACTTAATTTATACCAAATATTTCTAATGGGTACATATTGTTCTTATTTTAGTTATATGCAAAATATCCTCAGATTATCGTTAATTCACTTATCTGTTTTGTTGTTGTACTTGTAGTATCGATGACCAGCCCTAAGAAGCTTAAGGAATCCACTAAGCCCGCTTCGCCGGTCAATTCTCTCCCACAACTGTCAGCTTGACAGCCACTAATCGCCGGTTGTCACCTACCGCAAGTAGATACCAAAACTGCGTGACGAATTTCAGAAGACGAACTTCCCCAATCTAATGTATGTTTTCGGCCTAATACTTGTTGCTATAATATTGAATTACGAAATAGACTGAGATAGATACAAAATAACTATACATACCCTGTACTTGACAGGCAATAAATTATGCAACGCTTTCCGTGGTTCCTATATCGTCAAAATTGACTCAGATTCTTCGTCCGACGGAAAGTGAACTCGTTCCCAGAATCTGCTACAAGCACGGTCAGCCAGTATCCAAATACTATCACTGACGCCACGAGAAATTACGAGTTTCACATTATTTATCCACGAAAACCTTTTGCACAATTCAATTCCGTCACTCGTTTTTGAAAACAAAAACTGTTATCCAATTTCTACCTTCTTTTTCTTTTTAACAAACCTTGCAATTTATTTTTATAAGCTTTCACTGCGTTTTCCCACTTGATCGTTTATTCTCGACTATATATACTAGATATGGGAAAAGTAGTTCGTTGTGATGAACTAGTTCGTTGTGATGAACTAGTTCTCGCGAACTAGTTCGTAGGAAAGAATCGTTCAATATACTAGTTCATTCGCGAACTATAATGCGCGCAAGTAATTAGGTAATCTGTATAAAAGTTGAACGATCATGTTGAACGAAGAACGAATATGCAGAAATGCAGATTTGCAAGCGTTACAGTTGTGTGGACTGGCTGATCAGATCGACTACATTCTTTTGTAGTAATTTATGGAATCATTTTGATAATTCTGCTGATAGCAGTAAGAAAGCAAAGTGTAATTATGGCACACAACTTTTTATTTTCGTTTATTTGACTGAACGTTACATGGCTCAAGCTATGAATGAATCCATAAGTTTTAGCCACCCTGTATTTGCTTCGACCCCCTGTGGGTGCAGGAACTGGAGTGTATTGTTGATGACAATGTCAGTTTATGTCAAATTCGAGGTTGGCAGGTTAGGTTTTGCGTCAGTCTGTGTCAAATAGCAACCTATCTTTGTGATTTGACATAAAGTGACACTAGCCTGCAGTACCGTCAAATGTATAATACAAATCACAGGTGATTCTACTTATAAATTTATCTGATCTCTCGGTATAATATTACCAAACACTACATCTTTTGAATATATTTTTAGTTGTTGATAAACAGATAAAAATATGTTGAATGGTTTCGTGTTGTTTTTGTAAAAATATTACTTAGAATTACTGCTATTTAACGCAAAATATATACTTCATACTAGCCCACAAAAATTAAATGATGTAATAATAAATAAAATAATATGCGATGCATATGTAGTAATCCACAGACAATAAGTTGAGTTTCGTTTGAAGCGAGTGTTATCATAATAAAGCAGTTATTTGTTGTGCAGAGCTCCAATGAGCCCAAACAAAAGTCGTCATTCGCCGATTATCGCTACCGGCGACCGACAAAATGTTACTCGTTGGTTTCACGTTCAAACAGTGCTGACTGCTGAGAATGATTCATAATACAGTAGTTTGCGAACTATGGACCGATCGATTACCTAATTCATATTAAAGATTGCTAAAAGTTCGATAATTCATTTTGAACTAGTTCATTTCAAAGTCGCGAACTAGTTCATTTAGTTCACCTAAAAGAATCGTTCATTTTATCAGTTCGTTCCCGAACTACCCATCTCTTATATATACCGTAAACTACTAACATTAGTACAATATGCTTTTAGCACGTAACAAAGGAAATTTCCGGTGCTATGCAAAGAATTTGTCCACACCACTTGCAGTTGGTTTACTGTAAGAACTGTAAAGATGTAAATTCACTGTTGGTAAGAGTATGTAAGAGTGCTAGTAAAATTATATCAGATCTAGAAATCCAAGTAAAATTGTTAAAGGCCAGTACAGATAGTGTACCATCATTCACCGAGCTTTGTAGAGTAGTGGCTCGCACGTCTGCTTAGCATTCGGGAGGTCGCGGGTTCGATTTCCCTGGCCGTCTGCTCTGATTCAGGTTTTTGGGTGGTTTTCCTGAGTCAACAGAGTACCTTCTCTGAGGCGATTGCCGGCGCAGTACTTCTGCACCTTTCCTGGCCTGTCTTCCATTCTCCACCCCTTGTTTCTCTTGCCTATCTTATAATTCTCGTTCTTTGTTGAAGAGGGACGCAAGGTCCCTATAACAGCCCGCCACAGTTGGGGGAATTGAAATGACCCTGAACCATTACTTTTTTTTGTACCATCAAATATTAAATATTAAGGATAAGGTCTGTTTCCATCTGAATAGTTGAAAATGAAAATCACAAATATCTTATTTTTAGAAAAAATTGCAACCGAATCAATTTTTTAATCCAGTGTTTGACCTTAATTTAATTAAGATTCAAACTTTCAGACGGGGTCACTATTCAGCTAATAAAATTAAGGTTACATTTGCTGATAAGTAAGGTTGCTCAAAAATCTATTTCATATTGGAATAAGCAAGAAAGCAGTTAAATATGTCAATCATGGGCTTACAGTTGTGGATGTGAATGTGACTATCGACAAAAACTTCTACCAATATTCTGAATATCAAATGGATTGTAAAGGAAGTTTTGTCTGGTTTCTTTGCACAACAGCTACCGAGAAAATGCACTGCCACCATTTAACGCAGCTTTACCTATGACCAATTTGATATCAAAAACATTTTGTAATGATAAAGTTGTTCTATAAGTGATAATTAGGGTCCGGACAGATTTAATGATATCGCAATAAATTCACAAAACTGCAATGGTTGTCCAATCTCAACTTTGAATTAAAGAGTATAGAACATATGTCAAATTACAACAGTTTTATAAAATTTAGATATCCCTAGAGATAACTGCAAAATTTGTAGACACATTTGCATCTATTCAATTGACCAGGTGAAGCGTGATTGCCATTGAATCGTATTAGAGCAACCAAACCATACTTGATGTACTGCACCACATGTAGTTATGGCGAATTTTTAAACTAATATAATAATTACTAGAACTCGTGGCCAGCCTACGTCTGGCCCGGCCAGCGTAAAGAAAAGGTTAACAATAAAAATGCTTGCTCAAGACGGCAGCCAGCCTACGTCCGGCCCTGCCAGCGTTAACAATACAAATGCGGTCTCGCCATTCGTGCGCGCGCGCCACTTGCTAGCATGCAGGCCGTTCATGCAGCGTGTGCGCGCGCCTGCTTACGTCTGAACGGCGACCGGCGGCATCGGCTCTTATAATATAAGATGAGGTGTGCGAGTGGGGTTTTATTATCCGGAAAGGTCTCACAGAAATAAATATAAATTACAGTACCTACAGCGAAAGAAGAATAATTATTGAATTACTCATGCACTATTAAATATTACATACAGGAAACTGGGAGCTATTTTAATAGTTATTTTGAAAGAGCCAGTGCAAACAATTTTGATATAAAGCAATAGGGCATATGCATTTATTACAATCGCCCTAGAAACTGAAAAGTTAATGGTCATTTGATGTTACTGACGACAATCTTTACAAAATTTTGATGCTCTCAAAAACATTCAACGTACGCCACTGATTGTTTGAAAATGCTTATCATTAAATCAGTCCGGACCTTAGTTATGATCCTTTGCACTATACTGATGACTATTATCATTACGTGTTATTTACTCTGAATATTGCCCATGCAGCTGAATTAGAGTCAGCTGATACATTTTACTTTCATTATAAGAAAGCTAATTATGCTCAAATATATAATTGTGTATATAACACTGAATGGAAATAAACTTTCCAAGGAGTTTTGTTTAAATTAAATTTATTGCATATTTACATTCTGTTGCTTATGAACAAGAAGTAAATGTTTTGATAGAGACTTGACTACTAAACTAAATTAAGAACTTACCGAAAACAGTCCATTGAAATTTATCTTGCCTGTAAAATTATTAAAGTAATTGTTTAACTACTGTTATAGTTATTTACAACGTACATTCATATATGCGTATAAATAATACATCTAATCGAACCTGCTAGACAAGTCCGAAGGTTTGAAGCGTTTCAGTCTTCTATTTTCGTTCTCCAGCAGGTTGTTAGGATGCACTGAAATGCGGTCTTTATATTTAACACAAAACTCTTTTATTTCTTGACGAACTGATGCTATATTTAGATCACTTTGAATTATGTGATGATATAACACTCTGATCTTACTTTTATTTGCTTATTTTCGAGCAATAAATAATTACCATTGTTAAGGAAATTTTCCAAGAAAATTTTACAGCCAGATAGCAGATGCCAGGGTTCAGTCTGTTCAACTCAAATATACAATCAAGTACACATCAAATAAAGCGGTTTATTTTATATACCTATTTACAGTTTAAAATAATAACTAAAATATTCCATGTATTTTCAAATAAAAGATTTGGATTTTAATGTATTTTGGGCGGGCTGGCGCCTACTGGGTTAGGCAAGCCACGATACTTTTTCTCGTACTTTCTCGGCGGCAGGACGAGGGAGCTTGTAGTTAGGAGAGCGTCCTCTACTCGGCTAAACTGGAAACAGAATCTAGTTTAAGTTTGTTTACCTTTATCGTGGACTAGAAATAAAGTTATGTTTGCTTTTATCTCGGGGGTGTTGAGATTGAACTTGATGTAAGGCGTAATCCCATTACGTCGAAGCTACTCTACAGTGCCCGCAAAACCTCGTGTGACGGAGATCACAGGCATTTAAATCAATGGGCCACTTTGATCTTTAACAGGAATTCGGGGATTTCTGGGAAAGATTGGTTCTAAGACTGAAAGTCAAAAGGTCTTTCGGGCATGACCAGGGTTTGGGCCCCAGAGGGCCCCAGGCAGGAAGCTGGTTCGGATCGCTGGATGCAAGTCCTCCTCACAACGTACGATACCTCTTATTTATACATTACCATACGCCGTAATTTGTGCAGGATTTTAGGCAGGGATGCGCTGAACGACGACGGCTCGTGACCTCTGCGCACCTCGATTGTTTCTTCGTGCCTCGGCGATGTTTTCGGACAATTTGTGACGAAGTTTTGGCGGCGGTCAAATTCGAACGTATTCCAATGCGTAAAAATACGATTTCGGCCGGCGCTAACGTCACAATGAGGTATACCTACCTTGGTGCATTGACAATGCATCTAAGTACTTCATTTTGAAATTCTTGTATGATTTCAATCTTAGAGGTGGTGGCAGTTCCCCACAGTTGAATGCCATACGTCCATATGGGTTTGATAATGGATTTAGAAGTATCTTATTTCCCATTTTCACTTGCGACTTTCTGCTAATTCGCCAATAAATTTGGCTAATTTTCAGCTGCTTCCTCTTGATAAATATATGCTTACGCTATGTAAGCCTCTTGTCAAGGTGTATGCTCAGATATTTAACGTCATCAGTTTGTGGTAATGCTGCATTATTTAATGATACTATTGGGCATGTACCTCTTCTCATAATGAAGGTAACATGTGAAAACTTTAAATTATTCACCTGAATTCTCCATTTCCTCAGCCACTCTTCAATCATACGTATATTGTTCTGTAAGTTCTCAGGTACAATGGTAGGGTTGGTATCCGAAGCTGATTTGGCCGTATCGTCGGCAAATGTAGCTACAGTTGTTAAATTAGTTGTAGGTATGTCAGCTGTATGTAGGATGTATAACACTGGCCCTAACACACTGATCTGGGGTACTACTGAAGTAATGGGGTGTAGGTCTGACACCTCATCTCGCTACTTGACAAGGAACCATCTACGATCTAGGTAAGATTTGAAAATTTCGTAAAAATGATGAGGTAGTACCATTTTGAGTTTATGGCGTAGGCCTTCATGCCAAACTTTATAAAACGCCTGTTTGACGTCTAGAAATACTGCAGAGCAATACCTTCTGGATTCCAAGTCGTTGCTTATTACCTTGACAATTCTGTGTACTTGTTCTATGGTGCTATGATTATTTCTAAATCCAAACTGATGATTGGGTATAAGTTTACTTTTCCCCAGTATTGGCTTGAGCAGTTGTAGCAGTAGTTTCTCGAACAGTTTGGATATTACAGGTAGTAAACTTATAGGTCTGTATAATTCAACATTATTTAAACTTTTTCCTGAATTTGGTATCATGATTTTTGAGCCACTTTTCACTGGCAGGGATATTACTTAATTCTCATGATGGCGTTAAAAATGTACGTTATAGCTCTCATGTATTTGGGTGTTACTTCTTGGAGTACTCTGCCAGTGATTAGATCCCATCCAGGCGCTCCTTTTGGATTTAGTTCCAGGATAGTGCGTTCTATGTCTAGCAGTGAGAATGTTTTACTGGGTAATTCCATTTGAATCGGTGCTTCTAATAATTTGTGGTTTGTATTTTCTTCATCTGCGTTCAGTTGTATGGGAAAAGGTTTAAACACATTTTTGAGATAGGTAGCAAAGGCAGAGGCTTTTTCCTTATCATCTCTTACCCAGTTTTCTTGTTCGTTTTTCACAGGTGTTGTAGATTTGAAGGAGTATCTTTGGAAAGTTTTGTACCTATTGTGCATATTTTTTCAATATTTTTGATTCAATCTTAAGTGACTTTCCAAATTGGTTTACACCAGAAGTAATTAGTAGGTGTGTTTTCAGTTCTGCATATAATTCGAAAATCTGTTATTCATTTGGTAATTTAAGCCACCAGGAAAATGTTACGTGCCTTAACTATTTAAATGCAAATAAGGTTCGGGGTCTCTTCTTAAAAGAATGTTCTGCATCTCTATTGTGTGCTTACATTGTTTAATACTTACTGGCTTATTTTGCTCTTTATGGAAACCACATTATAGTGTACCATTCTTAAAGTGGAGATCATAATAACGTATGCAATTATCGACATATTAATTGGTATAAATTTATTAGTGATCTATTTCTGTCTATTTTCAAGGTTATAATAACCAACGAATACCTTGCTTTTTTTCTTGGAAGAAGTACTTACTTTCTTACTTCAACGTAATCATTAGATGAGGGTTTAGCGGTTGACACTGCATATGCACACTTTACCGAGGCTTTTGCAAGGTAAACCATGTAATATTGCTATCTAAATTCAAAGATTATAGTTTGGAAGATTCGCTGCTGTCGTTGATAGCTTCGTTCAATAGCAACAAGTCGCAATCAGTCAAAGTAAGCAACTATAATTCTTTAACCTTTATTGTACCTACAGGCACTCTACAAGAGTCTAATTTAGGACCCATACCTTCTTCAACTTTTATAAATGATTAGCAATTTTGTAGCAATGTCAAATATATTGAGACCGTTTATTTGCAGATTTCATTTTCACATTTTTATGATCCCAGAAACGCCTAGTAGGTAGGCAACCGTTGATCGGCCAAGTGCATTTATCAGCCGCCAGATGGCGCGAAAGAATTTGGTAGCAGATAGCATCCACTGGGAGCGTTCCAGAAGGAAATTACGAGGTTGGGGTTACTCCATTTGGCAGAAAGTTAAAGTGAATTTGGCAAACAGCCAAGAAACAGTTGCCAATTGGCTGCCCTATGACGTAGAAAAAAAGAAAATTATAGGTAAGTCAAACTACCTGATTCGTTAAATTGCGACAGATACAGAATAATGTCGCAAAAGAGTCAAAACGTTTCAATAATAAGACATTCGGTTAAATACAGCCGCGCGTCGCACACGTATTAGTAGGACTACATGGTCCAGTGAAACATATCGATGAAGTTACAATCGCATACGCAGGTGATGAAGATCGAATCCCATAGCCGGTAACTTTTTAAATTGATAATTGATATAATTCGCATAATCAAGTGTTTTTTTATTGTATTAGTGTTATTGGGCTCGTTACGATATTTTTACCCCTATTTTCCTTTAATTTTTAAAATTGTTTAGAGTTCCTTCCGTGGAACGTTTAGAGTAAAACAATTTACTTTCTTTTCTTGAATTTTCTTGTACTTATAACTACTTTGTGAGAAAAGCGCTGGATTATTTCTGTTTTTATTCGCCCTTAAGTTATAATAAATAGATGAAGAACATGAAGTACTTACTTTCAATGGTTTTGATTTTGTTCGCAAGTAAATTAATCTTTAAATTTCTGTTTTTTAGTGATTACAAATGACATTACTCACTTATAACCAATCAGCGAAATATAATTATGAGACATAACATACATACAATTGATGTGCAAGCACAGTATATTCGTATCGCGGTAGAACTCAGTGATCGGCAAAGCGCGTCACGCTTGAAACTCAAAACACGCAGCGCAAAACAACGGAGCCATGTACAATAATAAATCTTTTTTTACAACAATAAAGCAATAGAGATTATTCTTTCACATTTCATACCGTGAAAGTATGCATTTATGTGCAACAGTTTTAAAATAAATCTATGCTAAAATTTATAACGCGCATTCCCGGTACGCTTTGTTTAAACAATTTCTGTAGCATTTGTTAACCAAATTTCTAGTTTAATTTGACATAGTCGGAATCTAGAAAGAATAAGTTTTCCACTAGCTTAAAAATATTGAGAAATATGAAAAAATAAGCTTGCAAGTGCTTTCGCGGCTTCCTCTGCCTTCTTTTGGCCGGCTTTCAATTCTTCCTGGCCAACTTGGATCTCCTTCTTAAGTTCCTCCTGTGCTTTTTCCGCCTTGTCCTGGCTAACTTGCATCAGTTGCAAAAGTTGGCTTAATTGGGCTTCCATTTTGCTGCTTTGAGATTTCGTCAAATGCATGCACACTATACACTTAAATTTATTTATCTGCCCGTCGTTTTATCGGCACTTGTTAACAATTTATTTATTTAATGTTTGTTCAATAATTTTCTTATAACCCCCGGTACAAACCTCACACCGACACCACTGTTACGTTTTTAACGTTCGGGCTATTTAAAATTATACGACAAACATGGGTTCACACATTTATTTACAACAATGAATTATTACGATTATTATTTATTATTTACAAGCACACGAGAATTATCAAGCAGATTACAAATTACTAAAACTACGAACTATCGATACACTTATTTTACTATACGGATTAACACACTTATTTATTTATATCACTCTTAAACACTAACGATTATATATGGTTCTTTATTTCTATTATTTATCTGTTCACGCGTTTTATTTATCTGGGAGCTCGGCGCTCTGATGCTGAATTCGAACTGAACTGTCGAAGAATTATTTCCGAACTGAACTGCGGGTGAACTCCGCCCGCTTATATATCACGCCGGTAATTTCTTCCAGTAGCCTCCAGTTGTTCTCGGTAACAGTGACGTGTCGCGTCAGGGCCGCTCTAGCATCGACTGGAAAATTAGTCATCCGCGTACACCTGCGTTCAAGGCCGCCCGTCGGCGGCCTATGATTCACGCGCTGGCAGCCGGCTCTGGAATTTCTAGTATAATCGAGGCATCGGGGCAAATAACCGTCAGCCGAATCGTTACAATATAGTTGCTTTCAGAGCGAGTTTGCCGCGGCGGGCATTCTTTAAACTCCTATGATACCGGAGAAGGTAACCGTATGATACGCAGAGATGTGCTAGCTAAAACTGAAACGATTCGAGTGAGAATCCGAGTACCAACCTCGGTCAAACGCCGATGCATTCGAATTCAGCATTCGGATAAGAATCGAGATCACGCCGAATTCAGCGTTCGATTCGGAATCGAGATCACGCCCGGCGAGATTTACAAACACCAATTAAGTATTCAATTCGAAGCATTCGAATACACTTAAAAGAATCGAATGCATTCGAGTTCTTGCAAGAATCTAATACTGTAGTAATTTGCATTCGAATAGTCCCATCACTAGTTAAAATCAACACTACGTGCCAAGGATGATATTGATATTGCAAAGTTCTTTAAATTAAAGGCGTTCTTAAAACGAGAATCTGTTGGTTATGAAGCTAAGAAATCCCTGATTTTGACGAGAGAACACCTAAATAAATTCATGGTGGAGGCTCCAGATGAAATGTATTTGGCCATGAAGGTAGCATGATTTATGTTCTTTTAGAAACAGTTTAAATTTCCTAATCTATTCCAGATTATAATTTCATTTGGACTATGTGGAGCTCTCAGGCGAGAAGAACTATACAATAGCTATGTTCGCGATATTCAGGATAAAAATGATGTTCTCATCTTGACAATACCCGTTACGAAAACAAATCGGAAGAGAGTTTTCACGATAATTAACGAAATGGATGGTATAAATCTTATACAACTGTATAGAAAGTATAGAGAATTGCGTCCGGGACATATTAATCACGACAAACTATTCATATACTATAAAGGAAATAAATGTAGTGTTCAGCGTATCGGAGTGCATACTATAGCCAAGGCACCGTCTCAGATAGCTAAATATTTAAACTTGCCAAATGCAGAACAATACACTGGGCATTGTTTTCGACGGAGTTCTGCAACTATGTTAGCGGACGCCGGCGCGGACTTGATTAGAGTTAAAAGACATGGAGGATGGAAAAGCTCAACTGTGGAAGATTCGAGGGAGAACAAGAAGAAATGTTCTATTGCAGGGAGAGAACAATGCTGTTGGAACCTCGAATACGCCTGTCGTGCAAACCTTTAGTGCAGCAACTTACAATTTAGAAAATTCAATGTCCATCTCTGAATCGACTGTGACTGAAATATCCGAAGAAAACACAATAAATATGTCCCCTCTTTCTAACGCAAGTGTAGTTTTAAAAAAATCAAAGAACTGCACTTTTAATGTTTATTGTATTAGCAAGTAGTTAATGAAGTAATGTTATTATTGTTATGAAACTAAATCATTTCTTGAAATTTGAATAAATTTGAATTATTCCTGTCAACAACTGACGTATAATTTTAAAGTACTTGAACTTTAATATTTTACTTTAAAGTACTAGGACTTTAATGTTCCATTTTTTGTACCACAAATAGTCCGAAAAATGTCATGTTTGACATCAGTATGAAACAAATAAGTTTGAAAGTACTTGACACTTTAATATTTTACTTTAAAGTACTAAGACTTTAATGTTCCATTTTTGTACCATAAATAATCCGAAAAATATAATTTTTGACATTTGTATGAAATAATAGTTATTTAACCAACAACTGTGTTAATGAAGGCGATTAATAATCGAAACTGTTTAAAGCAGGAACGAGCGATAGCGAGTGAGTGCCTTTAATAGTTGAGATTATTAATAGCCCATTAACAAACGAGTTGATTACAAAATTTTTTCGTTGACCGTAAAATCTTTATTTGTGGCGAAACATTTGATTAATACAACTAACCTTTATGCAAAATATCATCAAAACGTCAAAATCACAAAAACAGTTAATTAATGAAAAAGAGTGTATTAATCAAAAACAGTGTATTAATAGATCTATTAATCCATCCTTTTTTAAAAAACAGTTAATTAATGAAAAAGAGTGTATTAATCAAAAACAGTGTATTAATGACGTCTATTAATCCATCCTTTTTTAGGAAAAATAATTCATTAATATTGAAATTAACAAGCGGTCAACGAAAAAATAATATTCAGGTAAAATCCTAAGAACTCACGTCAAAATAGGTAACAACTACTTAGTATTTATTTGCATCATTATAACGCGGTAAAAATAATTGATGAGAAATAAAAAATGTATCTTTCTGGCCTCATTGACAGCAAATTGTTCCACAAGATTTTTATATCCATCGTAGAGGATGCGTTTTGCTCAATTGACAAAACCGAAAGGTCATGTAGCCTATCTTGGTTCGTAGGTTTTCTTAAATGCTGTTTTATTATTTTCAACTAAATGATCTTTATATTGTGGCTAGTGTTACAGGTAAAGTCAAAAATAAAACCAATGCAGTAATAATCTCGCCAAAATTGTTTTCGAGAACACTATATTTCTGTAGGAATAAACTTGTCAAATCGGTGTCGGCCCAGTTGCGCCCGGCCCACTTGTGCCCACCGCCATTTTCGACCCATATGCGCCCCAAAAGAATGTCAACGGTAATTAAGGTCTCATTTGCCTCCAGGCTTGCATCTCATTAGTCATCAGGACACCCGAACTTAGCCGACTGACTAGTGCGGCGGTCTTCTACCTGCAAATTAGTTATTAGAAAAACACAAAATTTAACAATTTTTCCCTTAGCTGTCTTAACTTCTATGCGTTTCTGTTGGTACTTTAATGTTTGTGTTTATTTGAGATTTAGTTTAAAATTTTAGTAAGAGTTTTTACACTGGTAAGGCTGCCAACCGTCCCGCATTGTGCGGGACGGTCCCGCAATAGCAGTACTACTCCCGCATTCAAATACCGCATTGAAAACGTCCCGCAAAACTTCAAATGCGTCCCGCTAGTCCCGCATTTCTTAGTCTCGAATGCTTACGAAACCACGGCCCTACGGGCCTTTACTTCCCAAACTGCATTCTCAATCTGAAAAGTGTCACTTACAATTCATGGTACGTAAATAATATACTATTCAAAATAATAGTAAAGGACAGTAATTTTTTTCCAATACCTACTTGTAAAGCTGTATTTCATCTACGAAAACCTCTATTATAAAGTAACATTTTAACGATGATTGTGGATAAAATGCTACTTTATTTACTAGTGAATAAAATAGTCCATAACACATAGCAACTAACAAAATAAATACGTGCTACCATGGCAACTAGTATAAAAACAAGTAACATGATATTTATTTGAAATTATTTATCCAATTTCAAAACTTTATGCAACTAAATTTAGGTATGGGAAAAAATTGATATGCCACACGTGAATAAAGAGATTTTATCCATTCAGGGAAACTTTAACTCACGAGGCAACGCCAAGTGAGATAATTTCCTTATTGACAAATGCCTCTTTATTTAGTAGTAGCATACTATGGTATGTGAAATCTTGAAAAATATTTAAAAAATTTTAAAATTAATTCTTAGCTAAAGTTAAAAATAGGTCTCTCCTATCCTTGAGATTGTTCCGTTAGCTAAAAATAACACACTCTAAAAAAAACTCCATTTTCTAAGTAAGTAAAAATCACTCGGTATATATGATAGGGGCTAAATAGGTTTTTAAACCAGCACAAATTATTGACTTAAAAAATTTCTTTGACTATTCAATTCACCTGTCATCTGTCAAAAAGTGACCAATAAAAATCCAGAATTCTGACGTTTCTTGACCAATCAAAAAAATATCAGTGGATATATCTTCCTAGAAGGTATTCAGGTGACTATTTTTAACAAATGCGATTTTTATTAGAAAAAGTCAATATTAGTGTTCTGTTGCTATAGAAATTGCGTAGTTTGTTGCTAGATTTACTGAAAACTAATTTGAAAAAGTAGTTTGGTTCATTAAATAGTCCCTCGAATACCATTCTTAGTCAAAGTTAAGTAGATTATTTTTGCGGTGGTATCACTACTCATGTCCATTGCGCTTGGGATTAGGACTCGTGCTAGCGCACTCGTCCTAATCGTACCAAAGCGCAATGGACATTCGTGACACCACCGCAAAAATAGTCGACATAACTTTGACTACTCATGGTATTATAAGTGAAATTTTTCCGGTATTATGCCCACTTTTTGGCGGACACTGTCTATTGTGTTTTGCCCCCCCCCCCCTTCGGCCCCCGGCTTAGAGTAACCATGTCCCGCATTGAGGCCTTCAATAGTTGGCAGCCTTATACACTGGTATCAAATTTATTGATTAATAATTCAGATGATTAGATTAGCGCATTTTATCAGCGTGGTAGTGACACCTAGTTTTTGAACATAATGTTATGGGAATTAAACAATATACTAAGTAACTTTTTATACTCGTATTTTAATAAACGAAAGGAGTTACTTAGTCGAGGATAGGGCGATAGGTTAACAAAGGTTGTACTATTTATAACTTTTTTTAATAGTTATTGTCAACTAAGGTCTTTCTATTTTAGCTGACCTTTGCCTGTGTTTCATTTAGTATAAAAAGAATGTATGGTTTATTTGGTAGAATAAAGATAATATTATTATTAAATATACGATTATTGTTTATTGAATCTAGCAAAAATGACTAAAAGCTTTTAAGTCGCTATTATTCGTAACAGACAATACAGCGTCCCAAGAATGTGTGGTTCACTTTTTAATAAAAAAAGTCTGACCAAAATTTCATCTATGCTTTTTTTAGATTTTGACGCTACTGTTATTGGCCTTAGCGTTTTTTAATTACTTCCAAAATCTGATCAGGTCTAAGTTAGGATCCAAACGATTTTTGGTAAAAATTTGTTGAAATCGGTAATTACAGTAGTTTTGTGTCAATATGACCTTCATTTATTTTCTAAAGATGGATGGAGAGCTATATAAAATACGAGTATAAATAGTCACTTAGTATATTGCTTAATTCCCATAACATTATGTTTAAAACCTCGGTGTCACTGACACGCTGATAAAATGCGCTAATCTAATAATCTGAATTATTAACCAATAAATTTGATAGCAGTGCAAAAACTTACTCAAATTGTAAAATAAATCTCAAATAAACACAAACATTAAAGTACCAACAGAAACGCATAGAAGTTAAGGCAGCTAAGGGAAAAATTGTTAAATTTTGTGTTTTTGTAATAACTAATTTGCAGGTAGAAGACCGCCGCACTCGTCAGTCGGCTAAGTTCGGGTGTCCTGATGACTAATGAGATGCAAGCCTGGAGGCAAATGAGACCTTAATTACCGTTGACATTCTTCTGGGGCGCAAATGGGTCGAAAATGGCGGTGAGCGCAAGTGGGCCGGGCGCAAGTGGGCCTATATCGTCAAATCTGGAACACTCATGCCATCATTTAAATCCTCTTTTAATGAGGAGATAGCGTTCACAAACTGACTGGCGAGATTATTATTGAGGACATCAGTATACTTTGTCTGAAGCAAATAACATCGGACCTGTTCAGCTTCTTGCATTCTTAAAACGTTTTTCGGTTCTAAAAATTCAAATATATTTGTTAGTTTTTCAAAGCTCTCAAATCGAGTTTGATCACTGATAACTGAGAGTGGGGACTGAGGTTGCAGTGCTATCAATCTATACCCAAATGAAGTAGAAGATATCGAGATATTTAATAAGAGAATACAAAACTTACCGGGTCCCCTAAAGGGGCCTCTAAGGGCCCGGGCCCCTAAGCAACGCTTATTCCCGCTTATGCATATCACCGCCACTGGGTGTCAACCAGTCAACATGAAACCTAAAAAACTAATAACCAGGAGTTTCTAGTAACCGTAATTAAGGTACATATATGAATTAATATGATATCTATTTACATAAATGGTAGCGTTATTATTATGTTTTTGCTGTGGTTTTCATCTAAGACTGTTGTGCTTTCGATCAAATTGTACGAACATTTCACTATTAGCTGCCAGATGCAGTAACCTCTCGCGAGAGCATTTAGAACAAGAAGTCTATATATACCCTCCACTAGTGCGACTACAATTTGACACCGGAAGAAATTTGGGGATCGTAAGAATCTTCAAATTTCCTCTGGTGTTCAAAAACAAAGTAAAAACATCTTTCAGGCATCTACCCTTCTCTTGCAGGCTATCGTTTCCCAACTTAAGCCATCTATAAAGGCAGTGGCGCAGTAATGGGGGATGGGCAAAGGGGGCGATTAGCCCTTTATAGAATATGTCTGGGGGACAAATAGTGTAATTTCACCCTTTCGCTACTATATATTCTATGAGGTTTTTAACAATTTGTAAGTAGGGTTTTCTCATTAATCCATACGGAATTCTAATTTTCGTTGTTCGATTGTAGGTGGTGCAGAAATAAAACGAAGAATATGTTAAAAACGTGTTTATTTTTAGGTCAACAGTGGCGCATTCAATATAGTCCATTTTTCTTTCATATGGAGATGCAAATGCCGAAATTCTAGAGAAATCATTGACAACAAGCATTGTCACTACGCTCCATTGTGTTGGCACATAAACTTCTGGTTGTTATTTCTGAAGGTGAGGTTAACTTTCATGTCGAAAGGTGACATTTCATTATTTTAACTTGTAGCTTTGGCTATTATAAACTTGAAATGTGAATTTATAATTTTGGAAGTTAGGTAGATATTGCACTAAGGATAATTTCAGTTTATAATAGCCAGAACTACAACTTAAAGTAATTACGGTGTCAACCAGTCAACATGAAACCTAAAAAAACTAATAACCAGAAGTTTCTAGTAACCATAATTAAGTAAGTACATATATAAATTAATATGACATCTATTTACATAAATGGTAGCATTATTATTATGTTTTCGTTGTGGTTTTCATATAAGAGTGTTGTGCTTTCCATCAAATTGTACCAACATTTCACTATTAGCTAACAGATGGAGTAACCAGTAACCTCTCGCGAGAGCATTTAGAACAAGACCTCTATATATACCCTTCACTAGTGCGACTACAATTTGACACCGGAAGAAATTTGAGGATCGTAAGAATCTTCAAATTTTCTCTGGTGTTCAAAAACAAAGTAAAAACATCTTTCAGGCATCTGCCCTTCTCACCCTTCTCTTGCAGGCTATCATCGTTTCCCAACTTAAGCCACCTATAAAGGCAGTGGCGCAGTAATGGGGGATGGGCAAAGGGGGCGATTGGCTCTTTATAGAATATGTCTGGGGGACAAATAGTGTAATTTCACCCTTTCGCTACTATATATTTTATGAGGTTTTTAACAATTTGTAAGTAGGGTTTTCTCATTAATCCATACGGAATGCTAAAATTCGTTGTTCGATTGTAGGTGGTGCAGAAATAAAACACGAAGAATTTGTTAAACACGTCTTTATTTTTAGGTCAACAGTGGCGAATTCGATATAGTCTATTTTTCTTTCATATGGAGCTGCAAATGCCGACATTCTAAGGAAATCATTGACAACAAGCATTGTCACTACGCTGCATTGTGTTGGCACATAAACTTCTGGTTGTTATTTGTGAGGTTGACATTTCATTGTTTTAACTTGTAGCTTTGGCTATTATAAACTTGAAATGTGAATTTATAATTTTGGTAGTTAGGTAGATATTGCACTAAAGATAATTTCAGTTTATAATAGCCAGAACTACAACTTAAAGTAATTACGGTGTCAACCAGTCAACATGAAACCTAAAAAAACTAATAACCAGAAGTTTCTAGTAACCATAATTAAGTAAGTACATATATAAATTAATATGACATCTATTTACATAAATGGTAGCATTATTATTATGTTTTCGTTGTGGTTTTCATATAAGAGTGTTGTGCTTTCCATCAAATTGTACCAACATTTCACTATTAGCTAACAGATGGAGTAACCAGTAACCTCTCGCGAGAGCATTTAGAACAAGACTTTTATATATACCCTTCACTAGTGCGACTACAATTTGACCCCAGAAATGATTAAAGGATTAAACGATCCTTAATCATTTCTGAAGCCCAAAAACAAAGTAAAAATCCTCCAGGCATCTACCCTTCTCACCCTTCTCTTGCAGGCTATCGTTTAGGGGCGTAGGAATGGGGGGATGGGCAAGGGGGGCGGTTGGCCCCTCATAGAATATGTCTGGGGGACCAATAGTGTAATTTCCCTCTTTCGCTACTATATATTCTATGAGGTTTTAAAAAATTGTACGTAGGGTTTTCTCATTAATCTATACGGGACGATCTAGGACAACTCGACGCAGCCAACTCGACGCGGAAAGCTCGACGCGACCAACTCGACGCGGGCCCAACTCGATCTGAGCCCAACTCGACGCGGGACAACTCGATGCCACGAATTATTAATACAGTATTTTGGATAATAAAAAAAAACATAACGGTCATTAATTTTTACGTAAATATAAACAAAAAATAACCCGATCTAGGAAAGACTAGTTACCGAAAGTAAAGTTTATCGAAAATTATGGTATAGATAGTATGTGCAGGAGTAATTTAAATAATCTGCCCTTTAATGTTTAATAGAGCTATATATCTTTTTACCGAATCACAATTTGTCGGAAAGACCAAGTTCTGGGCCCCAGTCGAATTCGACGAAATTATAATTTAAACACTGTACATATTATTGTAAATACTTTTTGTGACTATAGGCTGCTGCATTGCGGCCTCTTAAATATATCACTTGAATTGGTTGTGATTTTATACAAATCGTTATTTGTAATATTTAAAGCGGCTAGCAGTAATTAAACATCGTCCTTCCAATAAATTGTGATTCGGTAAAAAGATAAATTTTGTCATATAAAGCTATATTAACAGGCAGATTATGTAAATTAAGCTACACATACTATACATACCATAATTTTCGATAAACTTTCCTTTTGGTAAATTTTCCCTCGGTAAATTGTCTTTCCTAGATCCGGTTATTTGTTTATTTTTACGTAAAAATTCATGACCGTTATGCTTTGTTTTTTTCTTCCAAAATACTGTACTAATAATTCGTGGCGTTGAGTTGTCCCGCGTCGAGTTGGACTCGGATCGAGTTGGGTCCGCGTCGAGTTGACCGCGTCGAGTTCTCCCCTTCGAGTTGGCCGCGTCGAGTTGTCCGTATCCGTATACGGGATGCTAAAATTCGTTGTTCGATTGTAGGTGGTGCAGAAATAAAACACGAAGAATTTGTTAAACACGTCTTTATTTTTAGGTCAACAGTGGCGAATTCGATATAGTCTATTTTTCTTTCATATGGAGCTGCAAATGCCGACATTCTAGGGAAATCATTGACAACAAGCATTGTCACTACGCTGCATTGTGTTGGCACATAAACTTCTGGTTGTTATTTGTGAGGTTGACATTTCATTATTTTAACTTGTAGCTTTGGCTATTATAAACTTGAAATGTGAATTTATAATTTTGGTAGTTAGGTAGATATTGCACTAAGGATAATTTCAGTTTATAATAGCCAAAACTACAATTTAAAGTAATTACGGTTCAACCAGTCAACATAAAACCTAAAAAACTAATAACCAGAAGTTTCTAGTAACCATAATTAAATAGGTACATATATAAATTAATATGATATCTATTTACATAAATGGTAGCATTATTATTATGTTTTCGTTGTCGAAGTAGATTGAGAATGAGTAGCATGTTTTAACATATGACGAATATAACTACTTAAATTTTCAAGACCGTCCTAAATCAACTCATCCTCATCAGTGGGTTCCATATGGTCATTATTCAGGTCACCATCTACAAAAACATTAAATGAAATACATATAAATTATTTTGGAATCTACAATACTTACCACTCAATAATTTCGAACATTATTCACTGCTTCTTACGTTTTTGTCTACGTCAAGATTTAATTCTGGAGTTTGATATTCTTCAGTATTACCAGATCACAGCGACCCATCATTTTTCCTAAGATATATTTTCTTAGACGATATTTGAATTGCAGAGCTGTAGAGTGGTCATGGAGGACTCCTTTGGCTCTGATTACACCGAAAAAGTTTTCTAGTACATCCTGGTTGAGCCTATACGTTAACAAATAGTTAATGTTGAATTTGTAGGGAAGACTTTAGGAACAGAATATCTTATTTCAGAGCTTACTATGAAAAAAAGAAAACTTAAAATTGCAAACCTTAATTAATTGTTCCGACATAAGTAGGGATGGGCAGCCACGCTTATAAAATTACGGCAAAACTGCAACAGCACTACCAACAACTACCCATTAAATATCAGGCAGAAGATACCTACCAGTTGTTTTGTGAGTGGAAAAAGGAAAAACTCATTTTCACTGTAATTAAAGATGTCCTTTTAGCTTATTTTTCTAATAAGGTAAGCAATTTTAAAAAGTACAGAAATAAAATAACAAGAATTATAATAATTATAGTCAAAAACGTTGAAATCTTCTTCCTTGTGGTCCAAATTTTCAATGTTAAAATTAGTGATGGGCAGAATCGAATACTTTTCAGAATCGAATTCATCGCATTCGAATACTTTTGAGAATCGAATTCATCGCATTCGAATACTTTTGAGAATCGAATGATCGTTCGAATGCAAGCAATTCAAATGCAAAATCGCACGAATTCAGAATCGAGTTGTGCGCTCGATCTCGTACTGGGGGAGTGGTAACGTGTGACCTCGGCTGAGCGACACGCAACACCAGAGATAACGAGACGCTGTACGTGCACAAAGCAAAAATAAAAAATTCTTTTGATTGTAGGCGGTTCAGCTTACCCTATTAATAACGTATATTTGTTTTGAAATACTTAAATGTTAAATTTATAGTACCGAAAATGAATATGAGAAAAGGACTGTTTATAAAATAGTTGTTTTTATTGTTGTTGCGGGCCTATATGTATTTCTTTAAAATACATTTTTAAGACAACCCCAGCGTTTGTTTCTCTTTCCCTTCGATGTATCTGTTTAAATTTTTAGTAGATTTAGTTGCTTTTATGATTTTGGTGGTGCTATTCGTTAGAGTGTGCAATCTTCAGTCTGTGTGGTAATATTTTAATTTTATATTTAATTCTGTAGTCTATATTTAACTAGAAACATTTCAGCACCAACTATTCAAGTGAGACCTGGATAAAAAAAAACGGCGTTTGAGAGTTGATTCCATTCCTGCCTTCTATGGAAATCAAAATACCTATATGTAATGTTTATCTAAAGTCGAAACTTTCGGAATGGCAACGGGCAGCTCTATGTGCATTTATATTGTTACGCTTTTACGTTCGGGCTATTTAAAATTATACGACAAACATGGGTTCACACATTTATTTACAACAATGAATTATTACGATTATTATTTATTATTTACAAGCACACGAGAATTATCAAGCAGATTACAAATTACTAAAACTACGAACTATCGATACACTTGTTTTACTATACGGATTAACACACTTATTTATTTATATCACTCTTAAACACTAACGATTATATATGGTTCTTTATTTCTATTATTTATCTGTTCACGCGTTTTATTTATCTGGGAGCTCGGCGCTCTGATGCTGAATTCGAACTGAACTGTCGAAGAATTATTTCCGAACTGAACTGCGGGTGAACTCCGCCCGCTTATATATCACGCCGGTAATTTCTTTCAGAAGCCTCCAGTTGTTCTCGGCAACAGTGACGTGTCGCGTCAGGGCCGCTCTAGCATCGACTGGAAAATTAGTCATCCGCGTACACCTGCGTTCAAGGCCGCCCGTCGGCGGCCTATGATTCACGCGCTGGCAGCCGGCTTTGGAATTTCTAGTATAATCGAGGCATCGGGGCAAATAACCGTCAGCCGAATCGTTACACTGCCCCCGCCTTAGATCGTTCTGTCCCAGAACGAGTTGCGTCGGGTGCCTGTCTTTTCGCTCTTGTGGGGGTCCGATGGCGGTACTTGCAGGCGGTGCCCTTCCTGCACATGGACTGGCTGGTGAAGCAGCAGCCCACGGTGGTCTCCAGGCTTCGCAACAGCACACCTCGATCTGGACGCCGGTTGTCTCTTGTACTGCCGATCGGTAGGCCATCAGGAACAGGTGCATGTACTGGCCCCAGTCACGCGGATGCTCGGAAACCCTTGTGGGCAGATGCTTCCCCATGGTTCCGTTCATCCCTTCCACCATGCCGTCCGATTGAGTATGAAGGGCAGTGGTCCGGATCTTGCGTATCCCCAGTGGCTTACAGACGTTCTGGAACGGTCCAAACTCGAAATTCCGGCCCTGATCGGAATGTAACTCCAGGGGGACTCCAAAACGGCTGAAGCACTCCTTCACCAGAACATCAGCGACAGTACCGGTCTCTTTCTTCGGAACGGCGTACGCTTCGGGCCATTTGGTGAAGTGGCTCATGCACACCAAGATGTATTTATTTCTCGCTTCGGTTTCGGGGCATGGTCCGACGATGTCAATGGCTATACCCTCGAACGGACCACCGACGTTGTACTGCCACCTCGGAGCTCTACGTCTTCCAACCGGTCCGTTTCCCGTAGCGCATGCTTCGCACCTCCGGCACCACTCTCGGACGTCACCTTTGCAGCTCGCCCCGTAGAACCTTTCTTGGACCTTCTGCAACGTCTTCTTCAATCTGAAGTGTCCCCCATAGGAGCCATCATGCAGGCGGCGCAGAACCTCGGCCACTCTACTCCCTGGAACCATCGATCGTGATCTCGTTGCCCTACTGTCCTCATCTTCCAAGATTCTGGTCAGGACGTTGTTGTCCAGCTGCAAGGAGTCCCATTGCTCCCAATAAGTCTCCACTGTTGCGTTGGTGGCGGGGACCTCCTGCCAGGTAGTTCGACGGCCATCTTGCTTCCAGGCTATAACCGTGCCTAAGTCGGGGTCGTTCTCCTGGCTGCTCTGCAACTCGTCTGGCTCCCATGAGTCGTCGACTACAGTGGTACGATTGGCGGGTACCGCACGACTCTTTAGTCTCGAACAGTAGCCGCAGTCCGCAGGGCAGGGCCCCCTGGATAACGCATCGGCGTTGCGGTGGGCTGTGCCAGGCCGATGATTTATTCCCAAGTCAAACTCTTGTAGGCGCTCGATCCACTCAGCCACCTGCCCTTCAGGGTTCTTGCACTGCAGCAGCCATCTTAGAGCAGGATGATCGGTCTTCAGCAAGACTCTTTTGCCAAACTCAACTGATTTATGTTTTCCTACGTCAGTACGGCCGCTGGGATGATCTCCGCACTCGACGATGTCTTGGTACCGGGCCACCAAATCTTCTATCTTCTTCCGTTTTCGTTGGCTCATGCCCCCTCCCAGTATTGGGTTCCTCCTGACGGTTGCCAGTTCCCTGCTGACGTTCATCATCCTTACTGGGACCCCAAGCCCAGTCTTCATCAACGTCTTCCCTACCAGGATACCATGAGTGAGCTTCTTGCCACCATCAGGCTCGACCACGCGCACCACGTTACCCCGGAGATCGCTATCCAGGTATGCATCCACGACCCTCTCGGTTCGTCCTTGCAGAGTAACATCTTCCGCCCATACCACTTGTGCCGCGATCTCCCCTCTTGGGTGTCGGGAAAGATCCTCCCCAGCCACGTGCAACTCGCCGCGTCTCAGGTCCAAAGCGCACTCACACTTATCCACAACATCCATTCCCAGGATGCACTCGTCCGCACTGTCAGCATAATCGGGCTCAACCACGCGCACCACGTTGCTCCGGAGATCGCCATCCAGGTATGCATCCACGACCCTCTCGGTTCGTCCCTGCAGAATAACATCTTCCGCCCATACCACTTGTGCCGCGATCTCTTCTCCTGAGTGTCGGGAAAGCTCCTCCCCACCCACGTGCAGCTCGCCGTGTCTCAGGTCCAAAACGCACTCACACTTATCCACAACATCGATTCCCAGGATGCACTCGTCCGCAATGTCAGCATAATCGGGCTCAACCACGCGCACCACGTTGCTCCGGAGATCGCCATCCAGGTATGCATCCACGACCCTTTCGGTTCGTCCCTGCAGAATAACATCTTCCGCCCATACCACTTGTGCCGCGATCTCTCCTCCTGGGTGTCGGGAAAGCTCCTCCCCACCCACGTGCAGCTCGCCGCGTCTCAGGTCCAAAACGCACTCACACTTATCCATAACATCCACTTCCAGGATGTACTCGTCCGCACTGTCAGCCATCAGATCCCGATGCTTGAGGGTTTGATTCCCAATCTTCAAATCAGCTTCCCCATGTGTGGTCACCGCACCCCCCGTGGCAGTGCGAAGGCGTGTCTCGTTGTGCAGCAGCTGACCCTCGTCCCTTACTACGTCAGACCTGGCGATGGACTTTGTCGCTCCAGTATCCAACTGCAGAGACCGAACTCTTCCATTTATTTTCCCATCAAGCTTTTGGACTACTTTCTCTTGCTCGGCCTTCAGTCATTCCGCACTTGCGAGATTCTAGTTTCATTTGATGCGTGTTCTTTGTTTCCAAGCATACCAGTCTCACAAACTATGACATACCTGCAGGAATTACTTAAGTATAATAATTTGGATTCAAACAAAATTGACGAGTTAGTTAGATTAACTACACTTTGCATGTTCGAGAATTGCTTTCAAATAGATAGAAAATTGTATGAACAGCACGAAGGAACAGCAATGAGACACAGCCTTTCCCCTTTCGTTGCCAATCTTTTTATGTCAAAATTTGAAACTGAATTTAAGAATAACACAGAGTATTTTCCAACTGTTTTTGATTTATCTAAATGTAGTATTGATAATTTTTTGAATCAGTTAAATTCCAAATTTCCTAGCATAAAATTCAGATATAAAATGGAAAACGAAGGACAACTGCCATTTCTAGATACCTTAGTAATAAGAAATAAAAATAAATTGGAATTCGATGTTTATAGAAACGAAACCAATGTAAACAGATTCAGTTTATCGGATTCAAATCATTGTTTTCAACACAAAATGGCTGCTCTACATTTCTGAGTTCATAGACTGTTAACCTTTCCTTTAAACAAAGATGGATATACCACTGAACTTCAGACCATAAAAAGCATCGCTGTGTACAATGGTTTTCCTTCTAAAATTATCGACAATTTGATTAGAAAACAAAAAACAAAATTGCATGTTCGAAATTCCACAACTCTCGTCAGTCTTTCGTTTCACCCGGCTACAAGAAGCCTAGAACACATTTTTAAGGAATCGGGCCATATAGTTGTGTATGGTTCAAACAACAATATTAGAAATTTGTTGGGAAATCCAAAAGACAAACTTAGGACTTTAGAGAGATCTGGAATTTATGAAATTAAATGTTCCCATTGTGATACTAAATATATTGGGCAAACACGTCGCAATTTTGGTACTAGGTTTAAAGATTCAACAGATTTGAAAAATCGAGTATTGCTCAAGATATTTACGAAACGGGCCATAGTATAATGGATGACTTAAACATTGTAAATGCGTTAACTTCAACAAAGCAACTAAATTTTTTTGAAAGCTTGGCCATTTTTAAGAACCGAGATAATAAACATTTGAACAAAGACGGTGGACCTATACCTTCCTCCATCTTGTATGATTTATTGAAGTTAAATTGACCGCCGGCCATGTTAATTGGCCCTCGGCCACGCCCTCCGAGTCAGACAGTATAAATAGCTGTAAAATGCGCTGGAATCGCCCACTTTCATTTGTGATTTGGTCAGGAGCATATCGTTGCCATTTTGCTGTGTAAGTTTCGTAGCTACTGATGATGACAGCTTGGCTGTCGAAATACGTATTTAGCAAATTGTGAAACAATAAAGAAGAAAACCTGCGATCGATCACTAATAATAATCAATGGTAGTATAATCGCAGATCAAGACCATTATTATTTATATATCACGGTAGCTCTGAAATGCTCTTACTCAAATTCGGTGGCCTTGGGTCGCAGATTTCTATCATCAGCTGTACTACTGCAAACTCTTTTAATAATCAAAAAAACACAGGGCGCCAGAAATCACATATTTTGAGAAATAAATAAAATTACAGCAACAATTAGGTTTATTTGGTTAATAAATAATAGTTGCTTGCAACATCGTAATTAGGTCTGTAAATTGTTTATTGCAAAGTTTAAATACAGTATATAGCTAATGCTGAAAATGCAGCACGCACAAAAAATATGTGAACCTCTTTTGGGCTCTTGGATTGAATATGATTGCAATTCTATGAAGAGGTAAGCTTACCACTGTCATATATTTTAACCGTTATCTCGGTAATGATAGTAAAATGGCGTGAGGGCACTTCTTACAAAATTCTTAATACGTATTCATTAAGCAAAACTTTAAATTTGTGAATTGTAAATTTAGGAACAATTAATACATAACGTTTTAAATTTGTAAAGCGCAGTTTAAATTTGTAAATTGTGAATCTGACTTTTAAAGCAGAGATTTATGAACAATTAATACATTATGTTTTAAATATGTAAAGCGTAGTTTAAATTTGTAAATTGTAAATCTGAAGCGTTGTTACAATCGATTCAGCCAACAATTCATAGGCGGACGTGGTTGTCAACAAACTTTGAAACACTAACCTGGGTGGTGATAAAAAACGTTGCCGGTAGGCTCTGAATTAGTCCAGGTTTATTTTAAAGATCCAGCCATCAGCAGCAGCGACCTCGTGGCCAAAGTTGATAAGGAGACAGACGCTCCGTGTTACAAACGGCAAGTCCAAAATGGCATTCCAGAAAGGAGTTGCGGGTCCAAATTATTAACTATGATGCCGATTAGGACATCTAACGTGGCGTCAATCCAAATAAGAAGTCGCTTAACAACGGCGGCGTTTAAAAGTGACGTTGAAGAATATCGTCAAAGAGCTAATAAAAAAACGGGAAATTACTAAAATAAATATCAACAAGTAGCGTAGACATACCTGATTTTAGTCATCAGCTCAGAAACGAAGTTAATTAATAATTGGTGCAGTAGCACGCAGGAATGCCTTCGTAGAAGCAAGTTACTTCAACCGAATGCAGAAATAGAATGCTTGCTAAACGACGGAATAGCTGCTCGCTGGAGCGGAGAGATAACAAGTGAATTTCGGAAAAACCAAAACCAGCACTTTTGCGCGAACAAGATTTGATATCGTTTGAAATACAGCGAATTATAACTCAAGTGAAACTATACAGGCTGGCCCGGAAGTGACTAAATGGCGAAACAAATAGCAGGAGCTAAAGATTTGTTTCACTTGTTAAATATTAGTGTGGTGAGGTGTTTTAACTATTTGTGATATTTTCAAACCACAGGCTGCAGCAGTGTTTTATTCAATAAATAACGTTTATATTCCAAGAAGCGTCCCTTCCATGACGATTTTTCGGCCAGCTTTTCAATTTGTTTGATTTTAAAATTGATTTAGTTTAAATTACCGAGTAGTTCTCTTTATTGTTTTAGTATTATTAGGAACGCTAAGATATTTTTATCCATAGGTGCCTTTGATTTTTCAAAATATTTAGTGTCGCAACTTCCACTTCTGTTATCTGCGAAACGCGAAAGATAGAATTACATTAGTACTTGGATATAGTTCAGGCTTTATCATTGGCGAAAATGAGACCTAACAGATACAGACTGAGGCGGAAAAGAAACTTTCATCAAATATTTGCCTAGAAGGGCGGAGTTCATATCCCCCAGCGGACTATATATTTTTTTAATTTGCAAATTGATCTAATTCGCGCTAGGAAAGTTCCGTGTAAACCTCTTTATGGATTTTCTCAGAGAGTACTTGAGTCGGAAGGTGTATGTATATATTTTTAGAATGTAATGAATAAGTGGTATTTTCTGCATACCATTTATTCAATATGTAATTTGCTAACAAAGTAATATGACGCTTCAGTTACTATTACTTTTTATAGTTATAAGTATGCAAGCACAACTATAGCGGAGATACAGAAGACGCTAACATTCAACTTCAAATCGTTTAAGAACGAATTAAAAATTGAGTAAAAAACATTTTTATTTTCCCTTTAATAAAATGCTACAGAATACTGTACTTCATCTGCTTGCACCATATCTGATGCATCCCGTATGCATTTGTATTTTCAGCTTAGATTAATTTTTTGAGGACTGCGTTCTAGATTCCGAAAGGTTTTATCGATTTCGACGACTTCTCTACATTATAGTAATAAAATGAAGCAAAAACTTTTGAAATTGTTTTCAAATTTTACTTAATTAGGTTAGTATAAACTGTAATCATATTTTCTTCCCTAAAATTATATTACTGAAAACAAACTGCTAGGCATAGCTAAAAAATATTTAACCTAGCTCTTACTTAAAAAATATTATCTAGAACTTCCGAGCTATATGGCTGGATATCTATATCTGTAATTGTTACATATGTCAGCCACAGGGTCTATTTCTGTTCGGGCACATATTATTCTAGTATTTCAAGCAGGAATTTGTGTATTCACCTAATTGATATTAATGTATTTATTCATGTGTTACATAATGTGTTTAGTTCCTTCGAATTCGTTCTGTATCTACGAATCAGTTAATGCATTTATATAACTCATTCATCTACAGTATCATCAGGATATTTCGTTGCGTATTATTTTCACATTTACTGTGTAAAAATAGATATCATATGGGTTATATTTAGTGCTCTCTTTTACCAGAAATTAACATTTATTTTTTTTTTCTCCATCGTTTTGAAATAACCGAGCTTTTAATTATTGCTCTAACTGATATACACCTAAAATCTTTTCGGTATTAACTAACCTAGTTTTTCAGTTCGTAGTGAATTGAGAAGCGTTTAGACGCCTATACTTTCTACTAAAGCCAAATCTAAGGGGCGATTTATTTGTCTCAGCAAACTAATTGCCACCTAACAGCTCATAACAATATCCACCAAACCCCTGATTGAACCGAGCTAAGACTCCACTAAGTTCAGTTTTGCCCGACATCACTGCTCAACAAAGTTGTTTTATGTACGTAGGTTTCCCTTGGAAAGCATTGATCGTAAAAGTGTGTGAGCTACCCAAACATTAATTTTTGATTTTAAATAATGGAGGTTGTCTTCCAATATTCTGTGCTGATGTGGTGCATGTCATTATGAATCCATAATTTAGCGCATAGGCGTCAATTTACGGCGATACCTGCTTTGCTGGAAAACTAATTTATTGTCGCAAATAAATTCACATTCTGTTATGCACGCTTGTTTGTTGTTCGTTTTTATCAACTCGTTTATTTTTACAGCGGATGCGTTGCGGAAGAAATAAGGGCATTTTTGCGGTTAATTTTTAACCGCTCGTAAATGGTGAACATAGCCTTACTCGATGCTGGGGTTGAATACTAAATGGCAGATACTCCGACAGTTGGAACCGCTGGAATATGCTATGCAACATAAGAAAAATTTGTATGGGGGTTAAATTCCATCTGTTACTATTCTGAAGAAAACTGTGGAGACATGTAAATATTTGTGATTATTATTACTACATTAAGATGTATTCGAAAGTATTTTCACAGTGTTAATTCATTACGGCATACTAGATAATAATGAATAAATATTAGAATTTTTGATTATGGGTAATAATTTTTTAATTCTTGTTTACAATAATTGTTCCTTATAATTAAGCATTCCAGTAGCAAGCAGCCGATGGAGGATAACATATCCATAATAATATTGCAAATATTCGTTATGCAAAGATGACAACGCCTTGTAAAGCCTTTTCTTCTAGTTTTCTGGTCAATTTTGTAAGTGTTGCTATATAAAAATAAACATCGGCCTCTACTAACGATCCTAACGGCAGCGAGATCTGGACACTTCAGAGAAAACACGAAAACAAGATAATACATACCGAAATGAAACATTTGAGAAAGATAGCTAGTAAGACAAAATGGAACAGAATACGGAATGAAGAACTAAGAAAGATGTTAGATCAAAAGTCAATACAGGAGAAGATAGAAAAGAAACAATTACCTGTAGGCACACATATTAAGGATGGATCCAAAGAGAACATAGAGAAAAGTACTGGAAGCAAGAATACTATCAAAAAGATGGGGAAGACCTAGGAAAACCTGGATGGCACAGATAGCAGCGATAAGAAGAGTAAGGGGAAATTCATCAAACAAAATGAAAATATTAGCAAGAAATAGCAAAAATTGAAGAAATGGGTTAAAGAGGAGACATAGTCCTAAATCCAACGCCATTGCAAAAAGAAGAAGAAGTCGGCCTTTACGTTGAGCGTCATTAAACCCTGTAAGTTTTTTTAGTAAAATTTTGGCGTTGTTCGGTTCGTTACCTTGACAAACCTTTGCAGATCAGCGGCTCCAATGTAGTTTAAGTTGCCTAACCTAGAAAAACATTACTGCCAATTTTCCCTCCATGTTATAACCGTCATTTCTGAGGTGCTAATGCGCCGACGGGTAGTGTCTGTGTATCGGTCCAAAACAAGAAAAAATAATTGAGGTATTACGTCGACTTGAAGAAAAATGTACCAAAACTGAAAAAGAATATTAGATGCACATAAACAGTACACTATGAAGAATAACTTGAGGATTTTTGGTGTTCCGGAATGTGACATCAAAAAATGGACATTGGTTCAACTGATTACGCGATTGATATCAGCCACAGATTGAAAGGCAAGGAGGGAAGTCGTCCGATTATTGTAAAGCTTCTACAGAGAAGTACCAAATATTTTATTTTTAAGAACAAAAAGAAGCTCAAGACACCAACATTTCTATCAAAGAGGATCTAACCAGAACAGGCCCGACATTGTTAAAACAAGCTGCTGACAAATTTGGGTTTAAAAATGTTTGGACTTTCGATGGAAAGGTGTTCATAAAAAGTACCAACGTTGTCCACAACGTAATAACGAGAAAACACCTCTTGAGGTTGTACTATTTAGATGTACATGTGCAGTGCGCGAGTCTATTTGTGCGACCTTGCAAAATAATGTTTTTATTGTTAAATTTGATATATAATAATTCATTTAATTTGTATATTAATAATAATTGGTTTTTATAGTATTACGTTGCTATATAATAATTTTTCAAAAATAGGAGAAATTATCTTTAGATTTTGAAAATAATGTGAATCCGAAGGCGGTGTGTGAGATAGAGGAGTTTAAACATCTCTATGGTAAGCATGCAAAATCCTTTCCTTTTATACAGATGAACATATGTAGTATGAACAAAAGCTATGATGAATTTATGTTGTATCTTGAATCATTAGCTATAAATTTTATGATAATTATAGTTACCGAAACATGGCAAATCCAATCGAATCTTATCAGATACTAGCTGTTACCCGCGACTTCGTTCGCGCGAGGTTCGTTATTTGTGAATTAAATAATGACTAATTATTTTCTGTCATCTCATCCCATCCTATCCTCGTCCCCGTCCCTTTCTCGGTCAGCGTACCGTCCCATCTCGTCCCGTCCCGTCCCGTCCCGTCCCGTCCCCTTCTCTTCCATTCCATCCATTTCCGTCCCGTGCCGCTTCGTCCCGCCCCGTCCCGTCTCGCCCCTTTCCGTCCCGTCCCTTTCCTTCCCGTCCAGTCCCGTCCCGTCCCCATCTCTTATTTATCCGTACAAAATTGGAACCCCCATTTTACCTCTTTAGGGGTTGAATTTCGAAATATCCTTCCTTATTCCTTATATACATCATAAAGTGAACCTCTGTGCAAAATTTCAGCTTTCTAGGTCCAAGGGTTTGGGCTGGGCGTTGATGAGTGGGCGAGTGAGTGAGTGAGTCGGGACTTTCAGTTTTATCTATATATAGATAACTTAAAAAACTACACTTTGCGCTTCTCTTGTGGTAACTTTAATCAGAATGATGGGGTAATTGTATATGTTAAAAATAGCTATAAACATAGTGTAAAGGTAATCGATTTACGTTGTGGTATTTCTTTCATACTCCTCAAATGCGTAATGCCATAGTAGAATGGGGACAGAAATTCCCCACCACTTCTACCACCACTTTTAATTGATTAAGCCATGTGGGCATAATCAATTAAAAATGCCTGGGGCGTCGGCCATTTTGATGTCGTCACAATTAAATTGCCTGGGGCTTCGGATTTGTTGTCGTCACATAAAATGCCTGGGGCGTCTGCCATTTTGATTTCGTCACACTTATTTTTGGATTTTGATGCTAGTGCCGTTTTGAGTTTTGATTTTGCTCGCGCCATTTTTGAATTTTGAATTAGTCACTCATATTTTATTAAAAAAAATTTCTGGTCTTCGCCGGATACGAACCTGCTGCCTTCGTGTTGCGAGTCTTTTAGCCTAGCCACTGAGCTATAGAGGCTTGTTATAACTTTCTCTTTCGAAGTCTCTCACAACTGTGCATGCTGTTTGAAGTGTTGCTCTGTATACTTCATGCTTCGCACTTCCCCTCTCACAATCATGCTATCTCTCTTGCATTCGTTTATCTTTGTCGTACTAACTGTATGTAAGGTTATGTCTTGCACGTTCCAAAGGCATATTTTATTTAAAAACTGCTATGCCCCATACCGGATTCGAACCGGCTGCCATCGTATCGCTATCCCTATACACTCACCACTAAGCTATAGAGGTTGGTTATAACTTTCTCTTTCGAAGTACATCACTACTATGTAAGATGATTGAAGTGTTGCCTATATTTAAAAAAAACTTGGTTATTCTAAGTCGAATTTGAACCTGTTATCATTGTATTGCTATTCTCATAACCTACCCACTTGACTATGGCGAATGGTTAGTACTTTCTCTTCGATGTGCGCCACTATGCATGAAAATAACCTAAAGACATACTTAAAAAACATATAAAAGTCTGTAGTAGATTGTTTTAGAATAGTATCGTAACAACAGAGTGTAAATATCTAGCTAGCGATTGTAGAAAAAGATGGATCCTAGAAGGTGATTCAATAAACGTCAAGATCCAAGTGAGAGGCATGGTCAAGCCCCTTACGCTAGGAAATCTGGTGAGAACATGCAGTTTTCAAGTAAAACACCCAGCCGTGCATCCCCGACTCAGCTAACAGTTACATTCGAGGATTTACAAACGTTCATTGATGAAACACTGCCTTCATACAATATAACCACGGACCAGCAGGGGCCATACATATATGTATTATACATATATTGCTAGTAGGGCCTAAGAACGCCCGAAAACATGACGGCGCCGACATAATCTCATTTAGAGTATAACGCGTCTCGTGCGCATGCGTGAGAATTCAAGCTCCGCCTTTAGAAGCGAATTTTAAACTTGGTTGGTTCCCCACCGCGCGGACGACGCGCTTGCGCACAGCTCTCCATTATACATTGAAGAGTTGGTTATCTGTCCCACTTCATCCGTGAGTTTCCCACTCATAGCCGCTAGCAATATAGTAAGTATTACATATATGGGGCCATACAAAAAACCAGTGAAAAGAGACGTTTATTATGCGATTTATATATGCCTTTGAACAATAGCTTTTGTAAAGTCGCCCATATAAATCTGGATCCGTATAAAAACTTTTCACCAGTTGCACGTCTTCTGAAAACCGATATAGGGGCCGGCGTCTCGTTTGGTGCTGAAGGTTTTATATCTGTTTTGGATAGTTTACCTAACGTTTTTGTATCTGTACAGCAAGGAGTTTCAACTTTTGAAATGACTGAACATAAAATCGAGCACATGGGAAACGATATCTGCAGAATTATTTCAAAGGACAGCGTAAATACGTTTGCGCTTTACGTGACGTATCAGACATTAGAAAATTTACTGAAAATGTACAACTTGTTAGTTAAGAAATTTAATGATATGAAAACGGTAAAATGCAATTTTACAAAATTTCGTGATAATGTGATTGATGCAATTATACATTCAGAAACTTTATGCTTCTATGATTCCATACTTGTCAATACATTAAGTTTAAAAATTATGTTACCAACGAGATACAAAATTTGCTGGACATCGATGAAAGGTTAAAATCATACCTGTCCTAATTTTTGTATTTGTTTATATTTTGAAAAACATTTCAAACAGGTTTTTCGATGATTATTAGTTTTTAAGATTATATATGTGTTATATATTTTAAACAATATGTGTGTAAATGTTTTTAATAAATAAAACTATTTAAATAATTTAAAACTTGCCTTGCCTGATTTTAATATATTGGTTTCGAAATGAATAATATAGTAATTTTTCAAAACTTACGAATTTTTTGTTACATTGCTCTCTTTAGGTCTCGAGAATGATAAAAATAAATTATCGAAACTGTGGACCTTAGCATCAAGTGGTTTTATTTCAACAAACCATTAATAGCTCTTGAAATCGTTGCTCAAGTACTGAGATTGGTGTTGGCTAAACCTCTTTCCCAGTCAAAATTTCCTAGCCTTGTATATATATATATAAAGATAGTTCCTCTCACAGCTTGTGTGGTTACATACACAGTAAAATGTTTTTCCTTGCCTGAGACAGGGGTTGGAATAACTCCAATCTCAGTACTGCGCACAGGTACCAAGCTTTAATGGTTAGATTGAAATAAAACCACTTGTATGTATCGCCTGACGTTTCGTATTTATTTTATACTTTTTCAAAGGCTAAGGACAAAAATTTACAAATAAGCAACGTTGTTATAAAAGTTATTGAGAGTGAAGGTCTTACCTAACAACTTGTGGAACCAAACACATGTTTTTAAGGACATGTGACGATATTCAAATTTGAAAAAATTCATCGGAAAAAAGGCAGTGGGCCACCAAAGTTACAGAACTAAGCTACACATAACATAACAACACTTGATCCTGCATCGAGCAGGTTACAAATTAAAGGTTCACTGACACATTTAAAATTTGATTTACAATAATTTTATTAGCTTTTTGACCAAAATGGCAGTCAATTAGATAAAAGTCGTGGTATTGAAAATTATTTCTAAGCAAGCAGCAACAGGTGTCTGAAGGTTGTTAGAGCCGCGCATGCGCGGAGCGCAAGGCGTCCGAATATTACGAGGGACGTTCAAAATGGAAATGACCAATTAGCTTGTACAATGCAATCTAATAAAAAACTAGTCAAAAAATTGACGACAACGGTTATGTCTAAGGGTTCTAAAAGGTGGAAGCTACAAAAAGAGTTCTAATTGAGCCCCTAACTTGTAAGTTTACCAGGGGAAAGACAAACCTGAGAAAATATGGAGGAAAAAGAGACCCTAAATAGATCTAAACATAACTAAATTTATTGTGGAACCGTATTGAGCTTATTAGAAAATTATTATTAAAGAAGTAGTAATAGAATTGGGGGAGTAGAAAGAAAATATGATAAGATAAAAGTATCTACCCATTGGGTTGCCTCGGTTGGAGAAATTCTAAGGAGAAATCATTATTGGACATGGCTAACAAAAGGTAGTAGGATACACTCAGATGGTCAATGTCAGTATCTGAATTTAAGGTATTATTGGTACCAAAAATGTGGCACATTTCGATAAAAGTGCGGTGATTAGAATTTGGTTGAGTGGTTTGGATTTTTGCATTTTCAAAATCCATACAATGACCAGTGCTGCTGACATGTCCAGCAAGGGCGCAGGCTTTGGGTTTAAGACGAGAGTCGCTTTTATGGTGAGTAATTCTCGATTTCAACCTTTGAGAAGTTTGACCAATATACGTAGAAGGACAACCACTACAGTTTATCTGATAGATGGCATTAGGGGTTAGGAGAGCTGGAGTTTTAATCTTTAATTTTGAGAAACAATCTTTTATGATATGATGGTGCTTATCCGCAATGATAATATGATCGAACTTACGAAAAACCTGTTTAATTATATGAGAAAGTTCTTGGACGTAGATGAGATTTTTGTAAAGTGGAGGTTTATCATTTATATTATTATCAAAATTTTCTGGAGGAATGACCCTGCCCCTGGAGGTGGAGTATAAAATAGAATTTAGTAAAGAGATAGGATAATTATTTAATTTAAGAGTATTAATTAATTTATTGAGGTTTTCTGCGTGAAAATCCGGATGCGAGATCGTTAAGATCCTGTGCTTGGGCCCTTTCACTACATTCAACTATGTCGAATGTTGTGTATAGAATGGAAATTCAGATAACGGCCAGAACTGGTTGGTTTAACGTACCAATCCAGTTTAATGTTGTTGGAAATCGTTCTGATAACCAGAGTGTCCTGGAAGGGAACAGACCTATCCTTTTCTCTTTCCACTGTAAATTGGATGTGAGGGTTGGAACCATTCAAAACACTCAGCACATTGTCAACGTCGACGACCGGTACTGCACACCCTAGATCATCAACATACTGGTAAAGAAACTGAAATTGAAAAGTCAGCTTAGGGACACTTTCCTTTATGATGGTATTGACTATGATTTCGGCCAGAATGGGGGAAAGAGTTGACCCCATTGGAGATCCAAAGATTTGTTTATAAAAAGTGTTATTGAAGGAAAAATATGTTGTCCCGTCCCGTTCCGTCTCGCTCCGTCCCGTCTCGTCCCTTCCCGTCCCGTCCCTTTCCTTCCCGTCCAGTCCCCTCCCGTCCCGTCCAGTCCCGTCCCGCCGCATCCCGTTCCGTCCCCATCTCTTCCCTTCTTTTTCCGTCTCGTCCCGTTCCGGCCCGCACCGTCTCGTTCCGTCCCTTCCCGTCCCGTCCCCTTCCCTTCCCGTCCAGTCCAGTCCCGTACCGTCCAGTCCCGTCCCATCCCGTTCCGTCCCGTCCCGTCCCGTCCCCTCCCTGTCAGAATATGTAATTCCAATCGTCGGAGAATACAAATATCTTGGCATTATCTTAGATCCCAAACTCCTATGGTCAAAACTTGTCCAATATGTGAGGAGCAAATGTGAAAAGGGTAATAGCCTTCTCAAATGAGTAACTAATAGAAGGTGAGGTGCAGACCACGAAGTCGCTTTGATGTTCTACAAGACTTATGTACGATCTATTCTGGATTAAGGTTGCGTTCTTTATGGATCAGCAAGTAAATGTCATTTATTAAATGTTGATCGAATTCAGTACAAATGTATTAGGATTTGTCTTGAAGCTATGAAATCTACTCCAACACCTGTATTGCTTGCTGAAAGTAAAGAGATTCTTTTGGAAAAGCGAAGAGAATCTATCAATCAAATACATCATAAGATTAAGATCTCCTGAGTCCACATTAATCCAATCCTTATATGGGCTATCTATTGAAAACTTAACAAATATATTCTGGAGAATCAAAACAATTCCTCCTTTAGTAGATGCTGTGCTTGAAACCAACAATACTCCAAATATTTACAAATCTAACAAAAAGTTGCTTATTTATATCGTTGATTACAAATATCTAGTAATGAAACCTAAAATATTAATCCTCCAATACTCGGAATCGACACAAATTAATAATATCCTGAAAATTAAACTTCCGATATTTTGTTCTATATATACCGCTGAAGCAATAGCCTTAGAAAAAGCTCTTACTTGGCTAGATGAAGATAAATTAAATAAAGCAGTGATTGTATCGGACTCAAAATCGGTTTTAAGTGGGTTAAGCAACACTACAACGAATTACAAAACCTGTAGCATCATATGTAGCATTAATAGTAAAATAGGAAATAAAAACATAACATTTATTTGGGCCAAAAGTCATACAGGTATTGCAGGTAATGAGATGGCTCACCAGCTTACCAAAGATTCTGTCACTAATGGTGAATTCGAAAATGTAATAACATCTTTTGACTTATCCAGATTCCACTATAACGCGAAAAATAAAAAGTGGCAACAGAAATGGAAAGAAATTGCTCATACTTTCAATAACTTATATTACCTTCTTCATCCCTCCTTACCGGTAGAGATACCTTATACATTTAACTGTCAGATGCCTAAAAAGTCCCCCGCAACAATAACTCGGTTAAAATCTAACCATGGTAGATTTCCAGCCCATCTTGCCAAGTTACATATAGGGCAGCCGTAAGGGTATACGGTGATGATTCTGTGTGTGACATTAATCATATACTTTTTGGTTGCTCCAAGAATATGGATGAAATTGAAATCCTTTACAAGACATTGATAGACAACAATATACAATTGCCAATTAACGTTGCCCATTTACTTTCACTAATGAAAATATATTTATGGATTAATATGTAACTATTTATTTAAGGTAGACCAACTAATTTAAAAGAATAATTTTCAATATTAAACATCTGTGGCAAATGGATGTATTTCCATGCCATCCCATTTCTACACACACACACACACACACACGCGTATTTTCTGTCATGCGTTTTACATCCTTAGTTTGAGGTTTTAATTTACCAAATAGTTTCTAGAAAAGATACGGCTTCTCCTATTGAGATTGGATGACTCATGTTATACCCATATCCTATTTACGCAGTCTGCAATATTATTGTAAAAATAGCCATGCTGTAGCTTCATCATTCTGTCCAAATAGAGTATTCATTCTAACAAATACAGTTAAATGCAGAAACTTCAACCTTGAGAGCAAGGGATTTTATTTCTAAAATTTGCAGGCAGGACTGTAGGATCCATATCCCAAAATATTCATGCAATTCGTTTCATTTAATATCTAATTCTCAATGCTGCATTTGTTTAAAATAAGTTTCGTGGAGAATTTATGTGTAAAATGACCTACTTATGCATTCACAGAATCCGCTTACAAAATGTCATTACTTAATTGATATACGGCTTTTGTGCTGGTTCACTGCTCGCTAATTTTTAAAATAAATGTAAAAGTGGTTGATGATATTAAAGTAAGGCTTCTGGATCTTCAAATAAGACGAAGACCGCGCTTTTTACGCAACATTTAAAAAGGCTCCCTTTCCCCAGTAAACATTTTAAGCTAACAGCGTTTCCTTTTTTTAAATAACTGTATTGTTACTTCACTCCGAGGAGTAAACCGCGTTAAAGCCTAATGGTTACGCTGGGAAATGTCACTGCTTTTTATATGTTGTTTGAAGTGAAATTGCCGCTTTGAATTTTTCTAATCGACTTTTACTTGCTCAAAATAAACTCGTTTCTCTTTATTCCTGGAAATTATTTTTGAATTCTGGAATTAAATCCAACCAAGGAAGTCGAGTTGCCTTGATTTCAGTTAAACCTTTCACAATCAGTTTGAACGCTTAACTCCACCTCAGTCGCACTTTGAGGGTGGGAAAGCTATTTTAATAGCGAATAATTTTACGGTAGACTCCGACTTCCAAATAATAATCGAAAAGTAACTCAGGGGTTTGTTCCTTTTCTTGGGAGTGTGCATTGTAATTACTTTGGGTGCCGATTCTAACTTCTATCAAATTAGGTTTCTTGTACTTTACATTGAGTTGTGAAGTTCAGGAACTCTTAGGAGCGAATGCTAAATATTGAGGTAATAGCCGGCTATGGCAAATAAAATAGGGAATGAAGTCTAAGCAGTATGTTCATAATTTTATCAGAAAAAATATCGCAGTTTCTTATGTTACGCATGCTATCATAATAGTTATAGGTTTTTATACGAATATTTTATTTTCTCGTTATTATTGTCCAGTCTTAACCCAAAATCTTGACTTTTTAACACAGTTGTGTCGGCATTCAACACAGTACACACATTTATATTATATTTTAATATCTGAACACTGTAAAAGTATAATATTGTAGTGGCGTACGTTTATGTTTTTAAAATAAAATTAATTCACCACTGTATACATTTGTAACACTGATCGAAGCAATTATCCATCCATAATAATTTAAAATGGGTTGCTTTTCAATAAATGCGAGGGGTCAGATGGAACCGAAATTTACCTTTGTAATCGAAGTTAATTATATAAAAGTACAATTATTTTTCTGAACTAAAATGGGAAATACTTCCATATCCTACTTTAACCCCACGATATTACCTTTTTTTGGGTTACTGAAAGATGTAAGATTTGAAGACTATTACCAGGTGAAGAATTTTGTATAAAACTGGTTGAAACATTCAGCCAAAACCTATTTAAAAAATCATAAGCTTATACGATACTGAGGACGGAAATAAGCTGAGTTAGAGAGAAAATGTATCGAACTTGAACAACAATTATGGTTTTGTTAATATGCTACTTCAATGTTTTAATCAAAAGATGGGTTCATATCTGCATGCGAGAACAGGACGTGAAAAACGCAAACTTTGATAAAAATAGTTAATTATAACGGAAGAGACTAACAGATGTCTTTTCTGGGAGAGCTTATAACAGTTACAGGGCGAGTCCCAAGGTAGCGGATTGGGGGATGCCTATCAGATAAGATGGGTAGGACGAAAATAAGAAGAATATAACCCGAGAACTATTGGACGGCTACGAACCCCATCTGCTCACGATGTTAAAAGCCGTTGTATTTTCGTCCAGAGCAAGCAATGAAAAACCACTCTACTTTTATTTTCCCTAAAGAATCATGTGGATATAGTTGATAACAATTCGTTGTGTTTTTTACATAGCCCAACTGACAATTGGCACTGTACTGGGCCCAGGCCACACAGTGCGAGATTGACCACTAGGCATATGTATGTAACACCATTATTTAGAGCGAAACTATAAAACTATAAATTAAACGTATGTCGAATAGGCGAAAGAAGTTTTACAACCAGTAAAAAAACATTCTTTTAACTTGCTAGAGTGAAACACATAAAAAGTAATAGACATTTTGCAACAGTTTTTGCCGAGCTCTGTGGATTAGTGATTATCACGTTTGTTTAGCATTCGGGAGGTCGATTGTTCGATTCCCGTTGCCGTCTGCTCTGATTCAGGTTTTAGGAGGTTTCCCTGAGTCAACAGAGTACCTTCTCTGAGGCGAACCTACCCTGGCCTCTCTTCCATTCTCAACCTCTCCTTTCTCTAACCCATCCTGAAATACCCGTTATTGGCTAAAGAGAGGCGCAAGATACCTACAGCAGCCCGCCCTCAGTTGGGGGAAATGAAATGACTATGAACCTTTACCTTCTTTTACAACACTTCTTGGAAACATAATCTACTATTAAGTCGGGACATAACAATCTTAGCCGAAATAATATGGCTTTCATAGTTCAAAAATAATGCTGCCCAATCTGCGATAACCTTCATCCATGTTTATGTTCCAATATCTGACGCAAGTGATCTTGACATCGGTCTCTCTACAGTGACTTGGGAAAAGAACTGTAGGCTACTTCGCATGAATTAGCCATTAGTCAGGGCAACTTCAATAGCAGAGTCGTTCTACCTTATATTATACACATATTCGTCACGTAGGTGGCAATTATGGGACAGGCAATAAAATAGAACATAAATATGTAAAAATATGCAGTGTGTGAAGCCCTTTTTAAATTCAATAGTTACGTAACCATTTGAAGCAGTTTTGGTACAAAGTTGACGAGTTTGCTTGTATATAGGTTCCTTTTTTAGTCATATTAGTACTTCAGCGATTTGAATCTAAAATTTTAAATATTTGTCACGCACGCAACTTTCTCTAGTAGGTTGGCTCTGGGCTCAGTCGTTTTCGTTGCAGCTGCATTCGTCTCGCCACATTAAGAACGCTTGGTTACAGCAACTTCAAAAGGCGAGCCCATGAGAGCGAGCGATATATCTTCCTTGAATAATTTAAACTTCCGTCGCTCTCTCTCGTCCCCGGGTTGTCTTGCCGTTGTCATGCGGGGAAAACTGCGATTTCATTGGCTACAGCTGCACATCGCAAGACAGCGCGTCTAGCGCAAAAACTTGGCTTGGCTTCGCTTTTGAGTTTAAATGATTTCCGGCTCGGGTCTGAGGCGCTTGTTCGTGAGCGTGTCGTCCGCGCCTTAGTGCGTGGGCGGCCCGTTGTGTTTATGCTGATTACAGCCTGGTTTCGCTTCTGTGCGGGGACTTCTTCACAAACCGCTAAAGCGATAGGTGGTGTTTTTTGTGGAGTGAGCTCGTGTGCCCTGTGTTGTTCGTATGACCGCTAGCTTTGCAAAATTTAGTTGAGCCGTAAAGGGGCCTTCTTCCCGTAGCTGTGGGGATCCAAACTGCAGAGCTGTACAAGCCTTCGGTCTCGTCCGTTCCGATTTTCACGAGTGGGACTTCATTCACACCCTGCCAATTTGGGGGATTACTCTCAGGGGCCCCTCGACTCCCACGCCTCCGCCGACAGCACGTTCGTTGCACTGGTGAGCTCGCCAGCCGTCGTCACGCAATCGCGTGGCTGACCCATTCCGGTAGCGTCCGTATTTAGTATTAACTTAATTCATTCAACTGTTCAGGCCTAATTTATGTATTTACTTACTGACGCAGTGCCGATGGACCGAGGCCGTTTAATAATCAAATTCATTCAATTGTTCAGGCCTAATTTATAAGTTTATTTGCTGATTCATAACTGCCTACCCAGGCCTCTTGTAAAACTAAATTTATTCAGTTACCAGCGTCGCTGAGGCCGCGGTAAACTAATTTTATTTGCTTGTTTAATTGTAATTAGCGTTAAAGCGTCGTCTCCCAGCTGGGTTATAGATTTAGCGCATTCTTTATGTTTTTACATTGTGTGTACCAATTTTAATTACATGTTTTTAGACCAATAGATCGGTTCATAGAACAACGCCTTATGATTTCCGACGAGTCTGTGCATGCTTACTTTTAGATTACTGTGGAAAGATAGATGGACGGCAAAGCCTGAGTGTTTAAGCGTTGCAGATAGGTTATGACGCTCGTCGCTGTAGTGTTGGAGGTCATGAAGCTGTGCACATCTATTTTCCATTCCCGTTGAGCTTTGGATTTCGCCAAGATGATAAGTTGGAAGGTACACTCATTTGATTTCCCGGTTTCACTTTGGATCCATCTTCGCATTTTCGTGTATGTCGATGAAGCCGGGTGACGCCCTATTTAATTTTGTCACTGTTTACCGTCCCTTTGGCCGTTGCCCGTAGGTAATCTCGTGTAGGACCCTCCCTCGCTCCACTGATGTCTAGTCGGCATATCTTGCAACGGGCTGGGCAGCGGTCCTTGGTGAGTCTTTGTCCCAATTGTGAGAATTATCGTCCGCGCTGGCCGTTTAACTTTTACGTGAATTTTCGTATGAGCCAGCGGCCGACGCGGTGTCGTAAAAGTCGTTTTAGACCGTAACAAGTGTCATGCTAATACTGAAAATGGTTCAGACCTTTTTTATCCAATAAAGCAGCGCACTAGGGTTATAAAGAATAGTATTGATTAGAATGTGCATACCATGAATGACATTCTTGAAATTTGATAGATTTGCTGTGACGGTCTTATGCTAATACTGCTAAAGATGGTTATCTTTACATAGGGAGTAAACCTGAGATTTCGAAAGATGATCACTCGAAACGAAATAATGCACCTGCCTTAGAGAGCATTCTCTCGCAAATACTGCAAGTAATACCCGATCGTGGAATCATAATCCGTAACAAATCCAGCATTCAACAATCTGTCCATATCAACAAAAACGTCGATTCTGTTACCTTTTCACAGAAAGAGACCTAAAAATATGGGTACGCGACATTCGCGATTGGCCGAAGGGGATTAGGCGCACGGCGTTTGGGCGCCAGGATTTTGGGCGCCCCGGCGTTTGCGGCCAGGCTTTTGGGCGCTGGAATTGTTACATGGCGTCCATAAAAAAGTTGACTATTCATTTTTCGTTAACTTTAAGCGCTAAAGCAATTGAACTCCTTTTTGAAAAGTGTATGAATAATGTTATTTGAATCGGCAGTAAAGAACGCCGAAATCGTCATCAAATACGATAAATCGGCAGTGAAGTAATCATTGTTTTACGACTTTTTGTAGGCTGCGGAGCGATACTTAAATGTCATCCGACGTCAACATAACCTACAAAAGTTGGCTAAAATGCTGTAATTTCGCGATTTCTTGATTTAAAAAAGGCATAAGGCACTGAAGTTCCTTTTTATACCTCATGTGGTTTATTTGGCTTGGCCCTACGGGCCTCGGCAACTAAATCAACATTCGTGATAAAAACCTAAACTTTAGTGCATTGGTATACAAACTACTATTTGGTTAAAAATGGCTAAGTTGATTGGTTTTGGAATAAAAAAAAATAAAAACCAAAATTGGAATTTACCACAATTGTTTAAGGCTTTGAAAACCGAACAATTATGGAGTATCTCAGACGGATTTCTTATAACTTTTTAATTGACTGAAAGTGAAATACATACACTCCATTTAATTTTCTTGTTTAGTTTGTAGCTGTAACTTATACACTTAGTTTTGTTTATTTTGTATACTAAATGTTAATAAATTCCTTTTTCATTATTACTTAATTTCTTGTATTATTTATTTATTGCCCAATATAATGATTTAAGGTATCAAAGATGCTCAATGGACTGAAAGTGAAATTGTAGTTACATGCATTTTTTGTTAACCAACGTAATAGACCAGTAGCAAAGTAGTTTTACCCTTTTGCAAAAGGTCGGGTAGTTTTCAATTTTTGAATGTTTACGAGAACGGGGTTTTATTCAAAATTCCAAGTTTTCCAACTTTTTCAGCCGCCGCTCGCGTAGCCATCTTAAAAAAATTTATCTCAAAACTGTTTTTTCCCGATTATCTCTTTACGGGTGTATTCTAAGAGCAAAATAGCTATTCTAAATTATATAGAAGACATAAATTTCTACAACTTTTGTTTGAACATAAACAATAACCATGAAGAAATCAGCTCAAAAGAAAGCACTTCACTTACAAAAAAAAAATAAAGAAAAGTTGTAGAAAATGTTGGCTTCTATAATATTAATAATAACTATTGTCATCCTAGACTGCACTACTAAAAGAATAATGTGTAAAAACTGGTTTAGAGCGTCATTTTTTTCAAGATTGCGGCACGATTGGCAACTCGAAGTGTTGGAAAACTTGGTATTATTATTAAGACCTCGACTGGTAAACATTTACAAAAATTGAAACTGCCCCTTTTGCACGGCAAGACTCCTCTTTTGTACTCTGCTACTGGACTGTAATACATACATCAAATTTTGAACTGACCTGTGTCGGGCTCAAAAAGTGTGGACGATAAAATAAGAATCTCATTTCACTTTCAGTCCATTAAACATTTTGCTAGCGCCGAAACGCCTAGCGCCCGAAAGCTTGGCGTCCAAACGCCTGGCGGCCAAACGCCCGGCGCCCAAACGCCTGGCGCCGAAATGCCGTCGCCCAATCGCCGGCGCCTAACCGCCGGGGCCCAAACGTCCTGTTCCGTAAAAATATATGTGACAACTATCGGTTCAGTGCTTTAGTATTAAGAGCTAGCAAAGTGGCAGATTTTTAATCAGCGCTTGAAGGTATATATATATCTAGCCAGATACCACAGAAAGAAGCTGGTTTCGTAGGAGGAAGGGATGCCAGAGATATACTCGTACTTAATATACTCCAACTAATGTGGAAGCCTAGACAATACTGCAACCCTCTCTACATTTGCATTGTATATTATCACACAGCTATTAATAGCGAAAGTATGGTTAAGCTTTCGACGGGAGATTCAGTAGTGGGAGTCCCCCAACGTTTTTTGACACCGATAAAAAGTTATATTTCGACAGTCTAGCTCTTAGCACAATTGAGAACTTGTACTCTGTCAGTTGTTCTAGCAATATACGTATATGCCAAATATGCATCTTGTCTTCATTGTTTAATATTTCTCGCGAATATGTCAGGTATGCTGATGATACCATCTTCTTGGTAACCTCAGAACTGAATATTGTTGAAAGAGTGTTAGCGCTGAGCATCGACTCAAGATCAATTATATGAAAACAAAAATTATGACTCTCGTATTCATAGTCGTTCGCCAGCGGATCGCCGGCGACTCGCCAGAGTTTCGTTATGAATAGTATGTTGGCGGCACTGTACGTCTATGTCAAATTCGAGGTTAGCAGGTTAGTTTTTGTGTCAGTTTCTGTCAAAACTGACTGAAAACCTAACCTGATCACCTCGAATTTGACATAGACGTACAGTGCCGCCAACATACTATTCATAACGAAACTCCGGCGAGTCGCCGGCGATCCGCTGGCGAACGACTATGAATACGGGTGTGATAGTAGACAGGATGAATGCTAACGCTGCTGAACTTAAGAAAATAGTTCAGCGCTAAGCTGTCGTCCATTGTAATAGTTGGCATCTGTTGTTTCATGATGGCAGTTCCGAAGTAGAGATAGGACACAGCTCGTAGTGTAATGTCTGAGTTAACACGTATATGGAAAAATGGTCAAATACATAGATAGAAATCAGAACAAGACAATTATCGCTAGTCTATACTGCCATGTTGAAGTATTTTGGGTTAACTTTCCGCAGGAATAAAAGCTGTTTTAAAAGGCTTTTGATTCAAGGTAGACAAAAAGAAAAAAGACTCAAGGGCCGTTGACCTACCCGCTGGCTGTATCAAGTACAAATATTCACTGGTACTTCTCCAGCAGATGGTACTCTCTTGGCACAATATAAAGATCAGCGGGGTGGCATTGTTTCCAACTGACTGTCAATAATCAACATCATGAACTTTTATTCATACGATAAACACTTTTCTGTAAAAAAACGGATTAGGAAGAAGAAGCAGATTTGATCTCAGAAGAATGAATGGATATTTCTAAAATCGATAACCGCAACTAGGCAGGGTGTAACAGACCACCAATACTAGGCACTTTCCTGAAAAATCTTTAACCGTAGCCAGTTGAAGCAAAATATACATAATAAAAGCTATAAAGAGTCTATTTGGGGCATTAGCTTGGACCCGAGTACACTGGACGTAGTTGCAACCTTACCTGCATTTCAAAATTTATTTGAAAACTGGGGACAACTTAGATTTGTTTTGGGTGGAGTTCTTTAATACCAATAGTTTGCTGGCGTAAAAATAAGCAGATGTACTATTGATATAGCAGGAATAGCTAAAACACATTGCGGAGTTGAAGTACACTTTGTTTACTCTGAATACACAACATAGTTCTGCTCTAGGGGATCAGAACGTCGTCCATGGTCTAGCATTTATTGTCTCCAACAACACAAATAATTCAGTGATGAGATACAATTCAATAAATGACTGAATATATTACTTTAAAATTAGAGCCAAACTATATGCATTGAATCTATACAAGTACACACACTCACACAGCATGAGCCCTCGATGAAGAATCCGATAAATTCTACAAAATAATTGGAAAAGTCATAGACGAAATACGCAAAAGAGAGATGCTGATAAGGAGGGACCTAAAGGCTAAGATTGGAACAACAGAAAACGACGAGTGTTTGCGATCTGCTGTCGGCAAATACAGAATCCGTGGACATGCAATAGAATTCTGTCTTGGCAAACAATTTATCATAGCCAACACTGCTTTTCAACATCATGGGCAATACACAAAACAATACTGTATGTCTACCAAAATACTGCAAGTTGTGGCGGAAAGAGAAGAAGCAAAGTGCAGAGTACAGAGAATGAACAGAAGAGAGCGATACAAGCACCTAAACCATCAATTATAGAAATTATCAAGAAGAAATGAAAACAATTATCCGATCGCTCTATGCACTAAAATCCAGAACCATGCAAATCATTGTAATTGTAAAGACTTAAATACGGCAATTACCAAACTCACAATAAAGTGTAAGCCAAGATATTGGGTAATTAGAAATAACGAAGGTGGCATGGTAATGGATCTGGATAAAGTACTTAACGTGTGAAGCGAGACGATAAGAAGGGAAACCACGACAAATAATGTGAGCAAAATCCTGAAGTAATGGATGAATCGATGGCAGCATTAAAACGACAAAAATCTGAGAAAAGGGCTGGAATAGATGACACCACTCGTACAGAGCTCCTACAACTGTTACACTCGAACATTTTGAAAACAATCGACAAACCCACTGGTGATTGGTCAGAGGATTGGGACGGTTCTGCAGTTCTTTTACTGTACAAGAAAGGGTATACAAGTTTTCAGAATAATTGCTCTCATCTCTCATACCAATAAAATATTGCTCTATATAAAAAGATTTTAACCGCCCCACAAGAATCAGGGTTTGTCAAAAATTGCGATACCAGACACAAAATCCTCAGCTTACGTAATTTAATTAAAACAGCTAAAAATGCCATGCGTTTATGGTTCTCTCACCTCAAGAAGGCGTTTGACAGTATTAAATGGAGGAAACTGTGGGAAGTACTAAAATTTCTAGGGTCCCTGAACATCTTAGTAAACTAATAGAACTTCTGTATAACAACAGTTCAGCGGTAATTAAAACCGAAAAATCATTATCGGGAAGCAATGATCTCCACTATTGTTCAGTAGTCTTTTAGATGCGATCCATCTTCCAACACAAAATATCTTTTTGCCATGATTTTGTCGTTCAGCTTATTCTGTGTCTTCTGCTATACCTTTTACAATACATAAAAAAACATTACAGTCGGTATTTAGACTCCTCAAGTAGAAGTTCTTGCTATAATGTTCTTTTTCAGATATTTACTTCCCTCGTCTAAAAGACGAAGGAAGTATTGTATTCACAAAAAGATCACCTTGCGAGATTTCTTCAGATCTTCAAGCTTCAGGGTTCCTAAACGACAAAAAACAGGTTTTCTGAATTTCGTATGCCTGTCTGTCTCTATGTATGTTGGCGGTATAATTCAAAAACTATTTGATGAAGGAAAACGGTATTTTGCATGCGTATTATATGTTTACCTGGCATGAAACTGAGACAAATATATAAAGGGTGTTTTTTTCAAGGGATACAACTTTAAGTTGAAATAAAACACAGAAAGATGTTTTTAATATCCATGAAATTGGCTTTATCTGAAAGATAATTTTATGACAATTATGTTTGAATATGATTTCGGACATGTGACGGCCGCGGCTGGCGTGTACATGACGTAATCTGTAGGTCCAATTTTCACACACTCTTCGCAGTAAATCAGGCTGTATTTCGGCAATAACGCGTCGAATGTTGGCTTCCAAGTGCTCAATTGTTTCCGGTTTATCGACGTAGACATGCGACTTTACATATCCTCAAAGAAAATAATCTAATGGCGTCAAATCGCACGAAAGAGGTGGCCAGTTAAAAATCCATTTCGTGGATCTGTTAACTGTCCACCTCGTTTGTGCGATTTGACGCCATTAGATTATTTTCTTGGAGGATATGTAAAGTCGCATGTCTATGCCGATAAACCGGAAACAATTGAGCACTTGAAAGCCAAAATTCGACGCGTTATTGCTGAAATAAAATACAGCTTGATTTACTGCGAAAAGAGTGTGTGAAAATTGAACCTTCAGATTACGTCATGTATACGCCAATCGCGGCGGTCACATGCCCGAAATCATATTCAAACATAATTGTCATAAAATTATCTTTCAAATAAAGCCAATTTCATGGACATTAAAAACATCTTTCTGTGTTTTATTTCAATTTAAAGTTGTATCCCTCTAAAAAAACACCCTTTATAAATAATAAAATAAAATGTTGTTTATTTTTGCTTCAACTGAGAAACAGATAAAGGTAATAATTTGCACACAGCTCAGGTTTTATTATCTGTGAAAATGTGACGTACCAAATGCATGGAACACATTACAAATTGGATAGAATAGTATGGTGTGCTTATAATGCAGCAGAAGCTCGTCTAATTTATGGAAGTCCGTAGTTCAGTTATTCTAGCGACGTACAACAAACTGGCCTCGAAATATTCGCCTGGAAGCAGGGAGTGCGAGTCCCAGCGGATTACATTTTTACTTCCGTACAAGACGACGGCATTTTTTATTTCTAAAATATTAAAGTAATAATTTGCACATAGTTCAGGCTTTTCCATTGGTGAAAATGAAACCTAACAGATACAGGGTAAACACCACAAATGGGACGGATTAGTAGAGTGTGTTTATAATGCAGCAGAAACTCGTCCACTTTAAGCACTCCCGTGGCTTAGTTATTCAATTGGCCGACAAGAAACTAGCCTCGATATATTCACCAGGAAGCGCGGAGTTCGAATCCCAGCCCACTACATTTTTCTTATTTGCAAATTGTTCTAATTCGCGTGAGACAAGTTCCCTGTAAAACCCTTTACATATTTTTTATTTAATCTTTTTTTTTAATTTTTCATGAAAGGGAAGCGTTTTGGAGAAAGGTCTAATAGTTTAAAGAGCAACGATAGCCAGTGTTCATTATCTGGTGGATAGTTGATCAGTTTGTTATAGTGCCTCTTGTTACCTTGATTAGTAAAGGAACGATTCGCAACATATATAATTATTCGTGTAACTATTTGCCTTATCTTTCACAAGTCTAATTTTTACCTACGATACAACTAAGTTTTCAGATCATTTTCAAGCCACAGTTTATAAATAGCTTACGTTTGGGGTCGACTTCACTCCACGCAATAGATCTTTTTGGGTTGCATATGCCGAGTTTTCTTCAAGACTAAAAAATTTTGATTTCTTATCTGCCTTTTCGGCCATTTGCCATGATGTCCTGCTTCAGAAGGGTTGTTCTGTAAGACTACGTTTTCAAACCTGCCTTATTTGAGTTTTGTCACAATCATCCTGCTTGGGAAATGCATTTTGGCACATCGTGAGCCTTCCGGAGATCTCGATGGGTCCTTTTTGTGAGAGGTGTTTCCAAGCTCAAACTTGGTTTGGATTTATCTGATCAGAGCACATGTTACCATTCTGGCAAATGGAGCATAACATCGAAGGGTAGGTTTCTTTTTGGTGCTATTTAGTTAGATTCTATTGCGTTACATTCTTCTAGCTCCTTTTATTCCCGTGCGGATAAAATTTAGCCCCCTTCGAACAATCGGCAGCCATCCGCCCGCGAACGTAACCTGCCGCCTTGGGTTTTGTGTGTTTGGAGAATCCATATCTGCAAAAGGGATCGAAGTTAGAACTCTTGTGAAGCCCCCTTCGTCGAAATACCAGCCTGCAGACCGATAGCTTTAACGCAGAAGCTCTGGTTAAGCTTGACGTAATCACCTGGCTGCCATTTCACTTATCTGGTCTTCCTAGGTGCCCGCCACCACTTGGACAGCTGCTGGAGGTCTGTTTTACCCATTATAATATTCCTCCTGGGCTAATTGCACACTTCGGACTGAACCGCAGATCGGGATCCGTTTTAAAATGTTTTTGTGGCGATGCTTATGTTGTATCCGGTAAACGTTAAATTGTTTTTATTAACTACCTTAAGCAAAACTGCTCACCTATTTAAAGCAGTTTATACAATTCATTTCACCACTGTTTTTTTGTAACTAAAATAATGCGTTAGCTTATTTCCGCTAGTTTTAGGTTAGATGCCAATTCAGGGTGGATGTGCCTTACGCACCACCTAAGTGATTATAACGTTGGGTTTGTAAGGCAATCTGCATTAACACAAACCTAATTTGATCTAGGCTTTCACGGCAGGCTAGTGAAATAGAGCTTGGTTGAATCCAACTTTTGGTTATCCCCGCATTTGCAAGAATTTGGGTAATACTGCCATGCGTCACATTGAAATCTGATGAGATTAAATTATCTACAAGTTACTTTCCGGGTTATGAAGCGCCTTAAATCAGAAACAAAGATCTTGAGTCTGTCAGGGCGATATTGTTAATTATGGTCAACGTTTAAATGCTGTTGCATTGGTGGGTAATGGGTATATAGAAAATTCAGCTCGACACCCAAAATTTAATATGTAATAATTTTGTCGTAGTCATGCGTGCTACTGACAACCTTCTGGTAATGAAATTATCCAGTTTAACAGTTATTTTGTAATTTCTTTATATACATTAAACTTTCGTTCATCAATTAATTAAATTATATCAATAATTCACTCACGCTTTAATTATTTATAGTATATAGAAATATTTTGATAAATTTTTAATACAGCGCTTAGTTGCTGTGATATTTTCTCCCTATTGAGATTTTGAACTGGTTTATTGTGTGTTATTTTGTGTATGTCATATTGAGCACCCTGATTATTATTCATTATACTGAATCGTTACCTATGCTAGCGAATTTTATTGGTACCCTTGCCGTTATCTCTTTTACAGGAAGTGTTTGGTAGCGCATTTCGTTATGTGCCCTGTTATTAGATTAGCAAAGTTCTGGGTTATTAGCTACTTAGCCCCATATTTTATTTTACAGCTGAAGCTCAGAGTCTTTTGTACAACCCACGACCTCCTCCCGCTGAGAAGTCGGCTGCCTTTGCTTTTCTCTTTTTACAGTCAGAGTGACGGTAACAGAATGTTTGGGAAGTTAAGCTTCTAATAAAAAAATCATGTTGAATGCGTTCTATCTGACGCATAGTTTATAATGCTGGTAGAAAACCGATTTGACGGTTAACCGGCTTTCAGTTAACCGCAGGTCTTTTAGAAACAGAATAAAAGTAAATCGGTTAACCAAAAATCTGATTTTAAACCGGTTGTGTAAACCTGTTTAAGAACTGGTTTTTAAATCTGTTTAAAAACTGGGTTGTACACCTGTTTAAGACGCGGTCTGTAAACCGGTTGGCGGAGCGGTTTGAAAACACCTATCTATAAATAGGTTAAAACGGGTTTATAAGCGCGTTTAAAACCCGATTAATTAATTATTTTAAAAGTTTTTTCTTAATAATAAAATTGCGAATGTATAGCTTCCACATCTTATACGTACCTATAACCAATTTAAGTTTGTTAGAGCGGTTTATAAATCGATTTTAGTACGGTTTATAAACAGGTTTTTAAACTGGATCGAAAACTGATTTGGAAACCTGATTTTAAACAAGTGTCCAAAACTCTTTATAAACCGATTATATTCAGGTTTTTGGTTAACAATTTTTGATTTATAAAAACTGTGGTTAGCCGAGAGCAGGTTAACCATCAAATCGTTTTTTTTACCAGCATTTACAATAAAAAACCAAGGGATGGGACAAGTAGTACACATTTATCGTGATTTTTTATTAAAAGCTTAATTTTCCAAATGCCCTTTAGATTAAAGTACAAAATGTTGGAGTTAAAATAAAAGAAATATCAGTCTTTATTTTTTCTGCAATAAAATATAGGGTGGTACATTTAACAAATTTGAAAAAAGTAAAGAATAGAGGTATTGAAATTTAAATCGGTATTTTAAACACGCTGTTTTAAAATATCTCGTTTTCATGAAACACTAGTGTTTTTGTATCCTAAATGACGACCTCCTCAATTTTTAGAGAACAAATATTCAAAAGTGGGAAAATGTGACTTTTTAAATGAAAGCTTGATGTTGACAAAAAATATTAAAAACATTCATAAGTTGGAAACTATAAAATCAATTTAAAAGAAAAGTTATAATTAAACGTAAATCGTATAGAGGCTTAAATAGCCATAAAGAGATACTGGGTGTTCTATTTAAGAAAGTAGTTATTTTTTTAGCCAAATTTTTTTGGGGCACCCTGTATATGTCAAAATAATTTTAAAATGTGCCCCTTTCAATCCCTTTAGGAAAATTGTTAATCAAACTTTTAATCGGAAACTAACTGAAACTAACACTAAATGGACAAACCTATATTGTGCGGTGGTAAGGTCAAAGTTCTAGATACCCTATTTATAAGTGATGTGTGTTTTATGATCGTCATAATTATGAAGCATCTTGTCGTCTTGAATGTGTTTAACATGAGCACTAAAATGTTTCACATTTTGAAGAAGTAGGTAGGTCTTCATTTGACCTCCCAGAAGAATTTGCACCTACGATAGTGGATGGTGCACATTTTAGCATGTGGTCTTTGATATACATCGGAAAAATTATGGTAGATGGCACATCTTCCACAGTTATACTATCTATTTTTTTTTATTTAAGTACTACCGGTTAAGCACGTTAGGCTATTCACAGTACAGTTATTATGATCTTTTAACACTAGAATATTCATTCCTAAAGTTAAGAGTTTTACATATTATACACTGTGAATTAAAGAACATCACTAGATATTAATCGTCTGAATCACTGGAGAGAAAGATTTCTTGAGGAAGTCTAGGTTTAAGACGAGTTTGAAGAGAGCGTTGACCAATCCCGTAGTGTTGTGGCCCTGGACATTCATTGATATTTTCCAGTACTTTTTTGGACGTTTCGCGAATATAGTTTTTGATTGAGGTTATGCTCAGTTCTTGATGCAGTTGTTCATTGCGTACAAACCATTCAGCATTGGTGGCAATCCGCAAAACTTTATTTTGGAAAGTTTGAATTTTCCTTATGTTTGTGTGGCTTGCTGTTCCCCATACAGCGCACGCGTATGTGAGAGTTGGTTTTAATATTGATTTGTATATCGTCGTAGCACATTCAATTGGAAGGGGGGGACCTTTTATTCAAGATTGAATAGAGTCTCATTAGTTTTGCATTCAGCTTTTTATTTATGTGATACCCTCATCTTAATTGACGATCTAGATACAGCCCAAGATACTTAACTGCCGAGTCGTTTGGGTTCCATGTTATCTGCCTACCATTTATAATTATCGGTGCTGGATTAGTAAGTCTTCTTAGGGTCATTATATTGGTTTCACATTTAGAAGCATTTAGCTTGATGTTCCAATTAGCGAACCATTTGGATAGTGTACTAACTGCATCTTGGAGGGTTTGGGAAGCAATATTGATATCGTTGTACTGGGTTATAACCGAGGTATCGTCAGCGTACATAATCACACATGAGTTATTGGGGGTGGGTATATCGTAAACAAAAATATTGAATAATAATAGTCCCAAAACTGATCCCCGAGGAACACCTGAACTTATTTTCTTCTTTTCTGATCTAGAGTTGTTAATTTTCACAACAAAGGTTCTACTATCCATAAATGACATGATAATATTTGTTAAATATTCTGGAAAGTTTAAATTAACCATTTTGTAGATAAGACTCCTTTGCCACACCTTGTCAAAAGCTTGTGCTACATCGAGGAAAGCAATCGTAGTATGCAGTTTACTCTAGTACCCTTTGACTATTATTTCATTGAGTCTTAGAAGTTGATGTGTCGTAGAATGTTTAGGGCGGAAGCCAAATTGGAACATAAGAATAATATGATGTGAGTCAAGATATGATTGGAGTGGAGCATAGATAATTTTTTCGAGGATTTTAGATAGGGTGCATAGCAAGCCAATAGGTCTATAGTTGGCAGGATCACTATGATTTTTCCGTGGATTTGGAAATACTAAAATCTCAGCATGTTTCCATGCAGTAGGAAAATAACCGATTGCCAAGTATATATTGAAGATCGTTGTTAAAAACGCCAGGGCTTTAGGGGTTAACTTTTTTAGTATTATGTTAGGTATAAGATCACTGCCAGGAGATTTTTATTTGGAAGTTGTTTAATGAACTTTTCTATCTCCTGGGGAGAGGTTGTTGAGATATCCTCAGTTGGCAGAGGTAGTCGATTCTCAATTTGTTTGTGTATGTTATTAGTGAATTCCAAATTTTCTTGCTCAATGTTTAGCATGAAGGTTTCCTGGAGATGATTTGCCATCACTTCAGATTTTTCATTGTCACTGCAGTAGTTAACATTGTTGTGTTTAATGGTTGGAATAACTGTTTGTAGGCTCATAATCTTCTTAGGAGCACGCCACATGGTTCGGTCATTTGGCTCTAGCATTTCTATATATTTTTTGTAGTTGTTTAACCTAAAGTTGTCAACTTCCCACTTTACTTGGTGTATCAAGCCGTTTAGTTGCAGTTTAAGATCTGGTTGTCGATTGCGCTGCCATCTTCTTCTTATATTGTTTTTCTGTTTAATTAGGTCTGATATATATTGCGGGAGCTTACAGTGTTGTGTGCGCTTTATTCTTTTGTTACTTTGTGTTATGGAATTTTGTACTGCAACCGTAACCTTTTTGGTTAGTAAGTCTACACATAGATCCACATTTTCTCTTGTGTAAGGCAGATTTGTTGGTTTTAGGATATCATTTAGATATTCTTGGAACATTTCCCAATCAATAGCACCATTATTAAGCTTAGGTGTATAGTTGATAGGTTGTGGGGAGTGTGTAAAGGTCAGAACAACAGGCAGATGATCCGAATCGAGTTCTGTTTTACTTCCGACATACTATCACATTCTAATGTAACCATATGGGTGCAGAAATTCATCAAACCATTAAGACCAAATGTTCTCCATATTGTCAACTACTTTTTGGAGAGAAAATCCGCACTTATAATGTCACCTGAACAAACCCTGAATCAGCACGTCGTATAGCTTCGAAAGTAAAATCAAGAATCCTCAAAATTTCCGGAAAGGAAATGTGGGCGGGAAGGGTATCCCAACCCTGAAACTGAATACGGAAAGTTTTTTAAAGTTACTACAGACTATTTAACCGATCTGAAATACAAACTTTAAAAACGAATGCATTTGTATAACTTGAAAGCTGTGAGCAAGATTTAAAATCAATTGCTGAATAACGACTTACATTGGAAAACGAAAATAAAAAATAACAATCTTTCTCATGAGCTTTATTACAATGAGGCGACAGCTGTCATGCACCATCGGTATTATCGAAGCCTACAGGTCACCTTCTCTGACATAGACTATTTACTATTTTACAACGGTAAATATATATCCCACAGAGAATCATCAGGTCATTGAAACAATTTATTTTTTGTGTTTGAGTATATGTGGCTTAAAAAATATATTGATTTATTTGGTTTATCTTCCTGAAAAGTTTATACCTATTTAATATTCCAAACTTTTACGCAAAATGGAATTACAACACACAATATTGTTATTTAACGAAAATAATATCTAGCTCATAACTATCCCCGGTGTCCCTAGTTGTTCGCCTTGTCGTGAAGTATATTCACCTACAGAACACTAAGGAGTTTGGCTACAATAAACGTTTTCTCTCGCACCTCAGGGAACAGAGTAAACGCCGTTTAGGTTAATGACACATGCATTGTTTCTAATCATGGAAACAATTTAGAATTAGGTTTTGTTTTATTTCTCAAATTAGGGCTGCCGTGTTGTTTTTAAAAGGTCAAACTACTTAGTTACAGGCTAACGTCGTCTCTACGGATAGTCGCCAAATGCACTTCACCAGAAGCTAACCCTTTTAATTTGTTAGAAAATAATTTACTTTTTAGGAGGCTTTAAATAATCAAATTTGTTTTCGAACCTGCCACCAAATGCAACTATTGAAATTGACACCAATTGGGGAATAGATTAATATTGTTCATACTCTCATGAACTGCTTGGTTCTGCATTATCACAGCTATGTAGCACTAATGCAGTTATTATTTGTTTCTAATGTAGTAGCTGTAAATATTCAATGAAAACAATTGGTTTGAACAAAAATATAAAAGTTGTATGCAAAGCGGTTGGCTGCACTACTTCAATTGGTATTAGGCCTTATTGATGAGTGTAGTTATGCTCAAAGATATGTTAGTGTACTAGATCAAAAGCAGTAGTGGCCGCAGAACTTCAGCAGAGACGTGGGAGCGTCTAGGTGTTGCGAATGCCACGAAATTTAATTTGAAGTTGTGTCTTCGATGCAGTCAATGTATCTGAATTTGCACTCTCGTTGTTTCCATTCCAAAAAACGAGTTTTAATTAAGTTTAACGTTTGCCTTTCATTTAGAAATTTTGTATATAAAATCTTGAAATTGACAAAATGAAAGATACATAATGTATTTATACAAAAAAGTGAAGTACAATATCTTAGTTAAAAATTTAGCTACTTTTCTTTGAAAAGCTGCCTTGCCATGAAATATTTTTTTTAAATGTGAAACGTTTTCACATTGTCGTTAGCAATGAATTCAAGGGTTTTAATTTCGAGCCATGATGCGATAGTAGAGAGATAGAGCGTATGGCCGAGCAAGCAACACGCTTGAGTCTCAGGCGCTAGCCCGGGTTCGACCACCGGCGACTACACCGGGATTTTTAAAAAGGTTTTCCCTCCGGTTACCATACTAGCTTCTGTGGTAGTCATTAACCCGTAACAAGATAACTTTTCCTCAGTTTCGACGGGCAAGGCTCGCCGCCTACCCAGCTTAAGAAGAAATAAGGCTCATAGAACCACGACTTCGTGGTTAAAACATGCCACTGGCATAAAATAAGAGAAAGAAGAAGAAGAAGAGATGCGGTAGTTTATTTTAATATTCTCTTTTAAGTAAAGAAGTACAAAAGAAATCACTAGGCACCAAGTCAGACCTGTAGGATAAGTTGCAGATAATGTTAAACTTCAGATTGTAAAAAAACTGAAGGATGGAGCATACGCTCAGTCTATTTTGTTTACGATGTTCGTCACTAACTTGTATTTGTGAGCAAGAAACGGGAATGTCCTATTTATGATGTCAAGTAATTGCTATATTATCATCCTAGTTTTTTGGTAAATATAAATATATATACTAATGTGAATTCCAATTTTGTAGTACTTGTTAATAATAATAAAAGATCACCATTGTTTGATTCACACAGATGCGTGCATCAAAACCTTTTTGATTATAATTATTCATGTAATTCAAGTCATAACTGTTCTATCTCATCAAAGGTCGTGGTAAAGTCAAATTTGCATCTCGCCGTATTTGTTTGCCTCTGTTAATATTGGAAAGGAATTTGTAAGCTTCCCTTAATGGCTTTTAAGCGGATGGATACATTTTCTAATAGAACTTAAGCCGACTTAGCATATTTGGGATCATGTGTTTATGGATTTCGTTCAATTGCCTCATTGAGAGAGCTTAGCATTAAGATTCTTAGAATAAGTATTTATTCCTACGTGCGACGCTCCGATTGGCTACGCAGGATCGTCTCAGCCAATAGTGCTCGAGCTTTCCCCTCCTTGATGAATTTGCGAGTTCGGCTCGTTAGCAGCGTTAGTTAGATTCAGAATTTCGAGTAAGCAAGTTCAGCTATGCTTTGTGCTGGTTTGCGGTTCGGTCTCACTCCCTGGTAAAGACGGTTCCAGGTTGTTATGTGTGACGGTTACGCGCAATTTCCCTATTTTCGCGTGGCCAATCCAAGCGTATCACAACAGTTGAAGCTATTGTAAAAAACCATCGGTCCATCAGTGGCGTTTGTAATCGTTGTTACTCAATATACTCGTGTTTGTTAAGTCTTGTTTCACTCCAACAAATAACTGAACCCAAGTCAGGGTTATTAAGTGGCAGTTCCCGGCAATCCCATTGAACCGGAATTCGCAGCGGATTAACTGGAGGCCCCATTCGTGGAAGCCTCTTTTCAAGTTAATCATACAGAAAACAACCATTCTCCACCCTCACGATTAAGTAACTATAGCTTAGCAAGCACACCCTTGCAGGGGTGATTGAGTAGTATTCGTTAAAGACTAATAGTGCTCATTGATTGAAGTCACATATTATTCTTGGAGCTCATCAATTACTTACAGGCTGCTTTGTGGGTTGCTTCAATTTATGAAAAATGTTGTAATGTAATACCTAGGATTTTTCATTCTAATGTTACGTTTATCCTGCAGCCTCGCTGCTTGCATAGCGCCGAGTAATGATGGTGAAACAAAACAAGCAATATGTATTGTCACAGTTATCTTCTAACAACGCTGCTCACCATGCTTCTCTCTGTTATTCTCGCCACAGCAACTACAACAAACTACGTGTAGTTCCTTATTCGAGCTGACCATCGCCCAGCATTCCGAAATTTGTGCTGTGATTGGATCTTTCAAAGCCACTCACCCTCCCTAGCGACTGTCAACGGCAATTCTCATTACTCTCTTTGTCTTTTTGCTTTAGTAGTATTGTGTTGATAAGAAAAATAGTATTCAATATCAAAAGTATGAATGACGATGTACAACAGACACTGATATCAGCTGTTTTTGAACGCAACGCTATTTGGGTTCAGCGGAATGCAGATCACAACAACAGATTCAAATTGGACAAGATATGGCCGTTTCAACATTCGCTGTAACGGATTTGCACAGTACCTATTCGCCATTTTTCTGCTGTAGTTGCAAAAGAAATTTCAACCGTTTTTCTGGCTCTAGAAAGGGCGTTGCTCAATATTTCCTTTGATTGACCAAAACCTTTCCTAACATAAGGTTTTATGATGTCTCAATAAGGTGTAGGATTCGTCATTTTAAAAAACGAAATAGACCTTCATTTCACTACCTGGAATGACGTACTCTTCAGGATTGTTAAGTTAGCCATTCTTCATTATACGGCACACAGCAGGCTTCTGAAAGTATCTCCCTCACTTGGTTTTTCGTAGGCTTCAACCTCAATGAAAGTAAACTTACAATTATTAGCATTGCTTGCTGCGGGGAGAACTATTAAAAAGTAAATCTGTTAATTAAAGAACATGGAACCTGATCATTTAGCAGAAACTATTCGAATGTGCTTCCCTATAGAATTTAGGTAGTTAGGGAATTCCCATTTCTTGTAGTATTAGTGATTTCTTTGATTTCTTTTAAGTTGGTGGCTGCATATGCTGTGGTTGTAGAATGTAGAACTTGTCATAACACTAATAAAACCTATTTAACCATCAGAGATGGACTCTTGATTCCTAGTACACACATTTTTCTGCTAGACTAGCATATAAATTTACCAAACATTTCAAAATAGTAAGTTCAATTGTTTTCTGTTACTTACAACAGCTGCCTAAAGTTCAGCGTTGTTTTGCATAAAATCGTGAATATCTTCAAAACAGTTGAGGTTAGACCCATACAACTTTTACAAGAATGATGAGTATTTCCATTCAAAACTTTTAAGCTACAATTTTTTGAGACACCCTGAATAACCAAAACTATTTTAGTAATGTGTACCACCTTCATACCTCTTGTCGAAACTCTTGTCAGTCAATTACAAACCAACATTATTAACCAAGTCTCCGATTGTTTCAAAGCAAATAAACTTTCTTTAAACCAAAATAAAACTACCACTTTACTATTTTCAAATAAACAAAATATCTGCGAAACCTTAAAATTTGTAGGCCTCACCTTGGATAGCAGACTAACTTAGCAAGCACACGTTGACAATCTTTCAATGAACTTATCAAGAACGATCTATGTAATTAGACAAATAAAAAATCGAGTAACCTTAGATGCTGCCAATTTTGCATACCACGCATTATTTTATAGTGTGATGACGTACCGTCTTGTAAACTGGGGTACATCTACACATATTAAAAAAAATATTGTACAAAAAGAGCGTTGAGAGCGTTGACGGGAGCGAGTCGGTTAGACAGTTGTAATCATTGTTCAAAAAATTTTACATATTAACGCTACCATCAGCAATACTACAGGTATTGCAATCTATTACACATAGAAGAACATTATGGTGATTATACAAAAACGGCAATGCCCATGGTTACGACACCCGCAATCGAGGCGATATACAGGTTCCCCAGCAGAGAGTAACATCCACTAAACGAAATAACTTCGGAATAGGATTGTTTAATTCGCTCCCTAGTACTCTCAAAGATGCCCCAACAAAAAACATTAAAGTTAAGCTTAAAAAACATTGTCTGACCAATGTACACTATGAACTTTCCGATTTCAGATTTGATGAAAATTAAGACTACCTTGTTTTATTGACTATAGTATTTTTTGTTACTCAATTTTTCTGTACATAACTGTTTTATTTGTGTATATGCATTATATTTCCTAAATTTTAAGGCGAATTGTAATATAAAAATAATAAATACTACTACTACTGCTACTACTACTACTTTTAACTTTTATACAAGAGATATCTATGCAACTGCCGTAGTTTAGAAATAGCTTCCACCTCAGCATTGTTGCTGGACCCAATACTAATTAAACTCGCTGGTACTATAAAAATGAATTTATACCAATTAAAAGGATGAATAGAAACCGATCAATAAAATGCAGTATCTTCCATAATTAATGAAAGACGTTGAAAACTTAGAAGAACTTAGTAATGACTTGATAATCTTACTTTTCAAGATTTATATTTTTTATTATATTTAACTACTTAAAATCTCATAGCAAAGTTGATTTTAACAACAGATAGTTCTAGATTTAGAGCAAAAATTAATTACCTCAGAGGGAAAACAGGTCGCTCTTCCACAGCATTTGAATTGATTTAATCCTTAACTGCTTCACAGTTTCTGGTTCAATGTATTGAAGTCCTTTGCGGCACCCTTGCGTGTCCGAAAAACATATTTTAATAATTCTTGCGTTGTTCATATAACAGGAGAAAGTAACTATGTAACGTTTTTCTCTTTCGAATTTAATTTCAGTCCTGGCAAATTATTCTGGAAATTTATGACTCCCACTAATTTCGAAAAAGTTCAAACAGTTTGTTAATTTCTACCTCGATTAAGCTCAATCGAAGGAAAATTCACTCAATCTCAAATTTACAAGATCAGGAAAACACAATTTATAAATTAACGATATAATGCTGTTAACTAGTTGCACCAAATAATACTTAATTTCATGAAAATGCTATTTACATTAATAAAATTACATTTATTTTTTGACTCGCATTTTCTGTTCCTGGCTGTTCCGCAACTCAATTAGCAAGTAAGTGTCGATGGAGGCTGCATTGGACCTGAGGCGAAGTATGTATAACTTGCCACCGACGCGGCGGGCGTGGCTTACGAGTGGGGCAGTTTGCTTACGTTTTTGGTTTGTTGCAAACACACTCATGAAATACAGAAATTACAAAATACCTGTAGTCCCGGGGCGATGTATTAGCTGGTGCGGATCATGGTTGTGCTTTAGAATGGAAATTCGTTACTCCCAGAGTAACGGCAACGTGGGATTTTACCTAGAGATATTCGCCCGCCAACGGCCGATGGAATTGGCAGCGAAGATATTTGGACTCGGCGAGCGGCTTCAAATTTGTATCAGAGCAGGACAATTTGCCTTAGGTCAGCTGTTAGGAAGGCGTTGCTGGACGTACAATGTGATTCCTACAGGTATTTTTATTAATAGGTTATAATATTCTTGTGGCCTACGGTAGTGTCGAAGACGTGGTGTTTTAAATTGACAGGAAGTGCTCTAAGAGACAGAGAACGCTGTCACATGCTAAGGCACAGGTCGGTTTCAAGGAATGCCTTAGGAGACAGAGAATGCTGTCACATGCTAAGGCAAAGTTCGATTTCAGGGAATGCCTTAGAAGACAGAGAACGCCGTGAAATGCTAAGCCAGAAGAGGGTTGGAAGAAGATACGTCTAGAAACTCAAGTCGGATGGTCGGGATCGGTGGACTCAAGCGACTCACGTGATTTAAAATGGTTACGAAGTCTTCTTTTATACTTTTTGGGCGGCTTTGTTATCTGTGCTTTTCTAGAGGGGTTCAATACGAACTGCGCGGCGCACCGGTTTGCGCTTCGTCCGCGCATAGCTAGTGCTTGGTTTGTTATCACCAGCTCGAGCGCTAATTAGATGTAACGCCTAATTACGTCTAAATAAGCGATGTACAAATTAAATACATTTTTGACGAAGAATGTATAATTTGCTGCAGATGCTAGCCTTACAAATATGGTGTTTTCTATACAAAAGATGCACCCCATATCTCCTCATTCTTCTGTGTGTCACAAACCACATTTTGTCGTAAATGAATACATATAACTACCATCAGATAATAGAAAAAACATCCTTTCTTAAATCGAAAAACTGAATTCACAACCTGCAACCTTGGCATCACTGTTCCTTTCATCCCGCCATGAGAGAGAGGTGAGCAGCTAGAGAGTAAGTTGTCCCAGAGAGCATCTCAGCTACATGCAAAAGGTGGGTCTAGGCGAGCACCCATGCGCAAGCATCAAGGCAGCATATATGAACTCTCACTTATTGTTGTCTATCTTTTGATCGGTTTTCCGATATTTTTAACATCTCTAAAACTAATGTCTTCCATCAAAGTGTCCTACCAGTGATGACACCCGTAGTTGAAACTGTAATAACAACAACTTTTTCCATTAAGCTATTACTAGTTCAGCTAGCAATGGAAAGAGTTATACTCAGTGGCGTAACAAGACGATTTGGCGCCGGTGTGCAAGAATAAATGATAGCCGCTGTAGACAAGAAGTTTCAGAAAAAAGAGGGGGGGGAGTAATTTTAAGAAAATTAATAAGCTCTTTTCTTAACATGAAAGGTTACTTACTGCAAAATAAAACACATTTAGATGTTTCAATCTTTTATTAAATATAACAATAATAATAATAATAATAATCCCATTATTCCCTATTGGGGCATAGGGTATTCGTATATTCTCTCCAGTTGTCATTTTCCTTTGCTCTTTGGATCAGTTGTGCTATAGTCTTTCCTGTCTCTTGTTTTACAGTTCTCCTCCACGTTTTTCGCGGGCGTCCTCTGTTTCTGAAACTCTAAAGTTTCCAATCAAAACTTTTCTGCAAATTTCAGTTTTATTTTTTGGCAACGTATGCCCTAACCATCCATATTTTCTTCTCCTAATTTCTATATTAATGTCCACCTGATTTGTTCGGTCCCAAAGATCTTTGTTCGAAATAATGACTGGCCACCAAACACCTGCAATTTCTGCTTTACCAGTTCTGTAACCGTCCACGATTACGACCCATAAAGTAGAACAGATTTTACCATTACATCAAACACTCGCAAAATATAACATGAAACATAAAAATACATAGGAAAATACAAAAACAAAAACCACGTAAAAGGAATACAAATTTAAATAATTCACAAGAAAAATAAAATACCGATGGAGCCACAATTATATACCGGGTGTCCGTTCTCAAAGTCGAACATAGGCGATTAACATTGTATTGAACGTTTTTGCAGATTCCTGCTCGCCAATTCAACATACAGGGAAGGTAATGGTATCAATGGAAAGACAAAATTATTACGCATCAAATGGTACCAATAATAATATTCAAGATGCGATTTTTATTTTAAAATACTAATTTAAAGCTTGGGAATTTTTAAATATGCCATGCCTTGCTTTTCAAGTTCGATAGCATTTGTCAAAAAAATTGGTAATTATTTGGCGAAAAAACAGGTATTTTCTGTCAACGTCTGTTAAAATTATCTACAGAAAACTAAATTAATTCAATAAAGAACGAGTGAATGCACTAATGTTAATTTCCTATGTTGGACTTTGAGAATGGACACCCGGTATAACAGCAATGAGATAACATGAACAAGAAAATAACACATATTGCTTGAGTAAGAAAGAGATAAACATAGTAGTAAATATTCGAGTAGGCTTGACGCTCACTTTAATTATGACATATGTCAACTAATTGTGCCTACTAAAGTAATTTTGTTGTATGGTCATCTCTTTCTTACTCAAGCATTCTATTTTGTAGTTCATGTTATCTTATTGCTGTTATATATAATTATGGCCCCATCCGTATATCTTTATTCATATAATTCTTCTGTACGTGTGTACGTGACTGAACTCCTCCTAAACGGCTGGACCGATTTTGATGCAATTTTTTGGGTGTGTTTGAGAGGGTCCTGGATGGTTTAGATTCACAATTGGATCCGGTAGGTGGCGGTGCAATCGGGTTCTAGAATTTTTTTAAATTTTTTTTGACGAATTAATTTTTTTAATATTTCTCGCATATCAGAACATATAACTCCAAAATTTCACCCCCCTCCCCCACCCTCCAATATTTTTCAAAATGAAAAAGATCGAAAATTCGAATATCGAAAAAACGTTTGCTAAACCCACCAATAGCAGGCAAACCAACTTTCGGACAGGAGAACTTCTGTCAGGTCCGCTATCCCTTAGGGGGTGAAATGGGGCAAATAAGCCTAAAAATCGATATGGGTGTCGTTATTGCGGTTTTTTGCGACGTTGATTGCGAAAATGGCATGTATTTTTAAGTCCAAGACGATGGACATGACATAAAATTAAAACTCTATAGTGGTGAAATGGGGTTTCAGAGACAAATTATTTTTGGGGTGCCGGTTGCCGGGCCAGCTAGTAGATATATAAATATGTAGGCACTTTAATTAAACTCTCCTTTGCGACACTTTGCTAAAGCTAACATATCTATCAGTGAATTAAAACCAAGAGTACTGGCTCTTACTTTCCCGATACTCAGTAATGCAAAACTCTTTAGGCGTATTTGGCACTTTTGGCAAAAAGTTTTTAATAATTTTTAATTTAGAAAAAGATCTCTCGGTGGAGGCTGTAGTGACGGGATGTAAACAGTAGGATATATGTATACAAATATGGAAAGCTAGCCAATGATGTGTGATTAGACACACATTTTTCTCCCACTTCCTTCACTGATAAGCAATATTTAATACTAGTTGTGTACGAAGATCAAAATTGTAAAATTTGCTTTAGTAAGCCGTCATCGAGATCAGTTTCATACGTAGTTTGAAGTAATTTGGCACTCTCTATGACCTCTGCATCTGAGGCAATCGTCAGAAATTTGCGGTTTAAAACTTTGAATTTATAGTATGTTACTATGCACTATGCACTATGCAACCTAAGAATCACAAACACACACTAGAGCTGGAACTTCTAATCTACTCAAAAGAAGAAAAGGCTGAGCACTCAAAAGAGCCCAGTGGCGCTCACGTATCATAGTCTGTTGCCGCTTTGAACCTCTATTCTAGGAAAACTTTTATTTTCACAAAAAACTCCGCTACCGCGGCGCCTATATACATTCGGCGCGGAGGTTCTTTGCACCCCCTGCACATATGATAGTTACGCCACTGGTTATACTTAAAAACAACAAAAAAGAGAGAAATAATTTAATCACATGTGAAACAATAGTAGATGAAGGGATTAAAGAGATATTAAAACAGAAATTAAATCGAATATAACATGTTGCTCGAAGAACAGATAACATATTGTAAAAATACTATATTGGAAACCAAGAACAAATATACGATTTTGAGAAAAAACCCTACTTTGATAGAAAGGTGACATCAAAAATTGTGAGACATGCTTAGAATCAAAGAAAACTGAGAAATATGGTGGCCGATATTCTGCATTGAATTTAATAGGCTTGTCGTAATTGGTTTTTTAACCTTGTTGATATGTTATTATTGCCCGATGTAATTTTGACAGGAATTGTTGAGATATATTCTATAAAAAAAATTAATCTTGGGACTGTGCGCTGGTGAATTGACGATACAAAGAGATAATCCACACACATCTCTACATTATGAATATCAGTCAACTCGTGTATAGTACGAATATTATAAGCAGAACGTTCTTTTAACCGTTTACATGCGATGTACTGTTAGATCAGTTTATAAATTTTCGTCATCGCTGCTTTTTCATAGGTGGTCTATTTCTTATTTGCCAAATTAGGACTGCACGTTTTCCGATGTTGCATTAGTTATGCAGCGTATGTTGTAAATTTTTTAAGAATTTGCAGTTTTAGGTTAACCCAAATAGGCTATTTGTATCTTAATTCCTAAATTCTTAAGTGCAAATTGCTGGGGAAAGTGCTTGCATTATTACATTGATGTGTAGAGAATTTAATTAGCTTTCGGAAAATGCAGGAATATATGAGGAATTGCATTTAAAATATAAAAGTTGAATATCGCTATGCAAAAGTAGTAGGCTGTAGAAACTTCACTAGTTCTCACATTGGTAGATGTCATCATACCAAACCAACGTTTTTCCCTGTGGTTTTTTAGTATTCGCAACACGAGAAAAGTTACCGTTTGTAGAATGTAAATCCAACCGACGAATTTTTATTTAAACATTTATTGAATAAGAGATAAATCATATTTCAAACTTAGCAGAAATTATTAACAGAGCATGATAATTTCGAAACAAATGTATAAAGTACATACTATTTCTAAGTCGACGTCTAGTTTGCCAGAAACTTGAATTATTTATTTATGAACTACCCTCGTACAGTTAGTATTTGAGGCGAAAAGATGTTGATTGCATTTTTGTGTCTCTAAAACAGAAAATGTAGCTTATTCCATTTCGAGAAAATAAAGTTAATTAAGTTAGAAGGCGGACGAAATATCCATATCACCGAGAAAAGTTCTATTATTCGCCATTTGTTAGTGTGCTTTGCAAAAGTCTGAACTGTTCCGAATCAATTGGCCCCATAAGCAGCCCTTAGTTTTGAAAAGTGAAACCTTTGTAAAGTTTTATAATGCATAGAGCTAGTTGACTTCGAAACTGAGAAGATATAGCAATTTGCTATTGAAGTATATTCCACTGCGAGAAAACGAATCTAATTAACTCAGAAGGGGAGAAATATGTTTATATTGCCAAGAATATTTATTTGCTCTGAGTATGTTTATGTGTTTTTAGAGCTCTCAATACCCTGGGCTAAACGTACAGAACGAGCAACCTTTTACTCAGGTAGTGATATTAAATAACAGAGATCGCTGGATGTATTTGTAAAAAGTGGCTAATTAAAATAAATAATTATTAGTTTGTCCATTGTAAAACACCAGTTTTCTAATAAGTAATTGGATTCGGGTTAAATAAATGTAAAAAAATATAGACACCCTTACTGGTTATGAAGTAAAAGATTATGATATAATTAGTCTCATAGGTTTTATAAATATCCATATTGACGAGATTGTATTTCCTCACTTGATATCTGTTAAGATATTAACAGAATTTGTGTAAGTTCCCGGTGTGGGGTTGCTAGTCCCCAATCGGGAATCTTCCTAGGTGGCGGATCGGGGAACGCTCCTCATGTATGGGGGATACCGAAGAAATAACACATCCGGGATGGATTAAAAGTAACGGGCAGAGAGAAGCAACTTTTGCGAGGACTAGACACCACCTTTCCTGTAGAATCATCGCCACATATGAACACTAACAACGATAGACTATATCTTATGCGATCTAACAACTGACGCCATCTCAGTTCTGATTCTGGAGGTGTGAAATTAGCTACCGTGTACAACGTAATAGGGAGCCAGGCCGCGAGTGCAAAATGGGTTACGAGAGTACAGAACGCAGAAAATGCTGTAGATACAATATTCTTTCGACGCAACTTCAAGTATGAGACATGGCTTGATACAGCATCCAGGAAAACTTCAAGTAACTGATCAAGAGATAAACACCCATAACATATTTATATCGAGAGATCCAAAACAACTGATCCTCAGCGGGTTGTGGAAATTCAAACGTATGAATAATATGTTGGTGGCACTGTAAGTCTATGTCAAATTCGAGGTTAGCAGGTTAAGTTAGTTTCAGCTAGCGCAATTATCGAGAGATAAAAAAGAACTGATCCTCAGCGGGCTGTGGAAATTCAAACGTATGAATAATATGTTGGTGGCACTGTAAGTATATGTCAAATTCGAGGTTAGCAGGTTAAGTTAGTTTCAGCTAGCGCAATTATCGAGAGATAAAAAGAACTGATCCTCAGCGGGCTGTGGAAATTCAAACGTATGAATAATATGTTGGTGGCACTGTAAGTCTATGTCAAATTCGAGGTTAGCAGGTTAAGTTAGTTTCAGCTAGCGCAATTATCGAGAGATAAAAAAGAACTGATCCTCAGCGGGCTGTGGAAATTCAAACGTATGAATAATATGTTGGTGGCACTGTAAGTCTATGTCAAATTCGAGGTTAGCAGGTTAGGCTTTGTTTCAGTTTTGACACAGACCGGCCCAAAACCTAACCTGCTAACCTCGAATTTGACATAGACTTACAGTGCCACCAACATATTATTGATTCGTTTGAATTTCCACAGCCCGCTGAGGATCAGTTTTTTGGATCTCTCGATACTTGTGCTAGTTGAAACTCGCTGGAAGAGTAAGGGATTATTTTAAACTAGCGTTCTGCACCCAAATTGGGAGCGAAATAATTCATTTAATGCAATTTGTACAAGAGTGATCCATTTTGTGTGTCGAGTTAATTTTGAGGTTAGCTATTCCACATAAAAAAAGTCACTTATAAAAATTTGAAAACCCTACTACCCTACTACTGCGTCGCCCTGAGTCGATTGACACCAAAATCAGCCAATTCGGCCCACGGGTTCGCTCTCAAAGTGGCGCCAAGCAAGCAAGCAAGCAAGCAAGCAATGAAAATTATTATGTCGGATATTTTGTAAAACGACCGTATACTTTTCGAAACATGACTAAGATAGTAAGAATGAAGTAGTACGTAGTATATTATTGCTCAAACTATAACAGCATAGAATGCTCTAAATATATAATATAATTCTTCAAAAATTTCACCGACTTTCTCGGCATATAAACATGATGTAAACCAGCTTGATGGTACTGTAGATGAAACACTAAGTACAATTTCGTGTGACGAAATATCTATCGTTTTAGGCTCCAAAATCGTAAATCCTAAACATAGCCATTATCTTAAGTAAATAATCGAAAAATGTGATGAAAGAAACAAGATAGAAGAGCATCCCCTTCAATTCTATATTCAGCAGTGTTCAATGTTAAAACATGCCCAGGTGCAGATTGTAGAAGCGACCAACTTCTAGTAATGAATTTCCGCACTCGTTTTAAAAGTATTTCCAAACCTATCGAGAGAATATCGAAAGCTCTTTGACAACTTCGAAAACAAGTCAGCTCAAAGGACACGGGTAAATTTAAAAAAGAATAGTGAGACCTCCAATAAATGCAATCGACTATTAAAACAATACCGAAAGTCATGGAGAATCTGGCAGGTCAGTGAGGGTACGAAACACCTAAAGATGTCCACTGTGATCAAGTAGGAATTTCGTTGCCTACATACAGAAGTGCAACGACGCTACAAGAAAGATAAAGAAAAATACATTGCCAATATCTGTGAGGAAAACCCTGGCTACCACAACGAAACACTCGTGAAAATTCTTTACAGGGAGTTTAAATCCAGAAACCTCTTAATTAAAAATGGAAATGGTGTTATGATAACTGGCGTTGAACAAGTAATAGATACATGAATAGACTACTACATTGAACTATACACGACTAATCCAAATAAGGCTCCAAAACATTTTGGAAATATCACGGGTAAATATAGAACCAGAAACGCTTCTATGAATTTCAAAAGTGATCGCATGTTTGGTTGACTACCAAAAAACTTTCGATTTGGTGAACTGGTCAAAGCTATGGCATGACAGCTTCTTTTTCGCATGTTTGGTTGACCACAGGGCGAAGCTATGGAATGGCAGATTCTTCTAGATACGGGGGTCCTGAAACATTTGGTAAATCTAATAAAAAAATCTCTACGATCCAGATACCTACGGCACAAATGAGAATAACCAAGATGGACTAATCGCCTTTCAAGGTACGTTGACATGTCCGTCAAGGTCTCTCGCCAGACCTATTTAATATCTATGGTGAGTATATCATGAGAAAGGCTTTGGTACCGCAGAATATCGGTAGTAGATATTCAAAAGCCAAGATGCTAAACCAAAGTGCATTGCTGAAGCAGGTAAATGCTGTCTCCTAACATTGTAAGATTACAGCCGCGTGAAATGTATGTTGAACAACCATATACATCAATGCTTTACAAAAACAATGTATAAAAATAAATTTAATATTGAATCGCTCAGTCTCTGTCACCGAATGTATTGCCTTCTGCTCCAGAAACTCTATTAAAGCTTATTTCCTCTTTCCGGTAAAAGACAGGTTTCGCAATTTTTATTTTTGTCATAATCTAGTAGAATACGTATTCTTTAAACGCGTGGCATAGGCTCAAAAAATAAGAAAAAAGTAGTTTAAGCAGTTGTACTAGTTTAATAAAAGGACCCATTGTAGCACGAGTGCTCCAATGGAACGAGTGCTGCAATGCCTCTTATTAAACGAGTATAATATACCATTTTATCTAATTTACATAAAATAATAATAAAAACTTTGAATTTTGACATTTCATAAATGTGACAATCTTACAGTTGACTGAGACAAGGTAGGCTGTTTCAATGTTTTCTATATGAAAATAACAATGTAAAAATAGTGCTGTAATGGACTTTATTGCAGAACTATTTTTAGTGTTATAATAGCCATATTGTGATAACAAAGTAGATAAAAATATTTTGCCAATCGACGGAGGATGGAAAGTGGTACCTCGTAACAAGGCTAGCAGCGTGACGTCGCCTGCTCACACACCAGTTCTGACGGGCTAAATGCCCATATACAATTAGTGGCGCTTCTTGATTTATGCTGTATTTTAGATGTTTACACAAAAATTATTAGTTTTACGAAAAAACTGAAAAAATTAAAAGTTTTTAAACAAATCAGACTTTCTAGTACAAATGTTTGTATAATAAAATTCGAGTCCGTAAAAAAGCTCTAATATGACCCCTTCTTTAGGAGGGTTGGCTTTTGGATTAACGTTTATAGGCATAGTTTTTTCATACTAATGACTAGCTTAATCGAGTCCTTGATTTTAAGCAACCCTTTCTAGACCATCGTCTATACATTGGTTTAAAAATGACACCGACAAACTTCGGGATGCATCCTGAGTTTAAGAAAACAAGTTCCTGTCGACGTGGATATGGCAATGCGTTTTAAGGGAACTAGAGCCCGAGAAGGGTAATAAAAAACACGTTGCTATGAGTACATTACGAACCTGAAGTAGGGAATTTCAATCGGTATAGTTTCCCATTTCTGGATAACTACTTCTCTCTTCTAAACAAGAGTACCTTTTTTATGCGAAAAATTCGAAGCGACGAAAGTTGTGATTGTAAAAATTTACTAAAAAATTATATCTGCATGCTTGGGTAAAGTACGCTTTTTGAACCAACTTGTTTTCATGTTACCTAAATCAGCATAAAAAGTAAGGTAAATATGCAAAATTGCACCAAATAACCTTTCTTAGTACTATATTAATTAAATAAAATCTGTATTTTTATTAAACTTACCCATCTCAGGGATGTAAGTCCCTTAAAACGTATTTCCGGAACCACATCCATAGGAACTTTTTTCCTTAAAATACAACCAGGAATCGCTTCCCGACGTTGGGCGGTGTCGTATTTAAACACCCTGTATAAGAAGTTTTACTTAGTTATTCATTATGTATTTTCGATGTTAGTAGATGTGTCATACCGACGGATGAAATGAAAGAGGAACAAAGAAGTAATAAAATGTTTTACATGCGACCATTGATTCTTTTTGAAATTATAAATAATTCTTTGGTGGTAGAGACAGGCTCCCATAACAATAACATGCTATTTTAAATACATGTATAAGGTAGGTTCTTGCTTCTAAGAATGAATATCAACCACACTTAGGCAAAATAATACAATGCCAGAATTTAGGGTTGCACTGTTACGCCTGTAGACGCAAGAGGACTCTTACAATAAACAATTATTGTCTCGGCTGCAAATTGACAAACTGGAAAATGCTTTGATAACATGCATTCTGAAACTGTATCGGACGGATAGCTACTCATGCTTTGATAGCTTCTTAAATAAAAAAGTTACAGTAGGTTAAACACGTCGCAGAGTCTCGCAGGCGCACTTAGAGTTATTAATACATACAATAGTTATTTATATTACAAATGCGGCAGGTTGCATTTTACAACGCGAGGTTTTAAGTTTTGAAGCACGACGCGAAGCGGACTGTTTTGATAAAGCCGAGCGCTGTGAAATACTTAACGCACCAAGTACAACGTACAACATTTTTGTCCGACATTTTTTAAACGTTTTCTGTAAAATCGAAAATATGATTTAGAATATCAAAACCACCGTTCAATTCATTAAATTCTATAGTTGACGCTTTGGCTCGTTATAAATTGAAGTTGTAACTATCAATAACAACGTGAAAATTTGGAAAGAACGCATCGAAATCTATAATAAATTCCAAATATCAGAACTTCCGGAAACCTTGCCACGTAAAACTACCAAACGATTGGATTAATTGGCTTTAACGGCATGCTTTCTAACTTTTCAATTTGTATTACGCAATGATTTTTTTGTAGCGTGCTAATTAAATTAATCGATCTCTGCTGTACTTGAGAATACAGGTTTTTAATAACACACGCGTGCAATAATATTTATTGAAGGTTGGATGGGTAAATTAAAAACAAAAATATGTCAGCAATAAATTTTTACTGGAATTTATACTACATTTATATAAATTGAATTACTACTACTTTATACCTTATACCTTATTCCACCATATGTTTTAACGGGGTGTGCAGAGTGGTTTGAAATGCCGCTACTTCATATACAGGGCGATTCACGAATAGCACCGTTTTTTGTGCCACACAATTTGATTGACACTTTTGTTTAATTTTTCTGAAATCATGATCACAAAATTGTATTCAAATTGAAAAACAGCTAAGTATTCTATGAGAGAGTAATTTTTGTTGCACGAATAAAGGCGCTACATCAGACACTATTCGTGAATTACCCTGTATATATATATATATATATATAACTTAATTAAAAACAATTAAGAAAACGTATTTCTACATGCTGGTGATGCGTTAGTATATTTTAGTAAATATTTTTGCATGCCACTTTCTGAATTAATTATATGATTATTTTTGTTTTAGTTATAAATAAACACAAGAATTATAAATTTTATAAATAGACGTACAATTACAATATGATTTTTTAAAGTACCCTTTCACAAAAGTAATTTTGAAATGTGTAGAGATGTGCAATAAGAGTGAGATTTTATAATTTCGGCATTTGAAAATTAAATTTCGTTTATAATTGATGCTTAATTCCTAAATCTATTTAGAAATAACCCATTTATGAATTTTCTTAACTATAGTGCGATTCTAGTTTACTATTTCTCTTGGAAGTCCATGGGCTAACGACTAGATATTTGTTTTCAAATTATCTGTAGATTTTTTAAATTTAAATAATAAAAGACATTCACGCTATACATATAAAATGTTTTACTTATTGATTTTTTTGCAATAACCCCAGGGAATATTAGTAGAAACCCATATTACCATTTTTTTACTATTTTTAAGCAACTAGTGTTTTTATTTTAATTATTTCTAGTTAAAATTTTCAGTTCTCTTATTTTTATGAAGAAAGTGTTATTTACTTGGATTTCTTAGATATTTAAAATTCGGTTGATATTATCTTCTTTGTGTTAACTTGGCGCCTGCTGAAAACAAAATTGATGTTGGAATAGGATTTCAATTCATCCAAACAGGGTTTGCGTGATGTCGTTTTAATAACTTGAATTTACTTTTTAAGAATGGAAACAAAGGAAACACGTTTTGAATCACTTAGAATTGATATCACTTTCTGTAAATTACATACACCCACACAAGTGCGAAAAATGTTAGGCGGTGCTTATTTTCAAAACAAAATTCAGAGGGCGTTTTCATGTAAACTTTTTCTTTTAAATCTCTCCCCTCTCAGTTGCACCCTCTTAAGGAAGGGGTTAATATTATGCTTTTGTCATATTACTGAGACCTGGGAAATGGTATCAAAGTGAAAATTGGAAAATATTTTCTATCAATGGGAAGATTATTTCTGATATATTTTTCCATTTTTTGCGTCGATAACCCTTAATAAACCAGTATGCGGTTGTGTTATAACTGTCCGGTAGTGTCCAATAGACACAGTTTCATAAAACCTCAAATTATATTAAAGCTAAATAAATAACTTATTAAATATATATTCACATGACATTTATTTAACTTTGGTTAATAGTATTTACTTCTGAAATTTTTTAATAGAGTGTTCAGAACATGCATTTAGGTCATTCACATTGATCGCAACACTGTTTTGAAGTTCTTGATTTTTGCTTTTGTCGACTGATCCAGTTAGGTTGTTGTTGCAGTATGGTACTTAGTTGAACTTTTTTTTTCTCGTCTTGTTATAAGAGGCTTACCAATTGCAATTTCCCTCAAAAACATTTGCTATCGCAAATATGACTTTCGCTGATTCCAAGTGGCATTGAGATTTAACCTTATAGTTAGTGATGCAATCCCAACAATGTCAATGTTTGTTGTTGTTTGCTATGGATATTGCCTAGCCATGCGGAGTGTCAGGTACCATAGACTGCTGTGGTCATATGGTAAAAGTTCTACTAGAATATTACCTTGAAATGGTCAACTGTGATGTTTTCGTCTGTTTGGTAGTACGGTTTCTCTCTTTTCTTATATGATATTCCAAACAGAGGATAACTTGTAAACACCATATTGCCTGTCTTATAATTTATAACGAACGAACTTAACAATGATATGCCGAAGTTTGAAATATCCTTTCGAATCAGTTGTATCACGCCAACACGATATCTAAGGTCTAGGTCAAATTTAGAAACGTTTAAATTTATTTTATTGTTAAACACCGACAACACCGTTTCGTCAGTATCTTTCGATTGATCTATTAACCCAAATAGACGAATATAGTTCCTTTGGCTATATTGCTCATACTGACCAAGGGTCAGTTTTGGTTTCGACAGCTCATCTTTCAAAAATTTCTTTTCATTTGCCATTTCAGTATTTACCTGACGAGAACGTCTTCGACTTCAACTTTTATAGAGTCAATTTGTTTTTCTAATTTATTAAGTTAATTCTGTTAATAAAAATAACTTTTTGAAAGAGATTCTTTAAAAGATTACTGAATATTGCTTGAATATCTCCAATTTGAGATGTTTTTGTTGCAAAAATGTTTTACACTCATACAATTTGAATACTGGAAAGAGACGTTTATGTATTTTAACAACAAATTTTAAGCGAACTAAATATCAGTAGTGATTACTACACATAAACTCGAAACACGTTTCCTGGCGATAGGGATTCATGTCGGAATTCATATCATCGTACCTATTCTCTTATTTTTTACTTCTCTCGTCTAAAAAACGGAGGAAGTATTGTAATCGCGAAAAAATACCTTCCGAAATATCTTCAAATATTCACGTTTTTAACTAGCATCTTCTTAGTTGTTTTGCAGTTACTAGGCTCTTTCTTTTGTCTACTGCTATATCCATAGTATATTTCTCTACTAAATTATTGACAAACAATATAGGATTACATTTTATGAAAGAATTGAGAACATCACCGGTCAAACCCAGGAAAAGAATTTAATTAGTTGTGGCAAACTGTAGCCTAAATTTCAATGAACGAAGCTATTTATTCATAGTGTTTTTGATGAAATGAATAGTAACGTAATCAGATGTTATCATTTTCGGTGCCATCTGGAATACAAATTAATTTACTACCACAATTTTGGTTGATTTTGTACTTTATCATTCATTCGAAATCACTTTGGAATAACAGAAACTTAGTTTGAAAATCATCAATTCATTTAGCATCATTCTCTAGTTTTAAAAAAAATGTATATGGTAGTAACTAATCGTATTTTTTATTTTAAAACACCTAACTATTTTCCACATCTCGTGCACTATGTTTGACAATATAAGTAATGTGGCGCAAAATCTCATTGCATGTCTCGCAGTTCCTAAATGAGTTGCTTAAGACAATCATGTACCGCAATCCTGCATCACGTATTTCAAAGAAAGCACTCAGGAAAAGCGATTCATCCTTTTTTTAATTAAAAAAATAAATCTACAGTTATGTATTCAACTATATATTATTACTTTAATAAGAAATTATACGATAGAGATTCTGATCCAATATATATATTATAAATGCTATGGTTTTTTCTAATAATTATTAATTCACTTTTGTGGTGTTTATCAAATTTAATTTGATTTTAGACTGATTATAAATTTTATGCTGTTTTGTATATTTTTATTTACTTGACCCAAAATAAATGGTATTATGCCCTTTTAATATTTTATCTATTTGCAATTTATTATCGAAACGCTAGCACAGTAGAACAATTAACTCTATTCCCAGGGGTGAATATCTAATAAACTGTAATTTTTACTTAATCTGGTGAGCCACTGTGCACCCGAATTAGTTTCAATAAGCAGTCGCTAATGTATGCAATACTGTCAAAATCTAAAAAATGGCTCGTATCGTGCAGTAAACGTTGCTGACTTTAAAATCAAAATTGGTGAACATTCGAAAAAGTATTTATTTAAATCGTAGCGCTTTGGCGGTTATTATTATCATTTGTTTTAAGGCATTAATTTGTTATATGACGTCAGAAGGGACGCCGTCTGAATCTCGCAATTGTTTTATCTCCGCCTAAACTCAAATTTGGGAAAATGCTTATAATTTTAATTGCGCCTTCGCTGAATGCTAGGATATGCTTGAATCTTGATAAGCAAGGTCTGGTCTGGTATGCACACGAATTTCCCGATTTTAACACTGATACTTTTAGGTTAAAACAGTCCCTTAAAGTTTAGTGTGTTCTTCGCAATATTCGAAAAGGGGCCCCAGTTGATATCTTCCTCTGGAACGGTTTCCTCCGGTGTTTTTGCTATTGGTCGGTCTCCTGCACTCCTGCCTGATGCGTTGCAGTAGAAATCCTTGGTTTTGGACCCTATTTTTGGCCGGAATTCAAAATCGGAATCTTGATGTGGATGGCTACCGGCAACCTCGTAGGTGCTCTCGGTGGAAATTTAATTTTACTGTTGAGAAATCGCCACAAACGTTCCCACGTAAACTTCAACACTTGATTAACACAATGATATACTTTTTAGCTCGAAACATGTTAATTTATTACATGAAAACTTTAATTGAAGTGGAGCACAAAGCTACATGTCAAGCTTAATTTAATTATTCATTTGTTCTCTTAGTTTGTCCGTTATTAAAACAAATTATAATCTATCACTATGGCTACTAAGCTAACGGAAATTAGTTTTGATCAAAATAAGTACATTCAGGAAATAAGTTTTATTACAAATTATATTTACAAATTTCTTATAACTAAAATATTGTCCATTTCTTAATTTTAAAAGGTCTCTTTGCGCCACTAACACGTTTTATTATATACTCTGCCTTATTTCACTAGCGTTAATTGCACTGATTATTTTAGAGAGTTCATTTCTTAATAATTGCTTTTCCATCTCCTTCTGTCTGCTTTTCACTTTATTTTCATATTCATCTGTCTGCTTTTCCCTTGCTTTTTTATATCTTGCTGTCTGAATTCTTATTTGCTCTTTGCAACGTATTATTATTTTTTCTGGCTTCCTATATCTTTTTTAGATTGCTCAAAATTTCACGGCTTAGCTGTATCGAAATCTACGCTTCATTCACATGAACTTCGCAAACCTTTTTGTTACTATTCATTTCTTTCGGCTCGGCCATTCATTCTGCACAAACCTAATATTTAATTAATTTGAACGTCAACTTCAACCCTGGGAAAAACAAGCTTTGCCCTTTGATTTCTTTACTCAATTCAATTATTAATACTGGCATCTCTTTTCCAATGCATTTACTGATTGAAATTTAAGCTTAGTAATGCAGTTACATAAAACACCCTAACTCTGTGCTTATTGACTTGTTTCTTAAGTTGTACTGCAAGAAGAATCGGGTCGTGGCCCTAATACCATCACAATATATATATATATATATACATACTTACTATCTGTATAACCGTAACTGCATAAGGAAGTCGAGATCCTTGATTGAGGAGGTAGGCTCATAAACTGCACTTCCTTCATTTTAAGATAACCTTATGACAACAACTACAATTAAGCAGAAATAAAAAAGGATACAAAAGGGGAGCAATCTCTTCTTTGATAGAGGATATTTTGAGGTCCCGATGGGTGACTTGGTTTGGCACATCCACGAGGCATTCAAATCTCACAAAGTAACTTTGATTGGAATCTTTGTCTCTTCTTTGTTAGCCGTTTTCTATCAGATTGATATAGGCCTCCCTCATATTATTCCAAGTGTCTCTATTCTGCGCCACTTGGTACCAGTTTAGACCAGCTGTTCTTTTTAGGTTGTCATACCAACGTTGTTGTGGTCTTCCAACGCTTCGTCTTTCACCCCACGGTTTCCATCTTGTACAAGTGCCGCTCCAGTTTTCAGGGTGTCTAGCTACGTGGCCTGCCCAATTCCATTTGATGGTAGCTATTCTTCTCGTTATGTCGATAACCTGTGTTGGTTTACGTATCCATTCGTTTGTTTTACGGTCTGCAAGGGTAATTCCTAGTAATTTTCTTTCGATGGATCTTTGGTGTACTTGTAACCGGTTTATGGTTTTTCTGTTCAATACCCAATTCTCTGCACCGTATGTGGTGACTGGAAGTATGTATTCATTGTATATTTTTGATTTAAATTTCAAGGACATCTTCATATTTAAGACGTCCTTTAATTTCCCAAATGCAGCCCAGCTAAGTTTGATTCTGCGCTTTATTTCGTTCTCTTGATTTACTTTACCCATTGTAACTGCCTGTCCCAGATATATATATATATGTTTTTACTTTTTTGATTTCTTGTCCGTTGACAGTTATTGTATCTTGGGTGGTCTCTTGGTATGACATGAATTTAGTTTTCGACATATTCATTCCTAGGCCCACCTTTTCAGCTTCTTGCTGTAGCTCTTCTAGCATTTCTTTTAGTTCAGTGACATCATTCGCGAATAGAACGATATCATCTGCAAATCTCAAGTTATTAAGCATTTGTCATTGAATGTTAAGTCCCTTGTTCTCCCATTTCAGTTCTTTGAATACATCTTCAAGAACCAGCGTGAACAACTTAGGAGATATTATGTCCCCTTGTCGCACTCCCCTTCTGATGTTGACCCTATCAGTTGTTTCGTGGATTCTGACCCTTAGGGTTGCCTTTTCGCTGATTTTATTTAGTAGGTTGATGTATCGCTGCTCTATTCTTGCATTTCTCAGTGCCTTTATAATCGCATCTGTTTCCACTGTATCAAATGCCTTCCTGAAGTATACGAAGGCCATCCACAGAGGGATATTATACTCCGTTGACTTTTCCATGGTTTGCCTCACTGTTTGTAGATGTTCTGCTGTGCCGTAGTTCTTTCTAAATCCTGCCTGCTCCTTCGACTGATATAATTCGAACTTTCTTTCTAATCGGTTGGTGATTATTCGCATGAAAAGCTTATACAGTTGGGAGAGGAGGCTTATCGGTCGGTAATTTTCAAAATTTTCAGGATCTCCTTTCTTATAGATTTGAATAACTAACGCATTTTGCCAGTCACTCGGAATTTCACTGTCTATTAGGCATTTGTTAAAAAGTTTCCTTATGGCCTCCATCTCTGGTAAGATGTCGCCTTATTGTTCTTTAGTTGTTTTAGGGTTAAGTTTATTTCATCTATTTCGATATCCGGGAGCTCTTCTGAATTTACATTAAGGATTTTATTTTTGACTATGTTCAAAACCTTCGTAGTAACTAATGGCTCTTTTCCCGATTTGTATAATTCTTCATAGAAGGATTCGGTAACTTTCAATATTTCTGCTCTACTTGCTACTATGTTTCCTCTTTGTAGGTTATTAATATTGATATCCTTCGTAAAAACTCAGAGTTGAATGCTATATCTCCATATCGGTTTCAATATTGCTTTATATAGGAAGTAGCTTTGTCTCCATGGTTAGGTGTGAATTACGACCCATTAGCAAGTACAACTTGCGATACTGGAAACCTAGTTGATGGCGTTTGTTCCATATATGATTACTCCATGTTAGTTTTTTCTATGTGAAGGCATAAATATTTAACCTCTTCTTTTTGCGGTAGCGGTGGATTACACAATGACACTGGCGGACAAGTCAACCTTCGAAAAGTGAAGTTTAATTTTTTATCCAGGAATCATTTTTGGCTAAGTGCTTTTGCAACTATTCGGATGCTAGGTTGGGATTCTGATAGGATGTCATTAAAGCAGTGTCATCTACAAAGAGAGCGATTTCTGTATTAATAGATGTCATAGATCGGCTGAAACAAGAACACTTCCCTGTGGTGCACCCGATTTGATGGAAACAAGATATGAGTATGCTTCTCCATATTTCACCAAATAGTGCCTGTTTGTTAAATACGTCTTTAATACTTTGAAGTATGAATGTGGTAAGATACTTATAATTTGATATATCAATCCGTCGTGCCACACCTTGTTGAAGCCTTGAGAAATATCTATAAAGGCGGCTGAACACTATTTTATACATTCAAGATAATTTTTTATTTTCGTGACTATACCGTGTATCTGTTCCGTTGTGGCATACTGTTGTTGAAACTCAAATTGATACATAGGTAGTAAGTTCTTTTCGTTTATAATAGGTGTTCGTCGTCCTTCTCTAACATCTTAGAAAGTACAGGAAGAAGATTAATAGGGCGGTAGAATGCTACACCAGCAGGATCTTTTCCTAGATTTTGTATTTCGGCAACCTTCCACCGGGACGGAAAGTACCCAGTCCTTATTAAAGCATTAAAAATGTACTTGACCATTTTTTACCCTTCAAGCGGCAGTTCTTTTAAAATTTTGCCTGCTACTAAGTCGAAACCTGGTACCTTCTTTGGAATGAGCTTTTTGATACAACCTAAGATTTCATGTGTCTTAAACTTATTGTTGGGTAGGCGTGTATACCATTGGTATGGTGCATCAAGGGTAATCGGTGGCTTCAGATACAATGAGGTTTTCCAGGAAAGTGTTGACACCTTGGTTTTTGAATTCATTTAATATTTGCTTTAGCTCTTTTGTTGCTTCATTGCAGCTAGTTTTGTGAGCAGATGCACATGTTATTTGTCATCGTTTCTTTAGTTTCTTTTTCGTCTAATTTGGTTTTGATAAAAGCAAGAATAACTTGGTTTATCCGTTTTTTTGAGTTCCAAGTGTAGCCCATGCAGCTCTTTCTATTAATTTGGTGAGTTTTTCTCTGTCTTCTTCGACATCTTCATCAGTTTTTAGCGGTACGTGTCAATTTATCTTCTTGGAAAAGATTTTTTGGATTACATTCGAATTCATATTTTTGGTAGTTATAGCAGATGGATTTGATTCTTTTGTTTCGAACACAACAACTGTTAACTAACTTAAAGTTACTTTTTCTAAAAATAAAAACAACTAAACGCTTGCTAAATACTTCTTCTTCTTGCAGTGCTTATCTTATCGGATGTTAGCGACCAATAAGGCTACTTGAACTTTAGAAACCACCACTCGTAATAATGATGCTGTAGACTTATTATAGCAATTGCGGAGATATTTTAACCAGGAGGTACGTCGGCGCCAGCGTTTCTTTTACCCCCAACTCGTCCTTGTAAAATTAACTGTACTGTTTTATATTTTTCTCCTCTCATCACATGATCTTGCAGTTTTCCTCTTTTATTTGTGGAAATAATTTCTAGTGGACAATCCATTTCCGAATTTGTCACTCTGTCCACACGTAGCATGCGTCTGTAGGACCACATTTCGAAACTATTAATTTTGTTCAGGATTCCATACCATACAAAAGTACTGGAAAAACATAGCGCTTTAAAAATCATTTTTATATGTAGATCAAAATTACGATTACCCAAGATAGGTTTTTAATTATTAAATGTCTGTCATGCTTGTCCGATGCGACTTTCTACTCCAGTCGTTGTCTTCCTGCATTGCTAAATATTTATATGTAATCGTACTCTGTATTGTTTGATTATTTATTAATATTCCCAATTGCTTTAATTGCTTCTTTGTAATTATCAAGTACTTCGTTTTCTCAAGGTTCATATCCAAGCCATACAATTTACTGATTTCATATACTCAATTGAAAATGCTTTACAGATTTTCCTGTTTCTGCGATAAGGATTGAGTCGTCGGGTTATTTATTAATACGCTATTAATTCTTATACCATCTGTGCTTTTATCGAGTGCTGTTTTAGATATCATCTCGGAGTAGCTATTGAATAGTATTGGAGAAAGGATACATCCTTGTCTGACTCCTCGTTTAAAACTTATTTCTTCTGTAACACCTACTGTACCAACCTGAACTATTTGATTCCACCGCACTGGTGTGAATATGGCAGCCAGAAGGTAGCAGCCAAAAGTTACGAATATTACCGAAGAACTCATACATATACAACAGAGTATAGAGAATTATACTAACACTACATGCAAATCAATTAAGGAATTATGAGAACCGAATATTGGCTAAATAACCCCATTCAGAACTTCAAATCGTGAACAAAGCTTTTTGGGTTCTACACATGAGAAATACCGGGGCATAAAGAGATTTTAATTGTCGTACTTCACATATCGGGCAAAACAAAAAGATAAATTTTTCACCTCTAATACTACACATAGAACCCGAACGAAACTTTGCTAAACACATGCCCTCTATATACCGAATAAAAGGGCCCAAACAGATTTTAGTTGCCGTACTCCACATATTGGACAAACCACCCCCGCCTAAAGAAAATAATAGATTTGCAACTCGAATACTATACAGACAACATGAACGAAACTTTGCTAAAAAATGCCCTATATATATATATATATATATCTAATAAAAGGGCCCAAACATATCTTAGTTGCCGCAAATCAGGAAAGGCGCTCCTAGTTTAATAATTGACTAATTCGAATACTACATCTACAAGACTAGGGAAAGTTTCCAGCAGGAAATGACTAATTAAATGAGAAGTTTACTATTAAAAGGAACAGTAAAACACAGCAGTGATCTGACAATTCTCTTAATGCACTTTTCTTAATTTTGGGCAGTTGTAGATAAAATTTTGTACAATACATGTGTGATAATGCATCATTAATATATTTATGTGCTTACATACACGTATATTAATGATGCTCTTATCCTACTTGTATAGTAAATAACTATTATGATATGTATTTCACACCATTACATATAATATAACCACAATGGTTTGTAATAGTTACATGTGTAGTGTTCATTTAATTAAATATAGTTTAATTGGATTGAAAAAGGGATACGCGTTTGATTCATTGTGAAATTGTTTTGGAAAAAGAGAAATACATTTGATACAACTTTGACAGGTGTTGACAAAAGGCAATTACATTTGACAAACAATGAAACACAATTGATACATGGTGAAAAGCAATCGGAAAACTCTGTAAATATAACGAATTTATATACATTGCTGCTGCAATAGAATAATTCCGACCTCTTACTATCTGAGCTTTCCGTCAATGAACTGGTGTATTTCTAATGGATGTACCAGAAGATACTCTTGAGTAGAATTGAACTCCAAATTCATCCATAAAAAATATTTTCTCTCTCGTGCATCATCCTGTTATAGTGTATAACATACTCAAATCGATTTTGTATCACATATGGCGTATTTCTTCTTTCTGGTATGTAAGTTCCATGGAATAGTAAAAGTGCTTCAGTGCCCGGTTAATGTGCAATCTGGATCTATCCAATCACAAATACGTTCTTTTTGAGCAGCCGTTAATATTTGTTTTATCACTATGTTGCGAATTAAGTTTTACAATACAGACAATAAGATTGAAAAGACAAAACGACGTTATATTTGAAAATAATGAAAAAACATCTGAAGAAACTCATACACACTTTTCGGGAAGATTTCTGAGACAGGAACATAATGAGTTAAAGCCTATTTTATCTGCAAATAAAGACTCTAACCGCAGTGAAATTCTACTGCTTGCAAATGTCACACAATGTACATACTGTTGTTTCGGCACTTTTGATAAAAAGACATCTTGGGTTCAATGCGACTCTTGTGACGGGTGGGTGCACCAAAATTGTGCCACGTTTGAAAACAAAGAAACTATATACAACAGTTCTACTTGTAAGTAATGTCAGAGCAGTGTACTACATTCTCATTTACCAACAAATGAAAACATTTTATTCGAAAAATGTTGTACGTTTTTGAAATCCATCGCTCTTGATAAGCAACAAAAATCAGACATGGAAATGAACACAAGATCTCAAAGAACATCTTCCAAGTGGCTGAAGAGAGTCGTAGAAGACTTACTTCGTCCAATTTCGGCAGCTCGAAGTACTTCCTCTCTCGAAAATCTTGCAAACAGTTTTCTTAGTAAAAAAATGTTGCACAATAAGGCCATTATGTTCGATATTGAAAATGAATAGTCCGCCCTATACTGTTACGAAAACCAGACGAAAAATAAAGTTAGTAAAGCTGGACTACATATCCACAAAGCACAAAAAAAGGGATAAGTATAGAAAGAATTCATAGAGACAACAATTTTTGGGACACAATATTTTTAAAATTACAAGAATTTTATTATTTTTATTTTTCAGCAGATATGACATCCCCTAGAATTTCTTTAACAGATGACGAGCGACAATGGACAGTTATTAAAGATTTACTTTTTTGAGAATGGCCTTGAAGATTATATTGATTATTACAAAATCTTTACAAATGGACGAGGATATATTGTAACTACATATAACAATCCTAACTGCTTGTAAAGGGTGTTTTTTTTTAGATGGATGCAACTTTAAATTGAAATAAAACACAGAAAGATGTTTTTAATATCCATGAAATTGGCTTTATCTGAAAGATAATTTTATGGCATTTATGTTTGAATATGATTTCGGGCATGTGACCGCCTCGGCTGGCATGTACATGACGTAATCTGGAGGTCCAATTTTCACACACTCTTCGCAGTAAATCAGGCTGTATTTCGGCAATAACGCGTCGAATGTTGGCTTCCAAGTGCTCAAACGTTTCCGGTTTATCGACGTAGACATGCGACTTTACATATCCTCAAAGAAAATAATTTTAGAAGCTACACATACAAGATTATTGTACATTAAATGGCAATAATTGGTTAAATAATTATTTAATAGATTTGGTGTTGGAATTAATTAATAAAAACGAAATATTTCTGGTCATACCGGCAAATTACTCAACGAGGATATTTACAGAAAATGAATATGACTATTTTTTATCGACAAATCAAATTAATAAAAATTTATTAGTAATGCCAGTGTTGATGTATGGTAACCATTGGTGTGTAGCAATAGCTGACCTTACAAAAAAACCTTTTTAACTTTTTCGGTCATTACGGTAGCACAATGTCAAAAACTGAAAAACAGTTTAAGATTTTCTTAAATTTCATCAAGTATTGGAATTCACATTTTCATGGAATTATAACACAACGATACCAATATTGGACACCTGTCGTTGAAAAACATATAATTCAAAAAGACGCCCATAATTGCGGCTTATTTATTCTATTTCTAGTTCTTCCACAATATCGTCATGGAAAAGCCGCTTACTATATAAGAAAACATAAACGTTTGGAGAAAATATTTGAAGGGGATTTCTTTTAGAAAGGGCATCTACTATGAGCAATAAGTGTTTGTTTTGTGGAGAAGGTGTTACTAATGAAGCTTTCGCGAAATGCAGTAAGCGTTTACGAATTATACATTTAAAGTGTTTATTATCGGTTAAAGGAAATAGTTTAACAAATAATATGTGCCATCTATGTCGTGAATATTAATAACACCAGTATTTCCTACACTACGCTAAACGTTATATCAATCTCAAAATATTTGTATGTAAACCAATACACACAATACTTACAATACTAACCATTATTATAGTAAAAGGCAAACCTTGTCGTAGCAAATTAGTATTTCTTTCTAATCTACCCTAAATTGAAAATAAAATCTTAAATTAGTATACTCTCAACATTATACTGGATTATTCCGATACTTAATATTATTACTACCAGTACACATAAATAAAATTAAGCATCAATAAACGTCACAAATATTATATTAAGGAATATTATCTTCAGACTACCTCTAATTTCTAACAAATTTAAAAATGTTTTCACTGCTGTGCTTTACTGTTTCTTTTACTAGTAAACTTCTCATTTAATTAGCTGTTTCCTGCTGAAAACTTTCCCTAGTCTCGTAGATGTAGTATTCGAATTAGTAAATTATTAAACTAGGAGCGCCTTTCCTGATTGCGAAGTATGGCAACTAAGATATGTTTGAGCCCTTTTATTAGATATCTAGAGGGCATGTTTTTAGCAAAGTTTCATTCATGTTCTCTGTGTAGTATACGAGCTGCAACTCTATTATTTTATTTAGACGGGGTTGCTTTGTCCGACATATGGAGGAGTACGGCAACTAAAATCTGTTTGGGCCCTTTTATTCGTTATACCGGGTGACAATGAGATCAGGGCCATGTCTCTATCTCCTTTACTTACTTACTTACTTACTACATAATTTCTGATTGGCCGATATATTGCTGTGATGGTTATACGGCTTTACTATATAATTAATATTTAAAATAAAATGTAGCTAGAGCCTCCCATCGCTAACATAAATTTCTTTTGGATTCAGCACTTATTACAGATTTATGAAACGCTCAGGGATAATTATTGTGAGTTACTTTATGTTTGACTTGAATTGATGCTCGTATGCCCCTACTTTTAGATAGAATCTAATTGTAAATTAAATGAATGTTGGCTAGCTCAGGTAAGCAGAGATCTTAACACAAGGTGTGGGTCCCCAATTGCTTTTTTGAAAATTCTAGCGTACGCCCATGTGCGTAGTTCAGATATCCGCTAAAATGCTACATCAGATCTAAATGAAATTACGTTTCTGAAAGTTCAATCAAGTGATTGTCGTTTGGTGGTTTTTAGTTAATTAAATACAACTCAATGAGTAAATCTCACAGGTAAATTCATCATTTCCCGCTTTCTAGTAGCGTCAGTAGCTATCTTTTGTTTCTTTCGGGCAGCACCCGTACCTTGATTGTTTTAACCCCAAGCCAAGGAAGGATCCTAACCTCACTTCTGCACTTGGATTTTTCAATTTTAATTTTTACAAGGAAATAATTCGCCTGGGCTCTGTTATACAGCGACGTTTAAGCAGCTTCTCAGCAGGTACACATTGGTATAATTTATATTGGCTTCACCACTAATCTCCGAAACCTTCTTTGCATGCCCGTCTGAACCTCGGCCGCAGCAAGAATGTGCCCAGATCTTTTCTTGGAGTCGGATGCCGGATGTGCGGTGTTGATGTAGTCCTCGTTGGGCTCACCTGCTATCGCTGGAACTGCCAAGCCGGTCCGGGATCTCCTCAAATGAGCCGAGATGATGCCCCGCAGCTCTGCCGCAGGAACGAAATCGGTGGCGATGTTGAAAATTCTTTAGGCGTTGGATTTTCTTGCCTTCATTTGTGCGTGAACACGACCACGTAAATATCACTCTGGTAAATTTTTAAGGCTGTAACTCTATGCAAATGGTACTAAATTTTAAATTAAAACACCAGCCAATTTCAATGCTGTTACCAGCAATTTTTATTCAATTGTCTCCCCGAATTGTTAAAAACAATTGCACATCAATATAAAATCAGTCAAATAACTTACTTCTAACAATTAAACACCTTAAAACTAATCTTTTTACAAACTTTTGCTTATCTACTAAATTTGTCCATTACTTTTGTTAATTTTGTCTTTCACATAGCTGTGTCCCGCACTTATTAACCGTCCTTTTTCACAACGTTCTCACTGATCAGTTCTTCCTTTCGTGCACTTCCACAAGAAACAGAGTTCAACTAAAAGTCCATTTCATTTTTCCAATTTCTGCATCAAATTAATGTTCGGATTTTAATTAATCTTGCATGTTAATTAATTATTTTCTTCCCTTTATTTGCCTTCAGGTTTATTCCTGTGTGCTCTTTGCACTCTGTTTTGCCTTCTGCATTTTTATACCTGTCAAGAATATGCTCAAAGAGAAATTTATACAACGATTTCTGACTTGCAATTTACCTCGACAAGCATGTGACCATTCTTTTCATAATCGAATCACTAATACATGGATTGGCTTTTGCATTTTACCATCCCCTTTTAATATTCTAAACTAATTAAATATTGTGGTCCCATTCCTATTAGGTTTAGAACTCTGCCTTTCCTTTTATGTTATGATTTTAATACTTATTACAAGCATTGCTTTGCCAATTTGATTGCTAATTCAAATTTGATTTTATTTTATTTGTTGCCATTAAATCCTATCTCCTATTCTGAGCTTTTATGACCTATTCATTATGTTGCTGTGCTGTAGATGTGCGATTCAGGGCTTAAGACTATCTCATATTTTTCCCCCGAATTTTTGATGATTAAAATAACCACGCATGAGCTTTCTATGGTATCATACGTTGATTTGCATGTGTTGTTATTTTAATCGTCACAAATTTCTATTGCATGTATCAAAACAAACAAAACTCTCCTTTAATCATCCCAATCTGACTTTAAGGCTCATTTTTATTTTGTCATTAACTTATCCCTATCTTATTCTAATTCTTACCCTAATTAACTAACCTAATCTATTAAGAGTGGCTCAACAGTTGGTTCAAACTATCCTAATCTAACCTATTCTACGCTATCTCTGTATGGGCACATTGCTGAGATATGGAAACGTCCTCTGATTCTGCCATAAACCTCGTTTATTAGCTCGTATGTAGTTTCATTACTCAACACTTTGTGTACTCGGTACGGTCCTTCATAAGCGGTCAGGAACTTTGCACATATTTTCTCTCGCCTATCTGCTACTCTAAGTTTCTTGATTATCACCAAGTCTCCGATTTTAAACTTCATGCGTTTCTTTATTTTTTTATTTTGCTTCTGTTCATATCTATTCTGTATCCTTCTGACTCGTTGCCTAATTCTCGTCATCAGCTCCATTACTTCTGTAGCCTCTTCTTCCTGTCTCCATGGTCTGGCTGGTACCACGCCTTTGCATAATGGTACTGGGCTTATCTCGGTTGTTATATTAGGTACATTATTAATAAAATCTTCTACCTTCGACAAATATTGCACCCACCTATTGTGATGTTCGTAAGTCAAAATCCTCAAGTACTTGATTGTTTCTTTTATGTACCGCTCTGCTACATTAGATTGCGGATGTCGTATGCTGCAGAAGTATACTTTGATTCCTTTCTGTTCTAAGTTGTTTATCATTCCTGCATTCCTAAAATAGCTAGCGTTGTCGGCCAAGATCTTCTTTGGAGTCCCTACTTCCTCTTGAAATTTTTCGATGGATTTTATCACCTGTGCTGTGTTGCTGTGTCTTGCTGGATACAATTTAATGTACTTCGAGAATACGTCCACCATGATTAGGATGTGTCGATACCCATATTGTCCCGGTACCAAATTTCCCAGATAATCGATCGCAACTAGCTCTAGTGGTTCGTTGACCCGTATGCTTTTAATCACGTTTTGATTGGTATGATTCTTTTCTTTCGCTAATTGGCAGATCTTGCAACAACTCGTAAAGTGCTTAATAAATTTAAGATCGTTCTTCGTGTAGAAACATTCTCGAAACATCAACCATGTTTTCCTTCCCCCACAGTGTCCGAAAGTTTGATGAATTTCTTTCACCACATTAACTACATCTTCTCTGCATAGTACTATTAATTCCTTTCCACCTAGTAATTTTACCAATAGACCTTCGACTATTTTAAAACCTTTGTATTCTTGATTTGGACTATCTTGCACTAAATTTCTGATTTGTTGGAGTTCTAAATTTTCCTGTTTGGCTAATAATTCTTCCTTCTAATATCTTCCCTGTTAATACATTTTTTCTATCCTTACCATTAATTGTTTCTGTCGTTTACTTTTTGCTGCGTCCTTTCTGCTTAGGAAATCTGCTACGACATTCATGTTGCCTGGTCTATGTCTTATTTCAAAATTATATTGCTGCAAGTACAATGCCCATCTGTACAATCGGTCGTTATGGAACGTTTTATTTTTGAGGAACGATATGGCTGAATTATCTGTCTCGATGTAAAACTTATTTCCAGTTAAGTAAAATTTTAATTTGTTGATCGCAAATATAATAGCCAACATCTCCTTTTCGGCGATAGTAAACCTGGTCTCGTAACCCTTCAGAATTCGTGATATGAAACATATTGGTACCTCCACTCCTTCTTGGACTTGTATCAATTCAGCAGCGACTGCCATTTCCGACGCATCTGTCCTTAATATGAAGCTCTCCTTGAAGTTTGGATACTGGAATAGTAGTCCTTCGTGAAATTTTATTTTCAAGTTGTTGAACTCTTTTTCTCTTTCCTCGTTCCAAATCCACTTTGTGTCCTTTCTCAACAATTCTATCAATGGTAATGTCAGCTCTGAATAGTTTGCAATGAATTTCTTGTAGTAATTCAATAGGCCAAGTAACTCCCTCAATGTTTTCAAGTTCTTGGGTCGAGGTAAATTCTTTATTTCTTCTATCCTCGTTTCACTGATAGTTACTCCATTGTTACTCATATCCCAAGTAGGCTACTTTCGTTTGCATAAATTGACATTTTTCTAAATTCAGCTTTAGGCCGTTTTCATTTAATGTGCTAATCACTAAATCTAAGTGTACCAAATGTTGTTCCACGTCTTGTGAGAAAACTAATATGTCGTCGACGTAGTGCAAGCAAAACTCGTCAAATTTATTCAAAATCTGTTGCATGGCTCTTACTAAAGCTGCACATGACGTTGTCAGCCCGAATGGAACGACTTTAAAATGGAAAATTTCCCCCTCTATGCAGAATCCAGTGTATTTTCTTGAATCTTCGTGTAATGGAATCAGCCAGAACGAGTTTCTCAAATCTAATTTCGTTAACACTTTTTTATCTCATATCTGGCTTAACAAAACATCCATCGTCTGCGGACTTTCGTATTGGGGTTTTGTGATTTGGTTTATCCTGCGTGCATCTAAACATAATCTTAAACTACCGTCGCTCTTCTTAACCACCACCATAGGATTTACAAAGTTCGTTTTTGATCGCTCTAATACATCTTCTTCCAACATCTTCTGCAACTCATACTTGACTTTCTCGCGCTGAGCATATGGTATTGGGTAAGACCTTGATTTAAATCCAGTCGTTTCGTCAACAACAAGTTTGTGGCAATATTTTGTTGCTTGTCCTGTCTTTTGATTTAAAATCTCCTTATTCTTCTCGATAATTTTCATAATTCTGCCTTTATAGTGTATGTAATCCATCCCTATCTGTCCATCACTCAGCATTCCTTCCATTATCGCACAATTATTTATAATTATTTCGTCTTCGGCACACTGGCTTCGAAAACAAATCATATCGTCTCCCGCTCTATCAGCTGGGCAACAATTTTTACGCATTTGGTCCCCGTACTTGGATCCAGACCAATGCCTTCTAATATCGTCTATTTGTATACATTTCTCCATCCCATCAATTTTAATTCCAACTTGCTGAATAATCGACTCCTATCACGAATTGTACATTTAGGGCAGACACTATGTAAAATCGCACATCGTATTCCTTCTTACTTATGCTGATCTTAATTGCCAATACTCTTGTTGTAGTTGATATTTTCTTCCTCGTTGCTGACAGTAACTCGATTTTATTGACTTTTATTATGTTACTTTGTAAAACGTTTAAATGCCTATTTAGGACTTCCTCTTGTATTAGAGAAACCATTGCTCCGGTATCAATCAGCGCCTCATATTCTTGTTTCAGAAATTTTAGTTTAATAAATGGTAAACATGAGCTTGATATTTCTTCTTCCTTTTCTTCTAATAAAAATTCCCCCGCTTTCTCATGGGTGATGGCGAAGTTTGCGACGTCCTTAAATCTACTATTTACAAAGTGTTTTTCATCTAATACTAAAATTGAGGTTTTTTTTTATCTGTCGAGGGCTCCTCATGCACCTCCGCAATCACAATTTGATTCATGTTATCTTCGTCGGGTCTTCGTTGCGTAAATACGTTATTTATAAATTGTCCGTCCTGTTGCTTATTAGTCTCCTGCTCCTGGCATCTCCTCTTGTTCCTTTCGTCGATCAACTCGTTATAACTCCTTTGGTTACTATTTTCCCCCCTATTGTAGTTTGCTCTATTCTGATTCCAATTAGTGTAATTATTAAAGTTCCTTCTCTGATTGTTGTAGTTGTTATAACGATCTTGTTGTCGGTTGTTATTCTGGTTATAATAATTATTCATGTTTCTGTTATGCCGAAAGTTATGGTTGCCAAAATTATCCTCCCATTTTCGTTTGCTCGACGTTTGATAAGCGTTGCTACTATAATTTTGAAATTTCCCGTTGGGCTTCGTATCCTTCTCCTTGTGGACCGCCAAGTCATAGTTTCTTACTATTTCTAGGAAATCCCTCAAAGTCTTCACATTCTGGACTGTTACTGCTCGTGTGATCTCGGCCTCTAAATGCCTGGAGAGGTGCTGAATAATTTCCTCCTCCGTCAATCTTGGGGTCAAATACTGGGCTTTATTGTATTGGTGCATGATGTAATTTTCTCGGGACCCTCCTCTGTCGATGTACTGTCCAGAGGTCAACTCGGTTCGCACTTGAGCCTGGTGAGTATTACTCCAATATTGCTCCTTGAACATTTCTTTGAACTCGTTATACGTGGTGTATTTGCATTTGATAATACTATGCCATATTTCCGCATTGTGTTTCATGGCCATGTTAATGACCTGGAGTCTTCTACACTCGGTCGGGATCGTCCGCATCAGGTCGTCCAATTTTGCTAAAAAGATCATCGGCAACTCGCCACTCCTGCCTTCAAATTTGGGAATCATCTCGTTATTTAGGTTGGAATGCATTGTGCCTCCGGGAAGCTCTTGTGCTTGCTCGAGCCGGTTGTGTACTTCCTGTAGCTCCCTTGTAATCCGATTATCAACCAGGGTAATTCGGTGTGTGTTTCTGTTCTGGCCCTCTTGTACTTTTACCCATTGTTCCTCGTTTTTCGTAGCAAGGGTGGCGAACTCAACTTCCAGCACTTCCTTATGTTGTTCCAGTTGCTCTCGGGTTCTATTTTCTACCCCCTTAATTTTGTCATTAATTTCCTCTCCTTTCTGACCAATCTTTTCTTCTATCAATTGTCCAATTTCTTGCTGTAATTCTTGCCTAATTTCTTCTTTGGTTGTTACCTTATATGTTTCCAAATTTTCCTGTAACCCCTCAATTCTATTTTGCAACTCTTGTTTGTTCTCCTGTTGCTTCAGCATTAGTTCCTTCTTTAATCCTTCCACCATCAATTCGGTGGGGTTGTACCCCCTCGCTTCTCTTTCTTCTGCCTTCTTTGTCAATTCCTGTGTGGTATTTGTTATTAACTCCTGCATGTTATTTGCGGTCCTCTCCGACTCTTGTCTTAATTCCCGTATGTTATTTGTGATTATTTCTTTTAGCTCTCTAGCTCGCTCTTCTGCTTTCTTCTTGCTTTCTTGCTGCATTTGGATGATCGCTTCTTTATTTTTCCTGTCCCGCTCTTCTGCTTCCTTCTTGCTTTCTTGTTGCATTTGGATGATGGCTTCCATAATCAAATTCATTTCCAGCGTTTGCTTTGGAGCCTCTTGCTGTTGCTCCTCCGCCTGATCCCCTTGCTGTTTTTCCTTTTCCACCTGCTGTTCGGGTACTTCAGTGACCTCTTCTGTCTGGTGCTCCTCTTCCTTTCCTTCTTCTACCTTCTTTGTTCTTTTGGTACGCTTATCCATCTTTTTTCTAATTTATTTTTGGGTATATTGGCAAAAACAAAGCGCTCGCACCTACCAGCGTAGCTACCCACACAGATAATCGATTCACAGTATAAAATTCTATATTTTAAAATAGCCCTGTGGTTTTAACTCTTATTTTTGCAAACCTACACAATTGGATCTAATTATATTATAGAAATGTTAGGCACCTACTAATTTTAAGCTCGCCCCACGTTGACGGCGACCATTTTATTATGTTATGGTGTCCTACACGTTCGGATGCCTGAATATTGGAGTGGTTTTCAACTATTATTCGTTTCTATTGATTGCTAAATCTATTTTTGCCCCACGTTGGCAGCGTCATTTATTTATGCTGTGATGGTTATACGGCTTTACTATATAATTAATATTTAAAATAAAATCTAGCTAGAGCCTCCCATCGCTAACATAAATTTCTTTTGGGTTCAGCACTTATTACAGGTTTATGAATCGCTCAGGGATAATTATTGTGAGTTACTTTATGTTTGACTTGAATTGATGCTCGTATTTTAGATTTTAGATAGAATCTAATTGTAAATTAAATGAATGTTGGCTAGCTCAGGTAAGCAAAGATCTTAACACAAGGTGTGGGTCCCCAATTACTTTTTTGAAAATTCTAGCGTACGCCCATGTGCGTAGTTCAGATATCCGCTAAAATGCTACATCAGATCTAAATGAAATTACGTTTCTGAAAGTTCAATCAAGTGATTGTCGTTTGGTGATTTTTAGTTAATTAAATACAACTCAATGAGTAAATCTCACAGGTAAATTCATCATTTCCCGCTTTCCAGTAGCGTCAGTAGCTATCTTTTGTTTCTTTCGGGCAGCACCCGTACCTTGATTGTTTTAACCCCAAGCCAAGGAAGGATCCTAACCTCACTTCTGCACTTGGATTTTTCAATTTTAATTTTTACAAGGAAATAATTCGCCTGGGCTCTGTTATACAGCGACATTTAAGCAGCTTCTCAGCAGGTACACATTGGTATAATTTATATTGGCTTCACCACTAACCTGCGAAACCTTCTTTGCATGCCCGTCCGAACCTCGGCCGCAGCAAGAATGTGCCCACATCTTTTCTTGGAGTCGGATGCTGGATGTGCGGTGTTGATGCAGTCCTCGTTGGGCTCACCTGCTATTAGGCGTTGGATTTTCTTGCCTTCATTTGTGCGTGAACACGACCACGTAAATATCACTCTGGTAAATTTTTAAGGCTGTAACTCTATGCAAAAGGTACTAAATTTTAAATTAAAACACCAGCCAATTTCAATGCTGTTACCAGCAATTTTTATTCAATTGTCTCCCCGAATTGTTAAAAACAATTGCACATCAATATAAAATCAGTCAAATAACTTACTTCTAACAATTAAACACCTTAAAACTAATCTTTTTACAAACTTTTGCTTATCTACTAAATTTGTCCATTACTTTTGTTAATTTTGTCTTTCACATAGCTGTGTCCCGCACTTATTAACCGTCCTTTTTCACAACGTTCTCACTGATCAGTTCTTTCTTTCGTGCACTTCCACAAGAAACACTTCAGAGTTCAACTAAAAGTCCATTTCATTTTTCCAACTTCTGCATCAAATTAATGTTCGGATTTTAATTAATCTTGCATGTTAATTATTCATTTTCTTCCCTTTATTTGCCTTCAGGTTTATTCCTGTGTGCTCTTTGCACTCTGTTTTGCCTTCTGCATTTTATACCTTTCAAGAATATGCTCAAAGAGAAATTTATACAACGATTTCTGACTTGCAATTTACCTCGACAAGGATGTGACCATTCTTTTCATAATCGAATTACTAATACATGGATTGGCTTTTGCATTTTACCATCCCCTTTTAATATTCTAAACTAATTAAATATTGTGGTCCCATTCCTATTAGGTTTAGAACTCTGCCTTTCCTTTTATGATATGATTTTAATACTTATTACAGGCATTGCTTTGCCAATTTGATTGCTAATTCAAATTTGATTTTATTTTATTTGTTGCCATTCGTAGACCTAAAACAAAAAGATAACAACAAAGATATATACAAAGTTAAACTATTAATGAATACCTGCGTAACGATTAAAGTTCCACATTCCAAGAGAACTATACCTCAATGCATGCGTTGCCAACAATTTGGGCATACTAAAAATTTTTGTCACAAAAGCCCACGCTGCGTAAAGTGTATAGGTATTCATTTAACATCTGACTGTCCTAGGAAAACAAAAGACGCAGAAGTGCAATGTACTAACTGCAATGAAAACCATCCGGCAAATTACAGGGGATGTATTATCCATAAGCAGTTACAACAGAAGTTGTACCCACAGCTAAGAAACAAATCAGTCCAACCAAAAACAATTAGTGCACAATACGTACAACCTAACGTATCTTATGCGGAAAGAACACGTTATGGTACAGAACAAACAAACCACTTAAATTCTATCAATCCAACACTAAACGCACCACAAAATAATGACATAACAGAACTAAAAAATATGATGAAGAACCTCATCAACCAAATGAGTACTATGATGAATCTGATTTCAATGTTAGTAACTAAAATGTCTTAATGGCTCAAATACTGAAAATTTCTGCTTGGAACGCCAACGGCTTGTGCCTTCACGCGCAAGAAGTCAAATATTTCCTGCAAAATAACAATATCGATCTGATGTTAGTGTCAGAAACGCACTTCACTCAAAAAAGTCACCTGAAAATACCAAACTATCGCATATACAATACTAGACATCCAGATGGTACTGCACATGGTGGAACTGCCATCATAATAAGAGAATATCAAACATTATGAATCAGAAGCCTATAACATGGACCACTTACAAGCTACAACAGTAACTCTTGAAAGTTTCACAGGAACTCTATATATATCCGCAGTTTATTGTCCACCAAAACACAACAACAAACAAACAGACTATGAGAACTACTTCAAAACACTAGGAAGCAAATTTATCAGCGTAGGAGATTGGAACGCAAAACATTCCCACTGGGGCTCAAGAGTAACAACACCTAAAGGCAGACAACTATATGCCGCGATGAAAAACTGCAACCTAACAACGCTATCTACAGGAGAGCCTACATATTGGCCAACTGACATGAGGAAAACCCTTGACGTACTGGACTTTGGCATTATTAAAGGTATCGATTGTAAGCTATGCAAAATAGAATCTTGTCTAGAACTTGCAAATGACCACTCAGCTGTCATTATCACACTCAACTCAAACATACTGGAAAAACAAAAACAACCATCATTGTATAGTAAAAACACAAATTGGGAACAATTTAGAACATTACTAGATGATAAAATTGAACTGAAGATTCCACTAAAAACCCCTGAAGACATTGACACTGCAGTTATTGACCTTACTAAAATGATTCAAAATGCAGCCTGGGAAGCTACACCAGATTCTAATAGGCACACTCTCAAAGAAAAATGCCCTATAATAGTCAAAGAAAAAATACAAGACAAGAGAAGGCTTCGTAAAATATGGCAGACGACAAGAACGGAGAACAACAGGAAAATTTATAATAAAGCTGCAAAGGACCTAAAGCGGCTACTAGCGCAGTTAAAGAATCAATCCATTCAAGAATATTTGAGCAACTTATCTCCCTCCGAAGCAACGGAATATTCCTTTTGGAAAGCCACAAGAAAACTGAAAAGACCTCAAGTGTGTGTCCCACCAATTAAAGATCAAAATGATAAATGGGCTAAAAGCGATAAAGAGAAGGCAGCAGCTTTTGCAAATCATCTCGCAAAAGTGTTTGAACCACACGCCATACCCTCTCCAGAACATGAGGAAAAAGTCACGAAAATACTCAGAGCTCCATACCAAATGGATCTTCCAATAAAAAACGTCAGCCTTTCAGTAGTCAAGGACACAATCCTACAACAAATAAATCCAAAAAAAGCACCAGGGCTTGATTTGATCACCGGGAACATTTTACAAGAACTCTCAGAGAAAGGATACAAAGCCTTACAACAAATATTTAATGCAGTTTTGAGAGTCGGTTACTTTCCTGCTCAATGGAAAGTAGCCCAAATTATTATGATATTAAAACCAGGGAAAAACCCTAATGAAACATCATCCTATCGGCCAATAAGCCTGCTGCCCATTATATCTAAAGTTTTCGAAAAAGTCTTATTAAAACGACTAAAACCTATTATAGAAGACAAAGAACTACCGGATCATCAATTCGGGTTCAGAAGTCAACATGGAACTATCGAACAAGTGCACCGGTTGGTTAGTGTGATTAATAGGGCTTATGAAGACAAAAAGTATTGTTCAGCTGCTTTTCTGGATATTAGCCAGGCCTTTGATAAGGTCTGGCATGATGGTTTAATATGCAAGCTCAAACAAAGTCTACCATGCAACTTTGTCATCTTACTGAAGTCCTACCTCTCGGGCAGACACTTCTTCGTTAAATATCAGGAAGATTTTTCAGAACTACTACCGATTCATTCCGGAGTGCCCCAAGGAAGTATACTTGGACCGATCCTCTATACCTTATACACAGCGGACATGCCTACATCCAATAGAACTATAGTTGCTACCTATGCAGATAACACAGCGATACTTGCTACACATGCAAAACCAGAAATAGCCTCACAACACCTGCAGGAAAATCTAAATGATTTGGAACTCTGGTTAGACAACTGGAAGATAAAATCAAATGCATCAAAATCAGTACATGTAACTTTTACTCTAAACAGAAGCACCTGCCCGCCAGTCATTCTCAACGGTCAACAACTTACCCAAACAGAAGACACCAAATACCTTGGGATATATATAGACAGACGCCTAACCTGGAGAAAACATATCTTTACGAAAAGGAAACAACTCGGCTTAAAACTACGGCAAATGTATTGGCTTCTTGGCAGATCATCTCAGTTAACTTTGGAAAACAAACTTTTATTGTACAAGGCTATTATCAAACCAGTGTGGACCTATGGAATCCAACTTTGGGGAACGGCAAGTAATTCCAACATAGAAATTTTACAACGATTCCAAAGCAAAGTGTTAAGACAAATAGTCGCTGCTCCATGGTATGTCCCTAATGTTGAAATTACGAAAGACCTAAAAGTTCCTACTATCAAAGAAGAAATTAAAAGATTTAGTGAACGTTATAGTACCAGAACTCAAGTTCATCCTAATGTTCTTGCGAGAAACTTGTTCGCGCACACGGTCGAAGTGCCACGATTAAAGCGTTTCAAGCCAGAATCCCTAACAGACAGATTCGTTTAGGATTACTTTTGTGTTCTACTTGTGTAAATATGTGTGTTATCTAATTCTAAGTAATATTTGTTAAGGGTTGCTTCACTGGAAGTTTACCTACAAGCCATTTACTGTTTATCTGTTTTTATCTAATGATACATATCAATTACTTATTGTCCTAAAGGGACAATTTGTAAGTATAGTTGGGTTAATAAAAAAATTTGTTGCCATTAATTCCTATCTCCCATTCTGAGCTTTTATGACCTATTCATTATTTTGCTGTGCTCTAGATGTGCGATTCAGGGCTTAAGACCATCTCAATATATGTACACTGTACAGGGTGGCCAGATAAGAATGCAAAGTGCTGTATCTTGGAAACTATTCGTCGTAGAGACTTTCGGTAAAAAAATTTATGACTAAAGTGGCCAAAAGAAGACCGTGGAAAATATTTTAAGATTTACAAAATGGTCACCAGGGGGCGTAACCGCCATCTTAAACATTTAAAGTGATTTTTCACTGAAATTCACCTAGTAAATGTTACTAAAAGATATATGCTTATTAAATCTAAGCTTTACTCGAGTAATTTTTGTTTAACACTTTTTGACTTATCTATTAAAATAAAGTGGTGGGGGGTCATTCAATGTTTTTTAAATAAACAGCTGTAACTCCTAAACCACTGAACGGATTTTAACAAACTTAGTCTCGTTGGAAAAAGCATTTATGGTTCCATGAAACCCATCTTACCTGTGACATGTCTAATTCTTAGTGATGCCGCTAGAGCGCGTTTTTTGATATAACAACAGAGAATTGCAAAATTCTCTAAAAAATTAAATGCAATAATATGACTTTTTTTTCATAAAAATGTAGTGAAATGATACCTAAATAGGATAGTGAAAACCTTATCTCGATATCTTATTCGTAGCCTGAAATATCGAAGAAAGGAAATTTAGTTATCATATAATTTTAAAAAGACGTTATTACACCGATATTTATTGATATTTATTTGTCTTTTTTCAAGATTCAATGATAAAATTTCATAATTTAATCATTTTTAAATAATAAAAGTATTCTTTGTGTAGGGGCATAATAAGAAAAAAGGGCCGCTCATGCGTGGACATTAGAGCAGCTACAATTTCTGCTCTTGAAAGGCTACGAATGGCCTCCTGTATTCGGATTTTCATGTAGTCTCTCGTTGTTGTTGGAATTTGATAAACAATATCTTTCAACCAACCCCATAGATAGAAGTCCAAACAGGTGAGGTCTGGGGATCGGGGTGGCCAAGGAAATAGACTTCCTCGCCCAATCCACTTCTGGTGATATGTTAGATCTAAATGTTCTCGCACATTTCTTGAGAAATGTGCTGGGCAACCGTCTAGTTGCAAAAACATATTTTGCCGTAATTGCAAGGGCACATCTTCTAATAAAATAAGCAATTGGTTTACCAGAAAATCAAGGAACACGGCACCATTTAGTGGTTGATCAAAGAAATAGGGACCTATAATAGTTCCGCCCAGGATGCCACACCACACATTGAGACTCCAATGGCCTTGATGTTGGACCTCGCGCAACCAGTGAGGATTGTTGTCAGACCAATAATGCATATTATGCAAATTAATGTTTCCATCACTTCTAAAAGTGGCCTCATCCGTCCAAAGAATTTCGGATAAAAATTCTCTATTTTCCCTAATCATGCCCAACATCCAATGACAATAATCTATCCGTCGGACAAAGTCTTCGTGATTTAAGGCTTGATGTAAAACCATATGATATGGGTGCAGTCTAAAAATTTGAAATAACAAACATATTGTGAAACATGTAAGGTAGTATTTTTAGTAACACAAAACTTACCTGTGATCCTTTAAAATGTTTAGAATAGTAGTACGTGATATACCCAACGCGCGAGACATTGCTCTAGTACTAACGTGGGGATTCAATTCCACGTCTGCTAAGACATTAACAATATTGTCTTCCGTTGTTCTAGCAGAGTGTCTTCGCAACTGAGGTCGAAAGCTGCCAGTATTACGCAAATTTTGCACTAAATGCGGAAAAATTCTAGCATCGCGTAAACGCCGATTTGGATATCGAGCTCTGTATACTCTTTGAGCCAATGCCGCATTTTGAAGACATTCAAAATATACCGCAATCATATCGACAGCTTCATCATTTGTAAACGGCATTTTAATAGTTTCAAGGCCTTACTTGTGTGTGCAACGAACACAAATTACACTGTCTCTATAAGTATAATTTTAATATTTGTTGACAAGTTGATTTTAGGCATTTATTTGTCCTCCATGGCCTACTTTTCATATTCTGCCTACCTTGCACTTGCATACTAGCTGCATTGATTATTATGCCCCTACACGTTTTTTTTTAAATTTTTTGAACTAAGAATACTTTTATTATTTAAAAATTATTAAATTATGAAATTTTATCATTGAATCTTGAAAAAAGACAAATAAATAACAATAAATACCGGTGTAATAGCGTCTTCTTAAAATTAGATGATAACTACATCTTCTTTCTTCGATAGTTCAGGCTACGAATAAGATATCAAGATACGGTTTTTACTAGCCTATTTAGGTATCATTTCACTACATTTTTATGAAAAAAAAGTCATATTATTGCATTTAATTCTTTAGAGAATTTTGCAATTTTTTGTTATTATATCAAAAAAACGCGCTCTAGCGGCATCACTAAGAATTAGACATATCACAGGTAAGATGGGTTTCATGGAACAATAAATGCTTTTTCCAACAAGACCAAGCTTGTTAAAATCCGTTCAGTGGTTTAGGAGTTACAGCTGTTTATTAAAAAAAAAACATTAAATTACCCCCACCACTTTATTTTAATAGATACATCAAAAAGTGTTAAACAAAAATTACTCGAGTAAAGCTTAGCTTTAGAAACCATATATTTTTTGGTAACATTTGCTAGGTGGATTTCAGTGAAAAAACACTTTAAAAGTTTAAGATGGCGGTTACGCTCCCTGGCGACCATCTTGGAAATCTGAAAATATTTTCCACGGTCTTCATTTGGCCACTTTGGTCATAATTTTTTTTACTGAAAGTTGTTACGACGAATAGTTTCCGAGATACAGCACTTTGCATTCTTATCTGGCCACCCTGTACAGCGTGTTCCCGGATGGGGTTGGGCACTCTTGTAAACTTTTTTATTTTGGAGTTTTCGGCAAAAGGTTATTCTTCATAAAAAGTTTTTCTTGGCCTAAAACTTATTTTTAGCCTACTTTCGATTTTTTAAAATCAAGTAGGCCTTTACAGTTGAGCAAACTCTATTTCTATTTTAGGTAAAGTACCTTTTCTATTCACAGTATGCCAAAATGTTGTTAATAGAAGTTATTCAGAATGAGAAGCTATGGCCATATGCAAATTTTCAGGATGATAGTCCTACTTTGATAAAATTCTTCATTTTTCAATTTCGTTTCAGGTGAAGTACTTTTTCTGTTGATAATACGCCATTATGTTACTAACAAAAATTGCTTAGAACGAAAATTTATACTAATTTTAAATTTGAGAATAATAGCATATCAAATATTTTTTAGCACAATAAGACTACTCCAAATTCAAGAGCTTTGCCTGATAATGCAAGTCAAAAATCTAGTTGCTTTTCAATAGCAACTGTCAAACAAAATCCCTCACTGCGACAGTGAAGTTACATATCTTATGTACCATCACACACGTCAAAAATGTTAACGTTAGATCAGTGTATCTACTTAGTAAAGTGTTATGGCATTGGAAATGTCAGCTACCAATATGCAATACAACTATTTCACCAAAAATATCCAGACGTGCATATAACCAGGCAAGCAGCAACAAAACTTATCAAAAAATTTGATAGAACTGGCGATGTGAAGGACACCAAGAAACTACCACGACAATATGACGAAGAGGACGCTGCCACACTAGTAATTTTTAATTCAGTTCAAGAAGCACCAAAATTATCACTGCGAAAAAGGTCACAGAATTTGAGAATAAGTAAGTCACACATTCAGAGAATTTTAGTTAAAAATAATTTTCATCCGTTCAAACCCAAGTTTGTCCATAAGCTAGAAGACGGAGATGATGCCCATCGATTAGAATTCTGTGTACTCATGGGAGAAAGAATAATCAACCATAGATTTTTCTATCGAAATATTCTGTTCAGTGGCGAATCAACCTTTTCGACCAATGGCGTTGTATCAACGCAAAATTGTAGATTTTGGGCTCAGAACAATCCAAATTTTCGTATCAGAACCCGGAGTCAGCGCTTTAAAAAAGTAAACGTTTGGTGCGGAATGCTCTACAACAGAACCATTGGTCCCTATTTTTTGAATACTTTAAACCAAAATAAATACTTGGAGCTTTTGGACAACTTCGTTATGACCGAATTAGAAGAGGAGAGTTTAGAGTTCAGAGGAAAGCTATTCTTTCAACAAGACGGATGTCCTGCACATTCCACACTTAGAGTTAGTTCCTGGTTAAATGAGCATTTTCCTAATCGGTGGATTGGACGCTTTGGTCTACTAACTTGGCCGGCGAGATCTCCAGACCTCAACCCACTGGACTTTTTCTTATGGGCTACCTAAAGGAAAAGGTTTACGCAAACGAATTAGAAAACGATTTGGAAAATTTAAAACAAAAAATCGTAGAAGCTGTTGCTAGTGTGAATGAAGAAATGCTTTCATCGACCTACCTAGAATTTAGAACCCGAATAGAAGAATGTGTACTAAGAGGAGGATATTACGTGGAATAATTTCAATGTTTAGAATTTAATTTGTTTTTTGTTATGTTGTATTAAAAATTAAAATATCCTAGATATGAAGTATGCAGTTACTGCAATTGTTTACTACAGTTCGTTAAATTTTTCAATCAAATTTTACATGCGAAGTTTACGCAATTTTATAATATCGTTCAAATAGCAGTACTTGACCTACCGTACTTTGATAATAATCAATATGGCGTCGACAATAGCAGAAAGATCTTTATTATTAATTTTGCGACGAAAATTTACATGAATCCATAACTTTTCGAATTTTACCAAAGTAGGACTATCATCCTGAAAATTTGCATATGGCCACAACTTCTCATTCTGAATAACGTTTCTTAACAATATTTTGGCATACTGTGAATAGAAAAGGTACTTTACCTAACATGAAAATAGTTTTGCTCAACTGTAAAGGCCTACTTGATTTAAAAAATCTAAAGCAGGCTAAAAATAAGTTTTAGGCCAAGCAAAACTTTTTATGAAGAATAACATTTTTCCGAAAACTCTAAAATAAAAAAGTTTACAAGAGTGCACAACCCCACCGGGGACACGCTGTGTATAGTTGAAATGGGCGACTTCCGGTCTCACCGGAAATGTCATTAACTTTTTTAAAAAAATGTATTGATTAAACATTTTCCTGTTTTATATAAAAATAAAGTGGTGCATGATGCATATCGTTAGATGGGTAATTAAATTTTCTACCAATAGCATGATGGCCATTGGTAGGTGCCATTTAAAAAAATGACCTTTTCTCAAAAAACAAGTTTTGCAAATTTTATACCTTAATGGATGATTTGTTATTGATCAAATTAATAAAATATGTATTCTTATGGGTTACTAGAGTCATTTAGAACACATTTTCTTTAATCAAGGCCTTCTATGAGAAAAAAAATTTAAAAACAAGAATTTTTTGTTAAAAAAAATAAAATTTAGCAAAAGTATCGTAAGTAATTTGAGCTGTGCATTCCAAAAAACCTAAAATATATAGGGTGATCTATTTAAAAAATCTAAATTAATGGCATTTCCGGTAAAACCGGAAGTTGATCATTTCAAGTATATCTATCGGTCAATCAGAAATTATGTCTAGTATCAACGTATAAAATTTTATCGAAATCGATTCATAAATAAAGATGATATAAGCATGGCTCTGGTCTCATTGTCACCCGGTATAGAGGGCATGTGTTTATCAAAGATGCGTTCGGGGTCTATGTGTAGTATTAGAGCTGCAAAATTTATCATTTTATTTAGACAGGTAAACCACACCCGATATGTGGAGTACGGAAACTAAAATCTGTCGGGGCCGTTTTCTTCGGTATATAGACAGCATGTTTCGTTCTGGTTCCATGTGTAGTATTCGAGCTGCAAATTTATCATTTTACTTAGACGGCGTAGTTTACCCGATATGTGGAGTACGGCAACTAAAAGCTGTCTGGGCGCTTTTATTCGGGATCTATGTGTAGTATTCCAACTGCAAATTTATTATTTTATTTCGGAGGGGTAAGTTTACCTGATATGTGGAGTACGACAAGTAAAATCGGTTTGGGCCCTTTTATTTGGGTGACAATGAGAACAGGGCCATGCTTATATCTTCTTTATTTATAAATCGATTCAGATAAACTTTTATATGAAGATACTAGAGATAATTTCTGATTGACCGATAAATATAGTCAAAATGGGCGACTTCCGGTCTTACCGTAAATAATACCAACTTTGATTTTTTAAATGGATCACTTTGTATATTTTATGTTTTTCGGAATCTGAAAGTCCAATTACATAAACCAGTCTCGTCAAAGTTTAATTTTTTCCAACAAAATATTTTTCAACTTTAATTTTTTACGGTAATAGGCTGTGACTTAAAAAAATATGTTCTAATTGACTCTAGCAACTAATAATGATAGCTATTGTATCAATGAAGTCCATAACAAACCCTTAATAATAGAATACAGTTTGCTAAACAAGTTTTTTTAAGAAAAAGTCACTTTTTTACATGGCACCTACCAAGGACTATTTTGCCATTAAACAGCAAATTCAATTACCAATCTAACGATATGAATCATGCACTACTTTAGCTTTATCTAAAATGGAAGAATAATTAATTAGTTATTTTTTTTAATATTTCTGTGTAATACCTAAGCAAATTCGGCAGCACTGTTGATGCAATTTGAATCGTAGATTGCTACAAACATAAAATATATAAAATGATGCATTTAAAAAATCAAAGTTATAGTGTTATTTCCGGCTAAACCGAAAGTCGGCCATTTTGATTATACTTGAAGGTCAATCCGAAATTACGTCTAGTACCCTTGTATCAAATTTCATCTAAATTCATTAATAAGTAACGGAGATAGATTCATGGCCCTGGTCCCATTGTCACCCGGTATAGAGGGCATGTGTTTTGCAAAGTTTGGTTCGGGTTCTATGTGTTGTATTCGAGCTGTAAATTTATTATTTTGTTTTGCCCGATATATGAATTTGTTCACGAAGTTCTGAAAGGGGTTATTTAGTCAATATTCGGTTCGCATAATTCCTTAATTGATTTACGTGTGGTGTTCGTATCATTCTCTATCATTTTTTGTAAATCTATGAGCTGTTCGGTAATGTTCGTAACTTTTGGCTGCTACCTTCTGGCTAGTTTCGTTTGGTACTCAACGAAACGAATTTTTAAAAACTTTTATTTAACCATGAAGTGTTACAAACATGGGAGCTTAAGGCTTCTTTACTATAAGAAGCCCACCTTAAGACTATCTTTACTGTAAGAAGGATACCGTAAGACTGATTCATTCAAATCATGCGAACTAGGAAGCTGAAAGCTATCTAATCTATGCTATGCTAGCTTGCAATTGATAAGCGGCGATTGCCGGCACATGTGGCGCTGAATAGACTATTCTAATAATATAATTCCTCCCTTCTTAAAGTCTGTGATAACGTTTTCAAAGCGTTATTACAGCTTACAATCAAACTTTTACATTTAATACAATTTTAAAACGATACATTTTATGTATAATGGAATAATACGTTTCTTTAGAGTGATTTATGAATGGTTACAATCTTTATTTAGGAAGTCAATAAGTTTGATTTTTAAGGAGTTGCGCTTAACATACATATATAAAAATAAACTTATAGCTAGCAATATAATTATTATGGTAAGAATAATTGATGACACACTTAAGGGATTCGAATTAATATGATCAACAGGTCTTAGCGCGAGTTTTTGGTCATTTAATTTTATTTGATCTCTAGTTAACTTTTGTGTGTTGATAGGAATCAAATCGATTTTGAAATATTGATATGCTTTGATTTGGAAATTGTTATCTTGTCGATACTTGGAATTTTCAGATCGACAACTTTATTTGAAATAATTTTGGCTGTGAATAACATATGTTCGTGATTTACGAGAACAATGCAATCCGGGGTTAAATGCATAATTTTGGAGCCAAGCAATTCCTTTCTAAAATTTTGATTGTTACATTTAATATCTAATATAGCCTTAGAGGGTGAAGTTATTAACCATGTAGCTGATTAATTTGTGATATTTTAATGTCTGTAAGATCGAATAAATATGGAGTACATGTTTGGTTATTGTTAAATGAAAGCAGTTGCGTTTCACATAATTTTTCGTTAGGAATTTCAAAGTGGTTATTTTGGTTGCAAAAGTAAGTATCTGAAGTTACTAATTTGCAGTGATCAATTTCTATGGGGATACTGGTTTTAACGTTAAATAACAAAGTATTGTAAGTTGGTATGATCATGCGAAATTGTTGATTTTTAATAAATATTGGAAAAGGTATCAGTTGTATCATCTGATATCTATTAGGTTTAGAGGTTAGTGGGACTTCGAAAATAAATGTGATTTTATTATTAATCTGATATACTTTAGTAATGATAATTGATTCATACAAGTGCAAGTATTTAAAGTCTGCGGGGTAAGGAATAGTTAATGTTTTTTCTGATATATCATTAAGATAATTAGAAATTTCATTTAAATTTTGAATCAAATCGTTATTGTCAATTAGTGACATATGCATTTGCTGGTGTTGGGCAAAAGTTAGCGCGTTTTCTAACTCTGCAAATATGTTTATAAATAATTGTAAGGATTGAGTTGCTTCCATTAAAATTGTTCTTACAGTATATGAGGCAATGGTATTTTGTATTTCATCGTTTTCCAAAATGATTCTATTAATTTTGTCACTTAGTAATAACTGATTTTTCGCTAAATCGTTTACTGCCGAAATTGTGTCGTTTAAGACTTTAGTTTCTTCCAATAAAATATCTTTGTGTATTTCATTACTTTTTTGTAATTTAGCAATTGCTGTTTCATATCTAATTCCATCATTTATATCAAGATTTCCGGTTAAAAATTTAATAACTGATCCTAGGCCGTCAATGAGTCCACGTTTCTTAATTTTGTGTTCCATTTCAGGAAATAGTTGATTAAGGAGTCTGTCAGCTTTTTCTAAATATTGTTTTATAATTAATAGAATATTATTATGATTAATTAAAATGTCTTCAATTTTCTTGAAATGCCTGTGTTCAGCGGGGAAGTTTAAATCTTCAAGGAGCATAATAGTTTTGATTAGGTTACTTCTAAGTGTGCCATAATTTATAAGCATGGGTGTATAATCTATATTTTTGATTAACGTAAATTCGCTTTCCTTTAGAATAGCGTTACCTAAATTTAAAGGGTATAGTCCGGGGTTGTCTTCGAGGTTTTTGATAGTTACGTCGCCGGTCACATATTGGATTGTGAGGGCGCACAGGATTGTGAGGATGATTGACCTGTAAAAGGCAATAATTCATTAATATGCCTTTTGATTTTAGGTCCGTCGTTGACGGGTGTTAATTCGTAAACGTCATGTTCGAGAATTTGTGAAATGACAAAGGGTCCAGTAAATTTTGGTTCTTTTTTATTTCTAAAATTGGTTTTTATGAATACTTGATCTTCTAATCTAAAAGTTTTAGTTTTACGGGTTGGATTCAATTTCAAGTTGCGTTTTTCTTTAGTTTCTGTTTGTTTGTCCTGTAGGGCTTTATATAAGTTTTTCATTTTTGTTTTATGTTCTGACAGATAATCGTGATAGTACGATTTCGTATAGTCAATATCAAAGCGATTTTTGCTTTCCGTGTGTCCAAATACTATCTCAAATGGTGTTAGTTTAAGGTTGGAGTGTATAGTGTGATTGTATGCCAAGTACAATATTGTATTTTTTGATGTTCGGGTATATTTGTTAATAATCGGTAATGTTCAATAATGGTTGAATGTAAGCGTTCAACTAACGAATTTGACTGGTGATGGTGAGGGGTTGTTGTGTGTAACTGGATTTTGTGTATGGCTATAAAATCTTTGAAAATTTGTTTATTGAATTCTCCATCAGCAACGATCGTATCAGGTGCTGTGAAAGTGCATATATATTTGAATAATTGTTCGATGACATCGGTTAGATTATGTGATTTAATAAAATAGGCTTGTGCGAATTTTGAGAAAGAATCAATTATGGTTAAGTAGCTTCTATTGCCAATTCGGAATATATCGAGGTGTATGGTATGAAATGGTCTGCTTTGAGTGGGTGTGAGTTGTAAGGGCTGTTTTGTCGGATTTCTATTATATTTTTGCATTTTGCAAGTTTGACAATTATTGATAAAGTCAGTGATATCTCTACTAATGCTTTTCCAATAATATTTGCGTTTAATATGCTCGATTGTTTCAGTTATTCCTCGATGGTTTGTTTTTCCTAAATGATAATTTTGCATTTGAATTTGTCGTTCTTCTGGTTTTATAATGTAAGTTACTTGGGTTGTACAGCGGTGAAATTTAGGTGTGTTTTGATTAATTATATCTTTTAAGAAATTTGAAAAGTCTAAGTAAAGTGCGTCGTCAGAAAAATAACAATGATAGTGTGTGTTTGGCTCACAATGTTCGATAAGTAATCTATTGAACATATCTACTTTATTCATGTCGTTAACAAATACTGAGTAATGTGTGATGCCGTCGTATTTTGTAATTTGAATTTTTCTCGGTAAATTAGCGCTTATAAATTCAATTTGATTTTTAAAGTGTTGCAATGGTTTCTCTGCTATGTCAATTACTGGGGTAGATGAGTGTTGAGTATGTACAGTGTCGGCAAGGGAATTATTGTCATTTTCGTTATTTGATATTGGTTCTTCAATTTGATGAATTGTTTTCGAGGCTGGATTTACTAGTACATTAGAAATTATTTTACAACGGGGTTTTGTTGTTACGGGTGGTATGATAGTAGGTGTACTAAATATTTCATCGATATCGGGTGTACTGGCTCTACTAGCCATGACACTTTGGTTGTCGTTAAATGGTTGAGGTGTATCTAGTCTGTCAGGTATTTCAATGGACATGGGGTAAATTTGGATGCGCGACAGGGCGTCGGCTACTTTATTAAGTTTTCCTGGCAAGTAATTTACTGTAAAATCGAATTCTTCTAATTTTAGCGCCCAGCGTGTTAGTTTAGAATTTGGTTCTTTCAAATTTTTTAACCAGACTAATGGTCTGTGATCAGTGTACATTATAAATTTAGTTCCAAATAGATATGGTCTAAATTGTTTGGTCGCCCAAACCATGGCTAAAAGTTCTCGTTCTATAGTGGTGTACCGTTGTTCTGCGTCATTCAAAGTTCTTGATGCATAGCAAATTGGTTTACCTTCTTGTGATAGTACAGCGCCTAAAGCATATTTAGATGCGTCTGTAGTTAATTCAAAAGTCTTTTCAAAATTGGGGTATTGAAGTAGGGGTTCATTTGTTAAGAGTTGTTTACAATAGTTGAAATTTTGTAAAAATTCAGGCGTATGTATAATCTTGTTATCTTTTTTGAGACATACAGTTAGAAATTTTGTGATTTTAGCAAAGTTTTTAACGAATTTCCTATAATATCCAAAGAGTCCTAGAAATGATTTTATTTCTGTTCTTGTCTTTGGGGCTGGAAAGTTTTTGATGGCTGAAATTTTTGATGGATCCGGTTTTATTCCGTCCGGAGTAATTATGTGTCCTAAATATTTAACAGATTTGTGCAAAAATTCTGATTTATCGAGTTGGATTTTAATATTAGATTCTCGGCATCTATTGAAAACATTCTTTAAACGATTTATATGGTCTTGGAGTGAGTTTGAGTAAATAATTATGTCGTCGAGGTAAACAAGACATTGTTGGGGTGTTAAACCTATTAGGGCATTGTTTATAGCTCTCTGGAACGTCGATGAGGCGTTCTTTAAACCAAAGGGCATTCGCCGGAAGTGGAAATGGCCTTCCTCTGTAGAGAAAGCTGTTTTCTCACGATATTTTTCTTCTATCTCTATCTGATGAAAACCAGATGCGAGGTCTAGGGTTGTAAAATAAGTGGCTCTACCAAGGTTGTCTAACACTGTTTCAATGCGAGGGAGAGGATATTTGTCTCCGATGGTTTGCTCATTCAATTTGCGGTAATCGATTACGATTCGCCATTTTTGTTTGCCAGATGCGTCCATTTTTTTGGGGACTACCCAAATGGGGAAATTGTACGGGGATTCTGAGGGCTCAATTATTTTTTCCTTCAACATTTTATTAATTTGTTCTTTTACCTCATTCCTATGAACATGTGGATATCGATAGGTTTTGGTAAATATAGGTGCGTCAGTTTTGGTTCTGATATGATGTTTCGTTAAATTGGTAGCGGATAGGGGTATATCTGGGGAATAAAAAATATCCTTATACTGATGGCATAAGTTATTTAGAGTTGTTTTTTCTTCTTCATTAAGATGGCTAAGTCTCAGATTGTCTTCTAAATTTTTATTTAAATTTTTTTTTACATTGAGGTCAGAAGTATTGACGTTGAAATTATTAATGTGTATTGAGGTATCATTTGTCTCATATTCTTCTAAAAATAAAGGGTTGTAGATGTGAATTTGTTTTGTTTCATTTGAGGTATTTATAAGACTAGTTTTAAACCAGTTATTATGAAGTTTGACGACTGTTGAGGGCATTATGACATTGTTATCAAAATTTAATTTTGGGGCTAATTTTGAACCATTGCTTCCGACTGCAGGAAGGGTTACAAATAGCTCTGTTCGTGGGGGTATTATAATTTGTTTTAATAAATTTTTAGTAGTTTTTAATTTGGAAAAATTACATTCATTTCTTTTTTGAATTTCTTGTTTGGTTTTAGAAGGGTTATAGTAAAATGGTACAGTGGTGCTTTCTGTCTGGATATGAATCCACTTGTAGTCGATTGTTGCGGGTAAATTGGAAAGTAGGTCTGAACCTATGAGTCCTACATACTCATTATGAAAATCAAATAAGTAACATGTGTGAGTACCATCTTCTTTAAAAAGAATTAGAATAGGTAAGTCTGCTACAAAGTTATGTCTAGTAGTTCCGTGTGATGTGGTTATTTCGAAATTGCATGGATAAATTAAATTTGGAAAGTATGTTTGTGCAAATTTGGGGGAAATAATTGTTTTAGAACTGCCGGTATCTATCATAAGTTTGTCTCCAGTTGTTGGTATTATTATATAAGGAAGGTTGGATTTTGGGCTGATGTTAAAGTTTTCTATGACTTCCGAGGCTGTTAACGAAAATTTACGGTTTCGTCGGAGTCTTCTTCATCCGAATCTCCTTCAGGTAAACAGAAAAAATCTGTGGTTGGATCTAGTGTACTGAAATTGTTTTCACAATTTTCAAAGGTTTCTGGTTCGTAATAGGGATCTTGTTCATACTCGGGAAAATTTGAACTTAATTGTTGAGGCATGACATTTTCATTGAAGAGTTCTTCTGAATGAAAATTTCTAGGTTGGCTCGACTGTCTTATAATATTTTGGGAGTTTGCACGAAATTTATTCGGGTTAGTTAGTTGTTGCGTAGCACTTCTTTTTATTGTGCTAACTTCCATGGGTTCTGGTCGAAAAGAGGGTTTAAAATGTGGTTTTGGTGCAAAAACATTATTTTGGGGGTTTTGAAAATTTCTTGTTTGATTAAAATTTCTGTTAGGATTGAACTGTGATTGTTTGTATTGCGGTCTCATTGTATTAGGTGTAAAATTATTGAATCGGGGTGTATATAAATTTTGGGCTTGAGAATTTTGGTTAAAGTAATTCGGATTATAGCTTTGTGTAGCTGGGTTATGGTTTTGTGTTATAGGCTTTGAAGATTTTTGATTTAAATTTAAAAATTGTCTATTATTTTGGGTTTGAGAGTACCTAATGTCTAATTCTTCCTTAATCATTGTAAGAGCTTCTTCTAAAGTTTTGGGGTTTCGACTTCTAATAAAACTACCTAAGTTCTCATTTAGTCCGCTTATGAATGTTCGTAAAGCTAAGGCTTTATTAGTTTCTAATTTATGATCTTTTATCGCTTGTTCTTCGTCACCTAATGAAACTTTCGAATTATATATAGCTAAATGTGTTCTGACTTTATAAAAAAATTCAATAGGGCTATCTTTATTTTGTTTTAGTTTTGTCAAATCTATAAGTAAATTTAGTTCGGATCTCTGGTCTCCAAAATTTTCGATAAGCACTGTTTTTAGTTCATTCCAAGTATCGTAATGATATCCGGTAATGACTTCTAGGGCTTGACCTTTAAGCTTGTTTCTGATTGAAGAGATTATTAATTTGTTAATGTAATCGTTCGGTTCATTAGTACAAAATTGAGTAGTTATTACCTCTGTTGATCGTATAAATTCAGAGAGTGTCGCTGGATTTCCGTTATAAGTTGGGATTTCATTAAGCAATGATACGCTAAAATGAGGGGGAAATACTACTGGGTTTGCCATATTACTAATTATGTTATTATTCAAAAACAATAATCTAGGTTGTGAAGGGTTTCTGTCTCGGGGTGATCTTGATCTATCCCTTGACATTAATATTCAAATATTTAAAGAATCGAAATGGCACAAATTTTATTATGGTTTTATTTATGTTAGTACTTAAAAATAAGCTTAGCTCAGGGGTAGTTACTAAAACTCAGGGGTAGGAACCCTACGCACAGGTACGAAGTCAGCTGGTAAGATTAAGTGTACCTATCGCACACACCAGACCTTCATCTCATATGGCACCTGCCTGATCTTAAAATTAAAATTCTAAAAACTATGTTAATATGATTTAAAATTGTTATTTAAATTCACTTGATTTTATTCTTTACTTCTAGCATGTAGCAAGTAAAGTTACAGAAAATTAATAATTGGAATATTCTTACTTCATTCCTTTGGTCTTGATCTCTTAGGATCGGAGGCGGTTTCAATAACCAGGTGGTTTCAATAACCAGGCGTCCTCGATGGACTGGTGATCTCGCTGATCAGGATGTTCTGCTAGCGGCGACGCTTACCGGGGCGATGTTTGTCCCGTCGAAGACTTCGCTGCTCAGCAGGGGTTGTTTCGACCTTACGGCTTTGCGGGTCCCAGGGGGTTGGTCGATCTTCGGCTTGCCTCAGGGCGATGCTTGTCCCTTCGATGGCTTCGCTTCAGGATCTCCGGAACGTTGGTAATCGCGGCAAAGTATTAAAATACGCGGAATTTGGGGTATTTAATTGTTGAAATGCCCAAATTCCTCCACGAATCCACAAGACTGCGCCAGTTTCGTTTGGTACTCAACGAAACGAATTTTTAAAAACTTTTATTTAACCATGAAGTGTTACAAACATGGGAGCTTAAGGCTTCTTTACTATAAGAAGCCCACCTTAAGACTATCTTTACTGTAAGAAGGATACCTTAAGACTGATTCATTCAAATCATGCGAACTAGGAAGCTGAAAGCTATCTAATCTATGCTATGCTAGCTTGCAATTGATAAGCGGCGATTGCCGGCACATGTGGCGCTGAATAGACTATTCTAATAATATAATTGGCTGCCATATTCACACCAGTGCGGTGGAAACAAACAGATCAGGTTGGGTCACTAGGTGTTACAGAAGAAATAAGTTTTAAACGATGAGTCAGACAAAGATGCATTTTTTCTCCAATACTATTCAATATCTACTCCGAGATGATATTTAAAACAACACTCTATAAAAGAAGGAAGTTCGCCAGCAAACGCCAGTGCAACGCGCTCCGGGCCTGCTCAAGTGCGATACCTTTCGTATTCATTTAATCGCGTAGCAATGTGTGTTACATCAATTTAAGCATACACAATAACATTCGAACCTGACCTCTACAAGGGTCAGGGACGCTAATTTAAATGGCACCGTCAGGAAAACGCGAACTCGGAGACTTATCTCCCCCTATCAATGAAGTCCAAAAAAGATATTACTAGGACACTGACAACCCAACCACAACAAATCGCTATCATATTCTTTCACAAAAAGATAAGCCACCTGAAGCCAGTGATCCAACTAACAGTAAACCAACAATTAACCAAGGCAAGTCTAATACCTAACAAAACAATTAAGATGCCACCTATCTTTATACACAACGCAAAAGCTGTAAACCATAAAGAAATGATCAAAGATATTAAAGCAATAGCCAAAGATGATTTCATCACAGAACTAAAAAGTAAATACCTAAAAGTAAATCTTAAAAATCAAGACCATTACCGTGCTTTGTCAAAGTACTACATGGATAATCAAATACAATTCCACACCTTTCAGAATCCGAATGATAAACCTTTGTCAGTGGTCATAAGAAATGTACCGATTTCACTTACCGATGAAGAGATCAAACTAGAACTCACAGAATTAAATTATCCAGTAGTTCACGTAACGCGTCTCTTAAACAGAGAAAAACACCATATTCCTATCTGTGCAGTTATACTGAAATATAAAGACGAAGCTAATAACATCTTAAAACTCGAATATCTAGCTAATTGCAAAATAACAGTAGAAATGAGAAGAAGGCAACAACACATCCCCCAATGCTATAACTGTCAGCAGTATGGTCACACGAAAAATTACTGTGCTGCCAAACCCAGATGTGTCAAGTGCAACGAAGACCACCACACTAAAAACTGCAAAAAATAAGGTTCGACCAGTTTGTGTTAACTGCAAGAGAGATCATCCCGCAAATTACAGAGGATGCCCACATCATAAAATGCTACAGTAACAACGAACTCCATACTACAAAAACAGGCAAGTTGTAAACCAATCTTACATTCGACCTAATACAACATACTCACAAGCAGTATCACAAAATCCAAACAAAACTTAACCCTCTAGTCAAGTTTTACCCTCAGCAAACATATCCCCCATTACTGACAATATAAGCCAACTCATATTACAACTCATACCCCTATCATAGAACAAATCAAGTCCTATCTTATCAGTAATCTTCTCCCTAATATTCTCAATGTCAAATAATGCAAATCACTTATTACTCCATAACCTCACATTCTTAAATTTTAACGACAATGGCATAAAGTCCCAACGATCTCAGATTATATCCTACCTAGCAAGGTACAAAATTGATGTAGCGTGCATAACGGAAACGCACTTATGTGAAGGTAAAATATTCAAATTAAGTTGATATCACGTAGTACGTCGCGACAGATCAGCTCGTGTTGCCTCAGGGGGAGTAGCTATACTAATAAAAAAGAAATACCAGTATAGCATGCTTGACAGCCCAAACTACAATAGTATAGAAGCTGGCTCAGTACTGTTAACCTTGAATAAAGACAAACCAATCAAAATCACTTCAGCTTATAGACAACCCAATCGAAAACTAGACGCCACCGACTTTATCAATATATTTGACAATCGTACGCCCACGCTCGTACTGGGCGACCTGAATAGTAAGAGTACATACGGGGGCTGTCGCGCGAACAATCCCAGCGGATATCACCTAAATAATATACCGAACCAGTGGAAGGTTGCCGAAATACTTATGACACAAAATCCAGGCAAATATCCTGCTGGTGTAGCATCCTACCGCCCTATTAATCTTCTTCCTGTACTTTGCAAGAGACGGACGACGAACACCTATTATAAACGAAAGGAACGTACTACCTATGTATCAATTTAGGTTTCAACAACAGTATGCCACTACGGAACAGATACACGGTATAGTCACGAAAATAAAAAATGATCTTGAATGTAGAAAACACTGTTCAGCCGCCTTTATAGATATTTCTCAAGGCTTTAGCAAATTGTGGCACGAAGGATTAATATATCAAATTAAAAGTATCTTACTACATCCATACTTCAAAGTATTAAAGACGTATTTAACAAACAGGCACTATTTGGTGAAATATGGAGAAGCATACTCATATCTTGTTTCCATCAAATCGGGATCTATGACATCTATTAATACAGAAATCGCTCCCTTTGCAGATGACACTGCTTTAATGACATCCTATCAGAATCCCAACCTAGCATCCGAATACTTGCAAAATCACTTTTCAAAAATGATTCCTGGATAAAAAATTAACCTCCACTCTTCGAAACGGGACTTGTCAGCCAGTGTGATTGTGTACACCGCTACTGCAAAAGGAATAGGTTAAATATTTATGCCTTCACATAGATAAAACTATCATGGAGTAATCATGTAGGGAACAAACACCTTCAACTAGGTTTCCACTACCGCAAGATATACTTGCTAATGGTTCGTAATTCACACCTAAAAACGGAGACAAAGCTACTTCTTCTATAAAGCAATATTAAAACCGATATGTAGCTATAGCATTCTGGAGTTGCATGTGATTTTGAATTTTCACTTCATGTGGATAATGTAAATTCCAAAATGATTGGTGAACTCTGTGATCAGCCTTAGGAAATGCTGTGTGAAATTGCGGGAATTAAGCCAGTTATACTGAGATAATTTTTTTTTTAAGTTTTATTTGCATATTTACAATCTACTCAGAAAATACAAGTGAGTAATTAGTAAATGTTATCTTAAATATATACATGTCATAATTTGGGATCAGGCGATTACCGTCTTCCGAGGGTTATACACTAACAGAAGACAGTTAGGGGAGTAAATCAAGTGGACAGGTGCATTAAAGTCTTCTTGCGGCTGCTGGTTGGCGTGCGAGATGCCCTACAAAGTCATTTTCATGTCCTGGTAACTTGAGGTTGTATGCTTGGATTTCAGTTGTTACATGAGAGATTTTCAGGTCGATGTGGATAGAATCGTTGCTTAAATACCATGGAGCGTCAGTGATTATTCGGAGTATTTTAGATTGTATTCTTTGTATGATTTTTGCATGAGATGCTTTTGCACAGCCCAAGAGCTGAATACCATAAGTCCAGATGGGTTTTATGATGATTTTATACAGCAGTACCTTATTGGATAACGAAAGCTGCGAACGCTTTCCGATTAGCCATTGCATCTGCTTCAGTTTCAAGTCTATTTGTTGTCTTTTTTTTCTTGATATGCGTACCCCAGTTGAGTTTTCCGTCAAGGTGCATACCTAAATATATTATTTCGGACTTAGCTGAGATTTGAATATTGTTAAAACTGGTGGGAGAGCACACAAGTCTTCTGTTAGGGAAGGTTATTTGTGCTGACTTGTCGCTGTTTACTGTGATTCTCCATTTGTTGGTCCAGTCCTGTAGGAGGTGGTTCTGTAAGTGAGTTGTCGCTGCTGCAGGTGATTCACTGGTTGAGAGGATGGCTACGTCGTCGGCAAACATGGCAATAGTAGTGTTTTGCGTGGTTGGTAAATCAGATGAATAAATCAGGTAGAGTAAAGGGCCTAACACACTTCCTTGCGGCACTCCTGCTTTAATTTGATGGTAGTCCGAGGCTGAGTTATTTATTACAACTTGGAAGAATCTTTCGGTATGGTAGGATTTTAGGATTAAATAGATCTGAACTGGGAATTTTAGTTTGATCTTGAACAGGAAGCCTGCATGCCAAACTTTAACGAAAGCTTGCTTTATATCTAGGAAAGCAGCTGCAGTTAATTTTTTAGTTTCAAGACTTTTTATTATCTGATTGACGATCCGGTGGCATTGGTGTATCGTTGAGTCGGCTTCACGAAAAACATTGGAAGGTCGGGATTATCTGGTCAAGATTAACAGCTTTTTTTTATTCTTTTCAATAGGAGTTATTCAAAAAACTTGGATAATAGAGGTAACAGGCGTATCGGTCTAAAGGAAGATGGGAGGTTGGGTGGTTTGTCAGGCTTTGCCATCATAGTAATCTTAGCACACTTCCGTTGTAGTAAGAAGTACGTTAATCTCAATATACTATTGTATATGGTGGTGAGAAGGACCACTGTTTTCTTGTCAGATATTGCAGTACTTCACCTACGATCAAGTCATAGCCAGGAGCTTTTTTGGTGTTCGCAAGGTTGATTTGCTGGCGTACTTCTGACAGAGAGAAGGGTTGTATTGGCGGCGAGAGTTGGCACGGAGCGGTTAGGAAATCTTGAATTTCGGTGTCGTCGTAGTTGTCGTGTGGGTCGGGGGTATCGAATACGGTGACAAGGTGTTCTGCGTAGGTGTTTGTTTTGTTCGTGTCTGTTCTGGCCCATGTATTACCAGGTTTTCTGATTGGTGGTATTGCTATTATGGGTCTCTTGAATTTTTTTGTTGCTTTCCAGATTAAATCGTCGGTCGGAAAAAGTTTGGTAATGTATTCGTTGAAAGTTTCATTGCGGGCTTCCGTAAGTGTGGTATGTAGATGATGGGTAAGTCTATTGTAGATTGTTTTGTCGTACCTGTTCTTTGTTCTTCGCCATTTTTTCCGGGCTCTTCGTTTCTCCGCTAGTAGGTTACGTATATGGCGAGGAATGTTATTGATTACAGGAGTGCTATTTATAGCAGTAGGTGTGGCTTGCCAAGCAGCGGCTTGTATTGTTGTCGTAAGATGATGAACTGCTTCATCAAGGTCTTGATTATGTTTAATTCTGATACTTAGATTAATCTTTTCTTCTAATAGATCTCTGAAGTGATTCCAATCCGTGTGTTTGTTACAGAACCTAACCGGCATTTCTTTGGTGATTATTGTTGTGCTGACTGTGATAATGACTGGGGTGTGATCAGTGGAGAGGTCGTAATTAGATTCTGTTTTGGTATAGATGTTGGCTATTCTATTGACAACTGCATAGTCTAATAGGTCTGGGAGTTTTTGTGGGACACTAGCCCAATACGTCGGTTCTCCGGTTGATACAAAGTTGAAATTGTTTCTCTTGATTGTTCTTAGTAGGTTGCGTCCTTTCGGGTTGATAAGTCTAGAGCACCAGGCTGTACTTTTTGCATTCCAATCTCCTACTGCTAAAAATTTAGAGCCCAGTGATTTGAGAAATTCTTCATATTTGTCAGACGTGATGGGATGCTTCGGTGGGCTGTAGATGGCTGAGATTACAAGCGAATAGGGGAAGGTATAAACATTTATGGTTGCACTTTAAATCTTTTCAGTTAGGTATATTTGAAGTTCATGATGGACAAGCGTGTTCTTAATGATCACAGTTAATCCGCCGTGCGCCGTCCCATCTGGGTGATTGGCATGATATCTAGTATAATGCGGTATTTTACAGTAGTCCTATTGGTTGCATAAGTCTCGGTAACGAGTAGTATGTCAATTTGTTGTAGTTGTAGAAAGATTATTACTTTCGGAATATGGTTAGTGATACCGTTGGTGCTCGACAGCGCGATGCGTAGTGAGGTAGCCATTTTACTTTATTTTGTTTATCACTGTGAAAACCATGTTCTGACTTATGAGCTGGAAAAACATGTTTTTAAATTCGTTGAGAAAAGTTGTAAGCATTTCGGAAATGTTTATTTCTTGTTGGATTTGAGTTGGGGAGCTATGGTTCTGTTTTGTCCATGCTTGAGGAGTGTTGGTTTTGCGTTGTGTTTCACCGCTGTGGTTATTAGCTTGGTTACGGATAGGGGGAATTCAGTTAGGGTGAAGTTACGAGGAGCTTGTTGCAGACGAGATTGGTTACCTATTTCTTTAAATGACGTGTTTCGGGCTGTTTGGACGTCATGGTATACTGTGCAACCTTTGTAAGTGGCAGGGTGATCTCCGCCGCATAGGCCGCACTTGGCCGGGGTATTTCGATCTTTTTTGCATATTGCAGTGTTGTGTCCGATGCCACATTTTAGACAAACATAAAGTTTATTGCAATAAGATTTAGTATGTCCGTAGTCTTGACATCTTAGGCATTGCGGGATAGTGTTTTTCTTTTAAGAGGTTCAATAGCGACTACCGTATTCCCGATATATTTGATATCAAAGTCTTTGTATTGTTCTCGTTTGGTTCGAGTTCGACCATGAAAAGGGAGGGAGGCTCCTTGGTTATCCTATGGCGTATATTTATGATGTTACGGACTGTATGACCCTGTTTGGCTAGCTCATCCTTTATGGTGTTTATCGGAATGGAGTGGTGGAGGTTTCGAACCGCTACTCTATATGCTCTGTCTTCTTTTAGTTGGAAGGTGTGGTGTACGATGTTTTCACCTTTTAAGTGTTTCGACAACTCTCTGTAAGAGTCGGCAGTATGGGTATTAATTCTAATAATGTTATTTGATCCTGCTGACGTGTGATATAGCTCTTCCTCAAGGATGTTAGTGAGATTTGTAGCCATTTTCCTATAGTCATTTACTCCATAGATGTATATTGGTGGGGGTTTTACAGTTTTAGGTTGTTGATTGTCATTGTCGTTAGTGGTTTGTGTTTGTGCGAGTATTTCATATCTGTTAGACATAGGCAGTTGGTTTGGTTTAGTTAATTTGGAATTCAATGCAGTTGTATCCCTTTTCCTTTTTTTAAATGTTTGCCATTCATGTTTTGAACTAAGTTGACTTTCTTCGTCTTTGTCAACAGTCATTCGGTGTCCTCGATCGTTTTCTCGTTATCGTTATCGATTCTGATGGGGTGCCACTGAATGCTTCATAAAGTTGTTGCTGATTATTTTTGTTGGTTTGCATTGCCTGGTTAGGTGGGGAAATATTTTGGTTTGTTACAAAAGGGGAAGTCATTATTATTTGATTGTTGATTACATATGGAAGTTGAGAATTATAGTAATTTTGCGGTTGTAAGACAGGGTATCCGTGAATACCAGGGATATTAAATGTAAAACCATAATTTTCAGGGACGAATTGATTGTTTATAACTAGTATCGTTGGCGATTCGGAGCCATAATGTATGGTGTATTTACGTACATTTAACAGATAAGTAAAAATCCCTTATACGTACGAATTTTTAGTTGAATATGTAGATTCAGTCAATCAACGAACTTGACCTCCTGTTCACTGTCTGTTTATGGCACTGCACTTATAGAGATAACAGAACTCGTGTAGTATGTGTTCACTCTTTAAAAGCCAAATGCGAACTTGGGATAATAATATATTTCTGCAAAGTACTCACTCGAGGCCGCCTTGCAACTTTGGTATGTTCTTTGTAATTCCGTGTGAACAGAAAATTCAAATATTGTATTTTAGGTCTCCTGCGACTGTACATATCTCCATAGAAAATAATCTAATAATAATAATAATAATAACTATATTAATTTAAAAATTAGTATAACATTAACAAAATAAGCTTATGAACTAGGCGAAGTCCAGTTCGATGGGAAATCCGAAGGAAATCCCACCGCCTGCTCCACTTAACCTAGACAATTTTTGCAACAATAATGTTCTGCAATTCGATTATCAGAATCATTATAAAGTATTTTTATTTTTGTCCAGTCGACGATAAACTAGTATGGCGATTATGGATTAAAAATACAAGGAAGATTTAAAAAGAAAAAGAAGTAGGGTTACGAGAAAGTGGCTGTACTTTATTTCTAAAGGAAGATTTTTAATTTAAAAGGCGTTTCCCTCCGTTTGTAATTTGAATAAGAGAAATCTTAATTTAATTTTAAAAGGACTAATACTTAACGTCTTTAAATCGAGGGGTAGCTTGTTGTAACCATTAACGACACAGCAAGAAAAAGAGCGTTTAAATAACGCAGTATGATGTATAGGCGGAGTTAATAGAAATTTATATCTGAGGTTCAGATTATGTACAGGGTGGCCAGATAAGAATGCAAAGTGCTGTATCTCGGAAACTATTCGTCGTAACGACTTTCGGTAAAAAAAATTATGACCAAAGTGGCCAAAACAAGACCGTGGAAAATATTTTCAGATTTCCAAGATGGTCGCCAGGGGGCGTAACCGCCATCTTAAACTTTTAAAGTGATTTTTCACTGAAATCCACCTAGCAAATGTTACCAAAAAATATATGGTTTCTAAAGCTAAATTTTCTTTCTTCGATATGTCAGGCTACGAATAAGATATCGAGATAAGGTTTTTACTAGCCTATTTAGGTATCATTTCACTACATTTTTATGAAAAAAGTCATATTATTGCATTTAATTTTTTAGAGAATTTTGCAATTTTCTGTTATTATATCAAAAAACGCGCTCTAGCGGCATCACTAAGAATTAGACATATCACAGGTAAGATGGGTTTCATGGAACAGTAAATGCTTTTTCCAACGAGACTAAGTTTGTTAAAATCCGTTCAGTGGTTTAGGAGTTACAGCTGTTTATTTAAAAAAACATTAAATTACCCCCACCACTTTATTTTAATAGATAAGTGAAAAAGTGTTAAACAAAAATTACTCGAGTAAAAGCTTAGCTTTAATAAGCATATATCTTTTGGTAACTTTTACTAGGTGGATTTCAGTGAAAAATCACTTTAAAAGTTTAAGATGGCGGTTACGCCTCCTGGTGACCATTTTGGAAATCTGAAAATATTTTCCACGATCTTCTCTTGGCCACTTTAGTCATAAAATTTTTTACCGAAAGTCTCTACGACAAATAGTTTTCGAGATACAGCACTTTGTATTCTTATCTGGCCACCCTGTACATCAGTAAGGAAGGTTAGCTCATATAGAATAATATAGATATAAAAGATATTTATTTACAATTAAATTATGATAAAGGCAACACGAATGTAAAACACGCCTATGCAACATACTTAACCAATTTAAAGTTGCCAGTTTTTTAGTTACACTTTCACGTTTTTTAATGTCAAAAATAAGACGTACACATGAATCTTGTAGTTTCTGAAACCCCTAAACATCTATGAAAGTAAGACAGGGACCATAAACTGCATCACAGTAGTTCATTCTAGACAGGACCAGAGAGTTACAGAGTTGAATCTTAATTTTCTGATTAAACAATTTATTGTCGATTATGATATATGGCTTTGATAGAGGCGTACGATTTGCGTATGCAATCGGTTACATGTTCACTAAACCTCAGGGCATGGTCAGTTACTAGACCTAAACTCTTGACAGTTTCTTGCAACGGCAATGATACATTGTCAATCCTAATATCTGCAGATTCAATAATAGTGCGCCTGTCAGATTTCCTACCAAACACAATTGCTACCGATTTTTTAAATTTAACTGTAAGGCATGATCTGTGGATATATTTAGTAGATTCTGTAATTTGATATTAATTAGAGTAAACGACTGATTAGCAAGAGTTTTGGGAAAAGAATAATATAACTGGGTGTCGTCGGCGTATAAGTGCACTTTGCAGGATTGCAAGCAAGTGATAAAATTGAAATTATAAATAGTTAATAACACAGGACCCAGTATTGTAACTTGAAGAACGCCTTTATTAAAATAAGAAATCGAAGATATTGAGCCACGTAATTTAACTGCCTGAGACCTATTGGAGAGATAATTTTTGAAAAACATCGGAGCACTAGACGTTAATCTAATATAGTGTAATATAGATAAGAGCATTGAGTGATTATAGTGTCGAATGCTTTTGAAAAATCAATAAGTATCAGAGCTGCTATCTCACCACGATCAATAGCATTAATGATATCACCAATAATATTTAATAAGGCGGTGGTACAACTAAATCCTGGTCTGAATCCAGATTGAATATTAGGTAAGATTTTATTTGTTCAAGTGATTGCGAAATTGAGTTGAAACAATTTTCTCCAATATTTTCGATAGTGCACATATGATACTGATAGGTCTGAGATCCTTAAATTCAGTTGGAGATTTTGTTTTTGGCAACGCACTTACAAATGCCTTCTTCCAGCAGTTAGAACATACAGAATTTGTTAAACAATAGTTGAAAATATGAGTTAAGAAAGGAAGAAGAAATGGAACACATATTTTTACAATTTGTATAGAGATACCGTCAAAGCCAAGGGCTGTGGATTTTATTGAACAAATCGTTTTAAATACTACATCTTCAGTAACCATAGAGAAAGAAAATTGAGAAGATAGCGAGTTTAAAGTATTGTTGTATTGTTGTTACTTATAGAAATTTATTATATTATCATTAACAGGTAAATAGGTACATAGCTAATAAAATAGTTATTGATATCATTGACATTTGTGAGATTATTAGGTAAAATACTTCGTTTATTTTTTAAAATATTCAATTTCCCCAATTCAGCCCACATTCCTTTATTACTTAGATTTTTGAATTTATTATTATAATAAGATTTTTTTCTTTCTTAATTGATAATGTTGTGAGATTGCGTAGTTGCCTGTAATATCTTCCATGTTCCACATTTTGTGTCTGTTTAAATTTGCTCTTGGCTTTGTCTCTCAGTGATATTAAAAGTTTAGTATTTAGGGTCAGCCATGGCGCCGGAGGTTTAGTTAAACGAGAAGTGACATATGGTGGGTGAATATCCAACAAAATATTAATATTTTTATTTGGAAAATTTACCTTATCGTCAATGTTATCAATATCAAAAATATTTTTTCACGGAATGGATTGAAGATGTGAGTAGAATAATTGAATATCAAAATTTTTAAAAGCACGGTAAGTTCTAACTACTGGAATAGGCTTAGTATGGCTCGAACCAAATTGGCAATATGTTAGCTCGTGGTCAGATACACTATCTTCCACACTAGTAACACCCGTCGATATCGGAAGTAAATCATTTGAGATAATTATGACATCAATAAGTGTACGAGAATGATCGGTTACACGAGTTGCCTCTTGAATTATTTGTTTTAAATCAAAAGTTTCAAGCAAAGAATAACACTTTTTTGTGGCTGATGCTTCGAAGTCAAATAAGTCGATGTTTAAATCGCCCATACAAAGCAGTTTATCTGCAGTTGGTACTAACACCGACAATGCGTCCTCAAATAAATCAAGAAACGTCAAGTAACTCATACGCGGAGATCTGTAAAATACGCCAATAACCAAGTTATCAAATTCGAAATCATTCAATTTAATCCACAGTTCCTCTATTCCATTTGCAGTTTGAAAAACTGTAAATGAAATATGTGATCGTATATAAAACCCCACTCCGCCGCCTCTTCCGTCAGGATCGTTTCTACTAAATGTATATCCTTGAATACTTACAACATGTGAGGGTATTGCAGGAGTTAACCAAGTTTCTGAAATAGCCACGATGTTGTAATTATTGGATAAAACACGAGCTCGAAAATCTAAAAAACCTAAAACCAGAGATTGAACGTTTAAATGGGCACAGCTAAAATTTCCATGCATAACAAATGTACTTGTTTACAAAATATTTTCAGAATTATAATAAAATTATCAGTAGGTGTACAGACAATCGAATTGCAGGACAGAACCAAAAAATAAACCTAAAACTAATGCGAGGTCGAAGGAACCCAAATATGCAATTCATTACTGCACTGCTTGCCGTACTGTGATAACGATAAATCAAACGTATCTACTATTTTGTAAATAAATGACACATGAAACATTTTTCGCACATAACAGCTAATTAATCAATGAAATCAAAAAATTTATTTTACAAAAGAAAGAATAATACCAAACTGAAATAGTAAATATGTTTATATGCTTAACAAAAATATTCAATGCTTATGATTATGTATGAATGAAACTAACGTGCCTTTGCACAAATAATAATACATAATCAAATAATCACCAATTCTCACTTTGGAAAAAACGACAGCACGTAAGCTGGCAATGTCTTTGAAGGTGATGGTGATGATACCGTCATCATTTTTAATTTTGATGGTCCCATCAAGCGACCATACATTGCGGATACCATAAGTTTGAATTGCTGTCATCAATAAGGTGTGCCTGTCCTTGGTCAAGTCCTCCTTTATAATAACGCCACTGTTCCCCAAAAATTTTTTATTCTTAAATTCAACATCTCTGTATTTATAAGAGATAAATTTAATAATAACAGAACGCGGTCGCACTCGTTGAGATTGAGATGACCCAATTCGGTGGCACCTATCAACATTATCTCGATGGATGGTAACATGCAGTTTTCCCTTGAATAGGGATATAAGTTTATCTTCGAGAATTTCTTGTTGCAGTTCAGGTAGACCAAATATCTTCAAGTTGTTGCGGCGGGTGTACTGCTCTAGCAATTCTAATCGGCAATCCAATTCATTCTTTGTTTCATTAATAGTTTTTTAATGACACTTCTAACTTTTCTTGCAGTTTTTCCGCGATACTATTTAAAAATGTTTCGTCATTTAACGATTTTGCAAGGTCTTCTGTAACACTTTTGTGAACAGTTTCTGTAATCTTATTTACATCAACCACACCTGCAATTAGTTCAGATATCATGTCCTTAATTTCTGCTTTACTTTCGCGAGTTAAACCCATGATTTTTAACTATAAATATACAGGTAATGCACAATTCACAGCACGACGCGCAGGCACGTCTTTACTCGGCGGTGACCATTCGACGAACGAGGTGGCCAGTTAACAGATTCATTTCGTGGGCCTGTTAACTGGTCCATTTCGTGGATCTGTTAACTGGTCCATTTCATGGATCTGTTAACTGGCCACCTCGTTCGTGCGATTTGACGCCATTAGATTATTTTCTTTGGGGATATGTAAAGTCGCATGTCTACGCCGATAAACCGGAGCACTTGGAAGCCAACATTCCACGCGTTATTCCCGAATACAGCCTGATTTACTGCGAAGAGTGTGTGAAAATTGGACTTCCAGATTACGCCATGTACGCGGCAGTCACATGCCCGAAATTATATTCAAACGGTACTGCCAAAAAATTATCTTTCAAATAAAGCCAAATTCATTGATATTAAAAACATTTCTCTGTGTTTTATTTCACTTTAAAGTTCTCCGCCCCTAAAAAACACGCTTTATTAGTATAAGGTTTAGTATTTTTTTTAGTGTAGGTATAGGATTGTTTAGTTACGACAATTTACAATGGATGTTGGAAGATATTGGCGGATGAGCTAACGTATGAATTGCTAATTCGTGGATGTCCAGTGGGTTCGAACGTAGCCAAGAAAAGATCAATTTTGCGAGACGCACTGCATAGACAGCAGTTAGGATCGCTAAACATGGCAACATGAATTTATTTCGAGCCTGATGAAGAACTGAATATTTGTGCTAGAATACTTCACGAACTGCAAGAGGCATTAGAACAGTTTTATGTCAATAATAAAGATCTACAACGCATTAGGGCAAGGATGTATCATGTTTTAGGTCGCTTACGTCGAATTAACGCCGAAAACAACATGCAACAACAGCATCAGCAAACACTGTCTACCCAAATAGGTCAGTTATCTATAGTTATCGATCAAGCTTATTCAGGTTGCCACGAACAAACTATACATGAGCAAGCAACAGTTGAGTCTCAACAACAATCTATTTTAGCTTAACCTAATTTACTACTACCAGTTGCCGCATCGATCATAGATAGACAAACTGGAAATTTACACATACCTACCACTGTAAGTCGGAGATATCCAGAATGTTCTTGACCTGTGTACAGTTACTTTATTCCAATCAGCAAGTGGAACATTCAGTATGATGGTGAATCATCCAGTTTAACAAGCTTCTTAGTGCGTGTGGAGGAGCTACGAGAACCACCTGAAATTTAAAAAGCTCAATTGCTTCAGTCAGCAGCAGAAATCTTAACTGTAGACGCACTGATATGGTACCGAAGAGTAAAGCGTACTAGCATCGATTGGGACGACTTGATCAGCAAGTTGAAAGCAAACTTTCTACCTAACGATTACGAGATGCGTCTTTGGGATGAAATTAGAAATCGCACGCAACACCCATCCGAAAAAGTAGTCGTTTATATAGCAACCCTGGAGAACTTATTCCGCAGGCTGCCCGACTTCCATCTAAAACTACAAGATTATCAATAATTACGAAGTACTTACAACCATATTATACTATGCAATTAGCATTACACCCGATTTACACTATTGCTGGTCTTATCCAAACTTGTATGGCTCTAGAAGATGCCAAGATAGCTTCTTCCAATTTTAAATCCTCTCCTATGCATAACCAGTATTTACTTGAACCAGATCTGACATATGGCAAACGCATTGGCAAGCCGCCGATTTGTGCAGTCGAAGAAAAGTCCCTGATTGACTTCGGCGAAATGGAGTTTCCAACAAATGCCTCGCAGAACCATTTAGCAAGAGCAGCGAGTAGCAATGAGGCTACAGAAGCCCCAAAAACTGTGGCAGATATAGCAGCGATTACTTGCTGGAATTGTCCCAAGTCACGACATCGAGCCATGCAGTGTACTGCTCCTAAATGGATGCGGGCAAGTAGAAGTAATCAGCCGCATTCGCAAGAGATGCTTGGGAAACGAGCAAGGACGACCGGACCCTGTGCTCTGAAATGAGGGAAGATCATTATTACCTGATGGCGACGCATTCAACCCAGCAGTGAATTATATCTTCAACCAATGCCATGGGGACAATAAGCCATATTTAACTGTGTCCATTTTAGGTATCAAAATCAAAGGATTACTTGATACTGGAGCATCTTAAGCATATGGGGATTACAGTGTTACCATCCGAAAATAGAGTCTGTACAGCAGCGAATATGCAAACATGCGCCATTGCAGGGATCATCCACCTCCCAGTACAACTCGAAGATAAAGTCCGAACCATATTCTAGGTATCGACTTTTGGACTACAATGGTCATAATTCCGAACCCACAATAGATTAGATTAGATTAGATTTAGATCCACGACTGCCTTTTGCTGGCATGCGCACTTCAGCCCTTTAGGCTTTTTGTACTGTCGGGAGTTTTCAAGTTAGCAGGCCGACATCTGTATCTTTTACTAGATTTGCAATGTCCCCTACTAGCTTGCGGTTGTCAATAGAGTTAAGGCTCCAATCGAGTTGCTGTCTTTTACGTTCTAATGCTGGGCATTCAAAGAGGATATGATAGGCTGTTTCATCATCCTTTTGGCATAGTCTGCAAACAGGTTCATCTCTATAGATATTGATCCTGTGCATAAATTCTCTGAATGCTCCAGTGCCTGTTAGTAGACTGACTACTTGCTTGATTCGAGTTCTGTTCAGTCTCAACAGGGTTTTGGTGGCTTGTGGATTCGGAGTTTTTAGAAATCTTTTGCAGTGTGATGCTTGATTGTAGTTTCTCTACTTTAGTTGGTGTGCGGTGTTGACCCATTCATTAATAGCTGAGCGGGCTTGGTTTTTCTGAATGCTTAGACCAGGTTCTGGACCGGTCATTGCATTACGGGCTGCTTCTTTTGCGAGCTTGTCCGCCTTTTCGTTTCCTTCAATACCTTGGTGACCTGGGATCCAGCATAATTTTACTGTATTTCCCTGGCTTAAGGTTTGAAGTTTGGATTTGCATTCCTTGACCAGTCTCGATGAAGTACTGAAAGCGTTTAGCGCTTTCAGTGCTGCCTGACTATCTGAGAGAATGTGTATGTCTCGATTGAGCAGCTTCTTTTCTATGATGATGTTTGCGCATACGTTAATAGCTTGTACTTCAGCCTGAAAGATGTTACAAAACTTTCCTAGACTGACTTTTTCGTTGGTTCTAGGATTGGTACTGTACACACCGGAGCCTGTACCCCCTTCAAACTTAGATCCATCAGTGTAAAAAATGATGTTCTTATTTGTTGGAGTTGGTAGTTGGTCCGGATTCCAACTTGTGTGTACAGTAAAGTTCTTTTCAAAGTCATAGGCTTTGATTATAAGATCAGAACCCATTTCTAATATTGGGTTGTTGATGTGTGACATGATCTTGCCATGTCCTAGATTATTAGCTGTGGTCATCCAGTGACCAGTACTTTGTAATCTGTAGGCTGCCATTCTGGCTTCACCTTCCAAGAAGATGTGCAGAGGTGGCAGATTTAAAATAGCATTCAGTGCTTGTCCTGAGGTGCCTTTAAAGGCTCCAGTGATGCACCGATTAGCTAGATATTGTATTCTGCTGATTTTGTGGATCGCAGTTGCTTGTTTTATTTTGGGCCACCAGGCGATTATTCCATATGAAATTATTGGTCGAACCATGGTTTTGTACAGCCAGAGGGTCAGTTCCGGTTTGAGCCCCCACGTACTACCTATGGCTCTTTTTCCAATAACTAATGTTTGTATACACCTGGTGATTGTTTTGTCTAAGTGGGAGTTCCAAGTTAGTTTCGAATCGATGGTTAGACCTAAGTACTTAACCTCGTTCTCCCAGTTGACATTTGTCTCAAACAGTTTTATGTTGATCCTGTTTGTGATGTTCTTTCTACGAGTGAAAGCGATGAGAGTGGCTTTGCTGGGATTAATTCTAAGATTATTCTCTAGACACCACTCTTCGGTTATCTTTAGTGCTGATTTCATTACATTGTCTACGGTTCTTTGGTATTTACCTTGAATCAGTATGACAATGTCATCAGCGTATCCTTGAGTGTAGTAGCCTTTGTTATTGAGTTGGATCAGCAGTTCATCAACTGTGAGGCACCACAGGAGTGGAGAAAGAACTCCTCCCTGTGGACATCCCCTTGTCGCCTGCACTGTCTTTTCCTTGTCAAATAACTTGACTTTTACAACTCTGGTGTTGAGCATTGCCATAGTCCATCTTATCGTGGTGTTATCGATCTGATGGTTTGTCATTGCTCTTTCAATAGAGTGGTAGGAGGTGTTGTTGAAGGCACCTTCTATGTCTAGAAATGCTCCGACTGCGTACTCCTTGTACTCAAGGTTCTCTCAATTTTCCCCACTAGTTGGTGTAGAGCGGTTTCACATGACTTCCCTGTTTGGTAAGCATGTTGATATTTGTGAATCGAGAGTGAAGTTAGGGCTTCCTCCCTCCAGTATCTGTCTACTAATCTTTCCAACGTTTTAAGGAGGAATGACGTTAGGCTGATAGGTCTGTAAGATTTAGCTTCTGCATAGCTGCTCTTACCAGGCTTAGGGATAAATACTACTTTAGTCACTCTCCAGGATTGGGGAATGTAACCCAAGGCAAGACTTGCTTGGAACATGTCTTTGAGTGGGTTCAGCAGTATATCTATCCCTTTCTGCAGCATTACGGGTTGTATGCCGTCGTTTCCAGCAGATTTGAAAGGACTGAAGAGGCTAGTTGCCCATCTAATCCTTTCTTTGCTGACTATTCTCTTAGCTGTTTCCCAGTCTTTCCTCCTAGGGGTATGATTGGGTTCAGCCAGAGTAGGTTGTTCCACTGCTCCGGGTAGGTGAGTTTTTATCAAAAGAGGTAAAGTCTCCTCTTCCGTTGTAGTGTATTCTCCGCTTTCTTTTTTAAGAGTGCCTACTGGGTTCATGGCTTGCTTTGAGATGATTTTGTGAAGTCTAGCTGTGGATCGCGTGGTCTCCACCTACTGGCAAAACTTTTTCCAGGCTGCTATCTTAGCTGCCTTGATCTTTTTGCCATAGTCTGTGAGAGCCTTGTGATAGTTCTCCCAGTTATTTGTGGCTTTAGACCTGTTAAACAGACGTCTGATTTCTTGTCTGGCCTTTTCTAGGTCTTTATTCCACCAATTTGTGTGTTTTTTTGCTCTTTGCTGACTTGGGTCTATTAGAGGACAGCTACTCTGAAAGGAGTCAATCATGGCCTCTTTTAACCGGTCAGCATTTGAGTCTAATACTACTTTATTGGGAGATCTGAACTTTAGGTGTTCTATCTTCTCTTGTAGTTTTTGTTTATATAGGTCCCAGTCTGTCTTTCTTGGGTTGTAGTAAACTCTTTGGCTTACTTCCCGTTGAGACAGTTCAAAGGTTATATAATTGTGGTCAGAGAGTGATGGTTCGTCTGAAACTTGCCATTTATTCACTGATTGACTAATTCTCATAGTGGTTATGGTAATATCTATAACTTCATGTCTATTAGCGTTATAAAAGGTTGGAGTGTTACCTTTATTGACTACTACTAGATTGTTAGTTAAGATAAATTCTAAAAGTGACTCACCTCTTATGTTGCAGTTGGTGCTGCCCGAAATGGTGTGGTGAGAATTTGCGTCGCAGCCTAGGATGAGGTCTAGATCGTCTTGGGAGGCAGATGATACTAGGTTTTCTAGTTCCTCGCTAGGCGGTGGGTCCCTGGAATCGGATGGAAGGTAGACGGAGCTTATAGTGGCTTGGTCACAACCTTCATCGTTATTCCGTCGAGCATTGCCAGCTGAACTGAACGGCTATAAACGCTGTGAAGATTCATGCCGAGGCAGCGCAGCCAAGTTGTTCAGGTCTTGCACCTCCCGCCTGACAACAAGGAAGACCGCAGGGTATCGCTGGCAACGATCAGTGATATGCGATCCTGGCGATTGCATCCTTCTCGTGGTGGCCCCGTTGAGACTGAACCCCGCGGATCTAGACTGGGAAGTCGATAAACATCCCCCAAGCTCAGCTGTCGTGTCGTGGCTAAGGGTCTGCACTTAGGATAACGATGCCGGCAAAGACGAACCTCTGGTCACGTCATTGCCGTTATACCATACATGGATATCTCTGCTGTAGGCATGTATTACGGGAGATATCTGTGCTGGGGGTCTTGGCTTCACCGCCCGGACCAAGAGGAGAAAACCTCAATAAAAATCCTAAATCTCACGGCGGGGGACCAGGCTCAAGAAACGCATGGCTGTCTAGAAGATCAGCCTTTCTGGTTCCAAAATCTCCTTTTCGAATGTGTTATGCGACCCGTGCAAAGCAGAGCACCAGCAGGTGTAGGCGCAGGGGCTTATAATATGCGTCATGAACGGAGCCTTCTGGATACCAGGCGCCCTCCAGAAGTATTTAGCCAAACCTCCTACAGTTGCATTAAATACTCACTTGTATGGATTTATCAGCTGCTTTTTTACAGGGTGAAGACGACATGCCGATGGAGTCATCACCGCTTCCGATCACTGATGCCCAGACTTCGGTGACCGAGACAAAAATGGAACAGTGTGCCTCTACTGCAGAGTTGACAGTCCAGACTTCCAGTCAAGGACAGTCTTCCGAGCAGAAAAAGGCCGCAACCGGAGCGGACATAGCCGATCAACTTGGCAAAGTGTCCCTCAAAAAGGTCCAACTTACAGCCAAGGAACGCAGAGAACGCGCCAAGCGAGCCTGCGAAGCCAAGGGCATTAAGTACGACCCAAACTTTAAAAGAAAGCAGAAGATGGAGAAGAAGAGGGCAGCAGACCCAGCTTCGAAATCTGAAAAACCTGCAACCAACCAGGGACAAAAGAGGCAACGCTCTGACGAAGCCACTCCCTCCCCGGCAAACGCCAAAAAGAGGCCTAGTCAGAAAGTAGACAAGCCGACCTCACCAAAGGCAGGCACCAGCAAGCTTGATTTTGCTGAGGCAGCCACTACGGTGAAGATGGCCATCTACCCTGCTGCATATCCAGACGTCAAACTGACAAAGGAACAAGGTGACCTAGTCAGAGTCTAATTAATCTCATCTTCCAGATGGAAGAAGAAGAGAACACACCTCTATTTACCAGCCACTATCTCGAAGCTGGTACATACGTGGTTGCGTGCAAGGACGAACTCACAAAACACTGGTTAAGTGAGCAAGTACCTAAGCTGCACCCGTGGACCAATGCCAAGCTGGAGGTAAAAGAGCGGGCAAAAGTTATTAACTCCGTCCGGGTAGTGTTCAACGTCCCCAAGTGGTACGACAAACAGAAACCCGAGGTTATTCTCCTTTTGATCGGAAAACAGAACAAACGGAAGGCAGACCTCCAGACCGATACCTGGAGAATACTCAACGTCACTCCACTAAAAGATGGCGGTAGAACGTTCGCAGCAATGATAGATGACAGGGCAAAACAAGCACTAACATACATCAACTGTGTAGCGCACCTAGGCCTCAACAAGGTCACTTTCCTTATCCGCTCCAAGGATAGGAAAGAAGCACCTGAAAGTAGTCCAAATTAACCTCCACCACTGCAAAGCAGCCACTGCAAATCTAAGCAGAAAGCTGCTAGCAGATGACATCGATTTAGCACTGATCCAAGAACCATGGATAGTTAAGGGACAAGTCCGTGGATTAGGGGGTGCTAAAGGTAAGCTTATTTATAATCATGCAAGTCCTAGAACATGTATACTTATAAGAAATAATCTAGACTGTTTACCACTAATGGAATTCTGTTCTAGAGACATAACCACAATTAAAATAAAATGGAACCCACAATAACGGCAATGGTCATTTCACATACAAGAAGAGCTCTTACCTGCTGTCAACGCCATGGTAGCTCGTGAGTTTCTTACTCAGCTCCAGCAGACCCAACTAGATCAGCTCATACAACCATATTTTCAGAAAGCCAACAACCAAATTGGTAATACTACTTTGGTGGAACATTACACCAAGATCGCCACTTCAGAAACCATAAAGCAAAGATCTTATCGTGTGTCACCTTTTATTCAGCAGAAGATCGATGAAGAGGTGCAATACATGCTGGACAACGATGTTATCGAGTCATCAACATCAGCGTGGTCATGTCCAGTACTGCTAGTACCTAAGAAGGACGGTAAATACAGATTCTGCGTAGATAACAGAAAGGTCAATAGCATATGTGTCAATAGTATGTGTACATACTGTAAATAAATAATTAGGTTATTTCAAGCTATGGTGTTTTCTGTCTTTTATTATTTTTTTATGAAACAGCTAAGTGGTTTGGGAACTTACGCGGACATCTGTAGGTTTTCTGGTTTGGACCGTCTCGAACTAGTGGTGCTTCCGGAGAACCTCCCCATTCCTGCTCAGGAACTAGCTGGCGAAAATTTGCTACACTAATAGACATTTCCTGAACCGCCGTGTTGTGAATTATATATTATTTTCTTTTGTATACAGAAAAATTCCACGTGTAGCAAATAACAATGTTTTTGTCCATTTTTTGGAAAGACCTTAAAGTGTGTCAGTGTCATCCGGGTATGTAGCAGTTAAGATGTCTTCATTGGAAGGTAGGTCTGCCGTAAATAATTGGTATAATATGGAGTCCAACACTACTTTGCGGTACGCTTGCTTCTATAGAGTAGATCGGAGGGCGACTATCATTGAGTTTAATTTGAAGTAATCTCTCTTCTACGAAGCATTTAAACAGTAAATAGTATTTATGGGGTAGACTTTTCTTGATTTTGTATAGTAGACCCGTGTGCCATACCCGATCAAAAGCTTGGCTTATATCCAGAAACACAGCTAGGCACATTCTTTTCTCTTCGAAGTTCTTTTCGATATTGTTCACTAACCTATGAATTTAATCTGAGATAGAGTAATTTTGTCGAACTGATGTTGAGGAATCAAATTATTCTTATCTAAAATAGGTTTCATTCTTGTTAGTATTACCTGTTATAGTAATTTTGAAAGTACTGGCAATAACGATATCGGTCTATATGAAGCTGGTTTTACTGGATTTTGTATTTCCACAAATTTCCATTGAATGGGAAAGTATTGAATTCTTAAAATCGCGTTAAAGATTTTTGTTATAACCACTATGCCTTTCATTTGCAGTTTACGGAGTAATTCGGCTGAACTAAGCTCATATCCTGGCGTTTTGTGTATGTTTGGGTAGTTAATCTCATTTTGTATTTTACTAGGCGTACAATGTTTTAGGTAGATTGAGTTGAAGTGGAGATTTACGTAATTCGAGTATTTTATGATCATCTGGCACTGTTATAGTTGACTCATAGAGCCTAAGAACCGTTTTTTTCAACTTCCTGGTCGCTTGCCAGAGAGAATAGTCAGTGGGTTGATTAGGCGATAATTTTTTCACGTAGTTATTAAATGTTGCGTTCTTCCATTCATGAATCAATCGCGTTAGTGGAACGGTTAAGTATATAATTTATTTTTGTCTTCAGAATGCCTCGTTTGTTGTCAAACTCGTCTTGATTTCTTCTTTTCGACAATCTTTAATGTAATATTAGGAGGATAGTAATTGGTGTTCGCATTACTAGGCTGCAGTAATCTTGTAGGTGTAGCGGTCCTGCTGCGTACTGGAGATTTTCTATTATTTTTTCTACTGCATCCTCAATCTCGATTGCGGTATTTAATACTGTTTTGAGTGTTACGTATTAATTTACGTATTGCTTAAAAGCATTCCAGTCTGTATCATTGTTGCACAAGCTAGGTCTGCTAGGCGTTTGTATTATTGATGTACTTAACGTGCATATTGTGGTTGAGTGGTCGGAAGTTAGGTCATAGAGTAGATATTAATGTAGTTGGGTGAGATTTTATTCACTATGAAAAAATCTAAAGCATTTGGCAATCTGTTCAAATCGCTTGGCCAATAGATAGGCCTATTTGTAGCTATTGTATTACAGTGATTGTTGGTAATAGTCTGAGGTAGTTCTCTTCCTTTGGAATTTATTACTCTGGACAACAAAGGTGATTTCACTATAATAACGAATTTCCTTAAAACAGCCGGTAGACGTATGACTACTTCATACATTGTAAGTAGGTAACAGATACCATTAAAAGAAACGAAAAATAGTTTGAGTACACAAAATCAGAAAAAGTTATACATAATATGTACATGATTATTCTTAAGATCTTAGGTATATACTTTAATAATAAAAGAACGAAATGAATATTAAAATTAAAGTACGGTATATATCGTTTGTAACGATCGCCAAGGGATCTTAAGAATTCGGTTATTATATTCGTAGGTGCCTATAAACACGAAGGCTATAAATAAAGAAAAACGACGTTAATTCATAGAAAGAATTCAGTATAATTAAGTATTTACTTTTAAAGAAAAATTATTATTTCGATTTTCTTTAAAGTTGCGCTTTTGACTGGTAAAATTCTTACTGGTCAATTAGCTTCAAATCACAAATTTTATTAGACCTAACACTGTGTTAGAAAATTTCTGTTTAAGCAAAAATCGAAAGTAAGGTAACAACAGACCAAATCAAAATATGTAACTTTTAAACGTTCTATAAACATATTTTGCAAAGCATCTGACGAAAGAAGTTCAAACATTAAAAAAAAATTTAAACTGTACAATTATACTATTTCTTTAATGCCGCCGACAAATGTGTGCAACTCAAAATACTCTTTCCAATGTAATCTAGCTTCAAAAATTTCATTTTAAGAAATGTAATCCACAAAGGCATGAGAAAATAAGTGTCATGAAGTTGGATTATTTTATGTGACAGTTCCATAAATGTCATATATTTTTTTAATAGTGACAGTTCTGAAAACAAATTTGTAAGTATTAGATGAAAAAAAAAAATGTTTTTAAGGTATTCGCCCAGTATGTGTTGGGTCCAAAGTATGTCCTTTTTCATCAAGGGTAAAAACCTAAGCTATGTGCAAAATATTAGTTTTATTTAACTAATAGTTCTTGAGTAGCCTCGGCATAAAAACCTTCGTCTTCCCACAAAAACTTTTTGAGTTATACCGTCAACAGTCAAACAGACAGACAGACGGAATTGAAATAACGCGAATATCTGAAGAAACCACGGAAGGTGATTTTTTGCGATTACAATACTCCGTCGTCTTTTAGATGAGTGAATTAAAACATAGAATCCAGTAGTTGTCTAGTATAATTGAATAATGAGTTGCATAACTTTGTCCGCGCTATATAAAATAGAGTATAGCTTAACTAAGGGAATGTTCATATCTTCATCCGGATTATATTCATGAAGTTCATCGTCCTTATCACTAATGTCACTCAGGGCCGTAGCCAAGGGGAGGCTAGGGGAGGCTCAGCCTCCCCTAACCTTTTTTTAGCCTCCCCTAGCACATTAGTCGCTAATTTAATCTAACTTTTTATTTTAATTTTTTCTAAAATGAATTAACAAAATCGCGCGGGATCGTAGTCTGAATCGCATCTCCACTCCAACAGCTGATCGACAATTTTATACTTCAATTTTTAATGGTTTTTATGAAAAAAATACTGGACATTTTCAAACCAGCTGATAAGGTGTTGCAAGCTCGAGAAACAGGTTTAAAAGATGCATTGGTACTAATAAACAGTTACACAAACTATAAAAGACCTAAGAAACGAAAAATCCTTTAATGACATAATAATCCAAGAAGTCCACAAAACCTATTTTAGTCTAGTTGAAGAAAATCAACCGCCATCACGCCGGCATAAGAAAGAAATACGTTGTTAAAGGAGTTTCTCATTACCTAAAGAATTGGTGAAAGGTCATAATATGAAGTCGATCAAAATCCGGTCTGCACCTGAAAACTATTTTATATCAAAATTAATAAAAGATTTTCTACTAACGAGGATTTGCTAACAGCTATTTCTTGTGTAGAAGATGAAAATCTGGATCTTCAAAATATACAATTTTTAGAAACTCTAGGAATAACTAACTATACCATGTGCGGAAGAAATTGCGGTCGTGACAAACTTTTTTAATGCGCAGAAACAAAGAGAGTGGCACATGCAGTGTTGACGTATTTACAGACATTGATCAGCAAAGAATTGCTTTCCCTGATACTTATCAGTTGAGGGCAACTGCACGTACATTTGGTTGCAACCCTGCTTTATGAATCTTCATTTTCTGTGTGGACCCGCATAAACAGAGAACAAAGAACATCCATGCATCATCAGCGAATGGCAAATTTAATTTTGCCAGCTTTTGAGAAAGAGCGCACTGGAGACATTGATATGGATAGACTATTAGTTCAATTCAACAGTTCGAGAAGTAGAAAACTTCAACTGTTTTAAATATTTTATTTCGATTTTTTTAGTACGAAAACTGCTCATGAACACGAAATGTTAGATGGAAGATGTTTCAGTTATGAAATTTTAGAAATTTAGTACTGTCATACAAACTCAAAATATCCAATGCGCTGTTTATCTGTCAATTCTAAAATTCACATAAATCTGCTGTAATTTTTACAGTTTTTGTTTCGTAACAACCTGAATAAATATTTTTGAAAAAAGTAGTGTGGAAAATATGTGTACAAATTATTATGTTGTGTTCTTTTTAAGAAATATAAATATTTTATTGCGGCGTCTTATACTATGGAAATCACTTTCTTATTTCATCAATATTTTTTATTATAGATCAGAATATACAAATCCCACAAAAGGGTTAAGTAACACAGAAAATTATGCTAGCCTCCTCAACCTTTTTTTTTTGCCTCCCCTACGTTGTCATACTGGCTACGGCCCTGATGTCACTACTACCTCTACCAAAATTTAGGTTAGACTGATAAGTGCTACTTCTGTTGATTCTCGGAATAAGTTCAAAATTGTAGTTTATATTCACCTATGTTTGCTGCGCTCATATTTAATATAAACAATAAAACACCATCGGCTAAGCTTAAACATATACACATGTATAAGAGCACTGCCTGTTATAATAATAAATAATAATAAAGTAGTTATTTTAGTGGAAGGTACATGTAATTATAAATAATATATTGTCTATTCACACCAAAATCACAAGGTTCAGTTCAATTAAACTGTTTTTTAACTGAACCTTAAAATTATAGATAACCAGATGTATACAGCTAATGTCTACATTAACTTAGAAAATTACACTAAATTTTAAATAAAATGCTACTCAGCAAAGCCATATGAATACGAACAACCAGCTGTATTAAATTAGTAGGCCATGCTACCAATTCTTTGCTAAAAGATATTTAAAGTAATGCTTTATAAAAACAGTTGTAGTAGATAATTCATTAAAGCATATGCTATTTCATTCTATATATTGCTGATGTTATATTGAAATAAACGTCGAAAGAGAGCAGTTTTGTACTGTGGCGGTGCCGGTGTAACAAGACCCTTGTGTCTTAAGCTTAAATTATGTACATTTTTTTTGGAATTTTATCTTATATGAATAAGGAGGTTTTCTATTAATAATTATTTTATTATATAATGAACCTGTATGTAGTAAGCATCTGTTATGCATGTTAAGCGATTCCGCTTCTATTAATTTGTGTGAAATATGATAAAATTTACGAATACAATAAATAAATCGTAAGCAAGCGTTTTGAACTCCCTTTACCCTTCCGGCTGAATAATAATCTAAGCAAGGTGAGTATATGTCTGAGCAATATGAGAACTAGAGCATCACCCAGCATTTTCCTTTGATCCTTAGTCAATCTATGTGCATGCGGTAGCTTTAGATGCTTTTTGTATTTATTTAGATGAGTTCTGTTTCTAAAACTATTGCCCAAAACAAGGCCCAATTCTTTGGAATTTTCTTTTAGTGGTATTGCTGACCCATTGATTGTAATGTGAACTATAGATTTTACATTTTCACAGTCCACTTTCCTGCCAAACAGAAGAACACAGAATATTGAGAAAATTAAAAGTAGACAATGTTTGGTTGACATATCAAATATTATTCAAGTCACTAGAGATGTCTTTCATCCCCTGGTTAAAAGCGGATAGTAGAAATAAGCAATAAATCTGCGTGTCATCAGCGTACATATGCATTTTACTATGTGCAACCAGTTCAGAAAATTTTGAAGTATATAAAGTAGAGAGTGATGGGCCAAGAATCGAACCTTGAGGCACGCCTTGCTAGGAATGGGCGCGTGACGTGAAAATAGTCGGGTCAGGCCTGGTCACGGCGGGTCCCGACGTGAACGTGACTAATACTTGAAAATCGAGACGTGAACGTGAGTGAAAATTTCCAAGGCGTGATTCACGTTTCACGTTAATTTCACGTTAAACACTTAGTAACGAATAAAAAATTGCAGGCCGCCCCGCCCACCCGCTGCCCTACCATGTGGAAAATCTAGCTACGCATGGGCATCTGTGTTGTGGTGTGAGTGTTGTGTGTACCGTGTACAGTCAATGGAATCCTGCCTGAGAATTAATAATTATTTCTATTCTAAGGTTCTGTTTAAGGCAGCCGGGACGCACGGGTAGAAAAAGTTCTTAGTAGTGCATGCCACCTATCCTTAGCATTCGATCACCGGTAATATTATTTTTAGTTACAAATTTATGTAATTTATTACAAACTTGAAGATATTTTTACCCCTGGCTTAATCTGATTTTTAAAATAAATTAGTGTTACAATGTCCACTTACGAGGAAAGTTTTGGGTAAAGCCTATTACAAAGTTTTATTGGTTTAAAAATTGACCATTCTGTTCTATCTGAATTTGAATTTTGAAATAAAAGCTGCGGGTAACGTTGTGAGTGGCGGGTCACACCGTGAACGTGAGTGAATGTGAGCGTGCGTGAACGTGAGCGTTTAAAGCAAGCGTGAAACGTGCGTGGCGTGAGTGAATACTCACTCACGCACCCATCTCTACACCTTGCAATATGGTTCGTGTTGGTTTGTCCACATTTACACTTTCAGTTTTAAAGTAACTTTTAAATAAATATATTGCATTTAAAGAAAAAATCACGTACTGAAGTATTGCAAACAACAGATCGTAGTTAATCGTGTCGAATGCTTTGCTATAATTTAACAGGGTAAGTTGCCTTAAGGATATCATCTCTAACAGTCATCAGGGCCCGATTTTATCTCTGATAGCAGGTTATATTTATTTAGGTATTGCATTATTTGACTATTTATATTTTTTTTTAAACACGTACTGAAGTATTGCAAACAACAGATCGTAGTTAATCGTGTCGAATGCTTTGCTATAATCCAACAGGGTAAGTTGCCTTAAGGATATCATCTCTAACAGTCATCAGGGCCCGATTTTATCTCTGATGGCAGGTTATATTTATTTATGTATTGCATTATTTGACTATTTATAATTTTATTTTAAATCACGTACTGAAGTATTGCAAACAACAGATCGTAGTTAATCTTGTCGAATGCTTTGCTATAATCCAACAGGGTAAGTTGCTTTAAGGATATCATCTCTAACAGTCATCAGCGCCCGATTTTATCTCTGATAGCAGGTTATATTTATTTAGGTATTGCATTATTTGACTATTTATATTTTTTTTAAACACGTACTGAAGTATCGCAAACAACAGATCGTAGTTAATCGTGTCGAATGCTTTGCTATAATCCAACAGGGTAAGTTGCCTTAAGGATATCATCTCTAACCGTCATCAGGGCCCGATTTTATCTCTGATGGCAGGTTATATTTATTTATGTATTGCATTATTTGACTATTTATAATTTTTTTTTAAATCACGTACTGAAGTATTGCAAACAACAGATTGTAGTTAATCGTGTCGAATGCTTTGCTATAATTCAACAGGGTAAGTTGCCTTAAAGATGTCATCTCTAACAGTCATCAGCGCCCGATTTTATCTCTGATAGCAGGTTATATTTATTTAGGTATGGCATTATTTGACTATTTATATTTTTTTTTATAAACACGTACTGAAGTATTGCAAACAACAGATCGTAGTTAATCGTGTCGAATGATTTGCTATAATCCAACAGGGTAAGTTGCCTTAAGGATATCATCTCTAACAGTCATCAGCGCCCCATTTTATCTCTGATAGCAGGTTATATTTATTTAGGTATTGCATTATTTGACTATTTATAATTTTTTCGAGAATTTTAGAAAATGTAGGTAAAATTCTCATAGGTCTAAGATAAGAATATTCTGTCAGATCACTAGTTTTACGTTTCAGCATTACAATAGCGTGCTAGTAAATGTCAGGGTAAACGCTTTCTGTTAGACAGAAGTTAATTATATGTCTAACATATTTATGTATAACCGGACAACACGCAGCTGCCATCACCAATACACGAACCACTTCATCTTCAGATATAGATACAAAAGAAAATTTAATAGCACTTTGCCTTCTCAAGTTACCTATTTAAATAAAATTGTTCTACAGTTTTATCTACTTGCAATTTAGACAATCAAGAAAAAGTTATTAATTTCATGTGGATCAGACATAGTTGCGAGCATTAAATGTTGGTGAATTTTTAACATTAAGTGATTAAATTCTTTCCACAACTGTTTTGTTAAAAATTTTTATTCTTAATAAAAAGTACGCCCTTTTCATTTATAATACTAGCACTTATCAGATTCCTTAATGATTTATAGTTCTCCTCATGAACATCACTTTTTGACTTTTTGAATCTTAGTTTTATCTTCTCTTAGTTTCATCATTAGTTTTACATTCTCAGTTAACCAGGGTATATACAGTTTGGTAGTCTTTTGTTTTTCATGCGCATATTTGTAAAACAATTTGGTTATTTTGCTATTTACTATGCTGACTTTTGCATTAATATCACTTACATACAATTTGTTGTAATGGTAGTAGTTTAGCATTTACGAATTAATTTAAATTAAAGTTTTTTAAGTCATGATGGAATCTGACGACATGGGTTTGCTTAACTAATCTGCAGCAATTGTACAATATATGAGTTCATCATGATCAGATTCATTGTTAACCTCTACCCCGGAGTATTTAACCAGAGATGGAGCAGAAGATAAAATAACGTCAGTGAGAGATTCTGAATCTTGAGTATTCTAGTTGGTTCTGAAATATGTTGACTCAAATTAAGGTATTCCACAAATTCGGTAAAATACTTCGTGGATGGGTTTGACTTTGCTAACAAATTAATGTTCATGTCCCCCATACAAATGATTTTATCTGATATAGTTGTACACATTATAAACGACGTCTCAAGTTCGTCTACACATGTTTTACGTGGTCTATAGATTACACCAAAAACGTATGTTTCAGATTTGTTCTTTTATGGTAAACCATAATTGTTCTATGTTTGTTTTGAATTTTAACTGACTTTTTGAGGGCGTTACCGAAAAAAATGTAAATGGAGAAGTTGTTCAGTTGGCGAGTTCTGTTTAGGGGTTAAAATATTTGCACTCATTTCCATAACAACCTATATATCGTAGGTTGTGATAATGTTCTTAATGTAATATAGTTTCGGTAGTAGGTAACGACCAGATGTTTAAGTGAGCTGCTTTTACACTGCTAGTATTCATATGTCTCCGCTGTAAAAGTTGATAAAAATTTAAAAAAAAGGATAGTGCACCATACGTTCCACAGATTATGTATTAATCGAACTTTTATTTTAGTACTCAGCCAACAGCCGTTAGGCCAATTATAGGCGTCGCTGTACATTTTATGAGGACTTCCAACCCCACTAACGACTGTCATGATGTTATTATGACATCCGGGACCAACTATTTGCGTGGCAGCCGTACCACGAGGCGCCGAGAGATGCAGCCGTGGTACTCCCATCCAAGTTCTGACCAGAAAGAGCGTTGCTTAACTCTGCTGATCGAACGTGGGCGCTTGTTGAAGCTACATCACCCGGGACCCCTGAATCGTTTAAGTATTAGATTTACGTAAATGTTTCCATCATTGGTTCGTAAGCTTCTTGATGCTACGTTGCTCAAACTTTACAATTATCGGCCTGTGTGATCCTTGCTTGTCCTGAGGATAGTGGTTAATATCAATTCAACACCTTGGCAATTCTATGCCTAGATTATCTTTGCCAATTTTGATGACTAAAGCTGATATTATATGGCAAATGCATATTTTGTATAATTGATATGCAGGCGAAACTTTTTGCATACGTATACTAATTTTGTGAAAACAAATCGTTTAAGACACCTTTTATTTTGCATATTTTGCATATTTTGCATATTTATACGTTTTTGAGAGTACTTTCTCGATTTTGAATATTAGGTTATATTTAGCAATAATTTGTAATGTATGAACCTTTTGAGATTCGTTTGGAAAATTTACTTTTTCATAAAATTTATTAAGAAAATTTTTGTGTGCAACTGAAATTTATAATTTCGCGTTCTGCCACTAGAGTGCAGTGCGCTTATCGAAAGAAGCAGAGAAAATGGAAAGTCCCTGTTAAAATCTTTGACTATATAAACGTAGACTGCCAGCAACCCTCACTTTTCCCAGCGATGTATAAGGAATTAGCTAACATAGAATACATTTCAAGAGTCGAACTTCGAGTGTTGGGTGAATAATAGTCTGGCGGGGTTAGGGGAAATCTCATTTTTATGTTGGCTTACAACGTGAAGTTGGCGTTTGGTAGTCGATGTTTATATATTCAAGTGTTAAAATGAATGACGTCTTTGAATAAAAATTAGATAAATAAATATATTCCTATAAGATAATTAAAATGTTTACATTATTTACAATACTTCTACTTATTTTCAATAAAATTCGAGCATATTATGTGCATATATTATAACTTTCTAATTACCCAATAAAGTGATTGAATTACCAGATTTTCAATTACGCAAGTGAAATAGTAATTCAATTATCAATTACTTGATAATTGTAATTCCACAAAATAAATTACTTTTTTAGTTACTTTTTCTAGAAACTGTTGTCGTATATTTGGGTTTAGTAGTATTTAGATGGCCATTGTTTTAAACAGACAAATTGAAATTAATAAATAATAATCATTATAAGCCTATATTAAAAACTATTTGTTGTCAATTGTTATGAAAAAACTAAATATTTTTACGTACTTTACTTGGTAATCTGCACTTACCGCAGATATATTTTTCACTTCTTACACAATCATTATTGGCAAGCTGCAATGCTACATTCTGAACAGCTTACACTACAGAAGAAACAACACATGTACATCCCATCTACAAAAGTGCGCACCTGCACCAAATTGCTCGTGCACAAAACTAGCTGTTAGCTGCTAGCCATATAAAATCATAAACTATATTTATATTGTTCCATGAGTTGCAATTTGCTTCACATAACTTAATAAGGCCTTATCCTTTTTTTGTGTTTTTAATTAAATTACAGCGAGTAATTTCAATTACCACCAGTAATTCAAATACTTGACAAGTACTTTAAATACTTTAGAGTAGTTTAATAATTACAAAAGTAGTCGAATAATTGAATGTAGTAATAAATTACTTTCAAAAAATAATTGTCAAGTACTTTTTAACAATCTAGGTAATTGCCAATTGCAATTACCGTATTTTGAAAAATAATCAAATTTCAAGACAAATCAACAAATTAGTAATTTCATTACAAAGTAATTAATTACTGCCCAGCTCTGAGCATGTAAAAGATTCCTTGCTAGGATTGGAACCCCTTAATCTCGGCAAAATTCGAAGTACGACTTTAACCATCTGTCCACAGCAACTGAAATTTATAATTTCACGTTCTGCCACTAGAGTGCAGTGCGTTTATCGAAATAAACAGAGAAAATGGAAAGTCCCTGTTAAAATCTTTGACTATATAAACGTAGACTGCCAGCAACCCTCACTTTTCCCAGCGATGTATAAGGAATTAGCTAACATAGAATACATTTTAAGAGTAGAACTTCGAGTGTTGGGTGAATAATAGTCTGGCGGGGTTAGGGAAAATCTCATTTTTATGTTGGCTTACAACGTGAAGTTGGCGTTTGGTAGTCGATGTTTATATATTCAAGCGTTAAAATGAATGACGTATTTGAATAAAAATTAGATAAATAAATATATTCCTATAAGATAATTAAAATTTTTACATTATTTACAATACTTCTACTTATTTTCAATAAAATTAGAGCATAATATGTGCATATATTATAACTTTGGGTGCATATACTCAACAAAATGTATGCATATATAAGCGCATATTTTCCTACATTTGAGTGCATATAATTATCAGCTTTATTGATGACAACGCTATCGTTACTATTGGTATTTTTGTTGGCATTTACGGGAGGTCAAAAATTCGAAGGCTGTTTTGTCTGCTGGACTGCTCGTGGGCATCCAGAATTTAAGTTAGATTTTTTGAGTTGTTGTTCTAGATGACTGACTTTTTGCTCCAAATAGAATATTATAATTTTCCGCTTTCTCTATTTACAAGTATACCTAGATAATTGCTTTAATCTGGGAAGTACCGGTCGGGTTACAGCAAGGCCGGTACAATGTGGAGCGATTGATACATAGTCGTAACGCAACTTTTTAAATTAAAAAAAAATTAACAGCCAGAATTTGACCGTGGTCAGATTCTGCGGTCAATTTATTACGGCACAGCCCTAGTTTTCCTACATAATTGTTTACTTTCAAAAAATTGGGATTCGTATTTCTAGTACGAAATATGTGTAATGTACTTGTATAAAATTCTTTAGCTATAGAAACATTCGATTCTGGAGTTTCTAAACCAAAGAACTGTCATGAGAATCTAACTTTAATATATATTTTTTCAAAACGATGTAACTCCGTTCGTGCGTATAGTCAGTCACAGCTATAGCCTTTAGAGCGACAAACTCGAAACGTTCGCAGAGCTTAGTAACTTATTCGTTAAGCATTCTGACTACAAATCTAAGATCACGTGTTTGATTCCCGATCCCGGTAACGTATTGGAATGCCATGGGTTCCATGTAATTACGATCTGTAGTATATACAAAGCTGGAAAAATTACTTTTAAAAAGTAATTAATTACCAATTTCTAATTACCGCCCAATGAAGTGATTGAATTGCCAGATTTTCAATTACGCAAGTGAAATAGTAATTCAATTATCAATTACTTGTTAATTGTAATTCCACAACATAAATTACTTTTTCAGTTACTTTTTCTAGAAACTGTTGTCGCATTTTTGTGTTTAGTAGTATTTAGTTGGCCATTGTTTTAAGCAGACAAATTGAAATTAATAAATAATAAACATTATAAACCTATATTAAAAACTATTTGTTGTCAATTGTTATGAAAAAACTAAATATTTTTACCGTACTTTACTTGGTAATCTGCACTTACCGCAGATATATTTTTCACTTCTTACACAATCATTATTGGCAAGCTGCAATGCTACATTCTGAACAGCTTACAATACAGAAGAAACAACACATGTACATCCCATCTACAAAAGTGCGCACCTGCACCAAATTACTCGTGCACAAAACTAGCTGTTAGCTGTTATCCGGCTAGCCATATAAAATCATAAATTATATTTATACTGTTCCATGAGTTGCAATTTGCTTCACATAACTTAATAAGGCCTTATCATTTTTTTGTGTTTTTAATTAAATTACTGCGAGTAATTTCAATTACCACCAGTAATTCAAATACTTGTCAAGTACTTTAAATACTTTAGAGTAGTTTAATTACAAAAGTAGTGGAATAATTGAATGTAGTAATAAATTACTTTCAAAAAATAATTGCCAAGTACTTTTTAACAATCTAGGCAATTGCCAATTGCAATTACCGTATTTTGAAAAATAATTAAATTTCAAGACAAATCAACAAATTAGTAATTTAATTCAAAGTAATTAATTACTGCCCAGCTCTGAGCATGTAAAAGATTCCTTGCTAGGATTGGAACCCCTTAATCTCGGCAAAATTCGAAGTACGACTTTAACCATCTGTCCACAGCAGTCAGTATCTAAGGTACCTGGTGCTCTGCAAGCCTAAACTCTGTCCGTAACAAATAAACAAGCATACAAACGCAAAACGTTCTTTCTAGTTAAAAATATCCCAAAGAAATATTGTAATTCATTCCCTTAATAAAAACGCATGATTGGTTGAATTTTGAAAAATCATTGCTTTTGATTAGATAATATGAGACGTGGAAAATAAGCTAATTATATAATGTATTATTGAATTCTATACTACATATGAATATATGGAGTTTTCGGAAATTTTCTACAATCCGTAATTTATGTCAAATTTTAGTACATTCAGTATCGAAATTGCAATACAATCAAGTTTTGGAATTTAAACAGTCGACAAATGAGCAGTAGATAGAAGTTTTGTTGTTGTTGGCCACCACAAAAGTAATTTTAACGTCCTTGCATTAGACTAAGGCAAACTGATAATGTAATTTACGTAGTATGCAATAATACAGAATAGTGTACATTCAAATAGATACTACAGGATTTTTGAGGTGGTTTGGAATTTTCAAAGCTCCAACTTTAAAAGAATTAGAAAAAAAAGGTTTAAATTATTTCCAATAACTGCTTTTCGAATTTGCAATTCCATACTACAGTATAATATGCGTATTAAGAACTAGATAGGTACTGTAACAAGATTGTTTATGAAACAAAATGTTGTTGGTGCGTGGCTTGGTCATATGTCGAAGACAAGTGGTTATTTTAGAAAAATAGCTTTTTCCTGGGCAAACAACATACGCATGGGTAAATAACATTTTTTGACATTGAAAATGTTTAACGAATTGGAGACGTGACGCTAGTACCGTGCTCTTTTAGCGATTTGTGTGACGCTTGGAAAATGCACAGCTTTAAGAATTTGTGCAAGCTGTACATATTGCAGGTAAATGTTGTTGGTGTCATTTTGAAGCTCTCCTTAAGGGCGCACTTTCTGGAGACGCTGTGAAACTCTAAGATTCGAGGGCGCGAAAATACGGGGGTTAAAACGATTTTTTTACACGAAAGCGTTCGGTGCTGTTACATCGCATATTTTTTGAAAGATCTAAATGTGATTTGGGGCTAGTTGGAAAGAGGATGCACCAACGCTTATCGTACTGGCTGGTTTTTAAGGTCTTCGATGCACGGGGGCGAAGTTACAAGGGTATGAAGCTGAGGTGCGTTTGTAATAAATTGGATGTTCGCATAAATAGGGGGAAAGAAATAAATGTCGAACTTTGTTTTTGACAGTATGTGGATTAATCTGTGGGATTTGGACTTTTACGGTTTAGGTGGATTTGGAGGTTGCAAAATGAGGAAAACCGTTATAATTATTCAGAAAAACCTTAAAATTAATATTTGTGTGACATTCGCTGTTTGGAGCCGTTCTATTGGTCGATTGTATTTTTTAGGATAATGGGAGATGTGGGGATTTTACAACCCGTTGAATTTTCGGATTGCAAATGGGAAAACGTTATAATTATCAGAAAAACCTTAAAATTAATGTTTGTGTGACATTCGATGTTTGGAGACGTTCTACTGGTCGATTGTATTTTTTAGGATAATGCAGGATGTGGGGATTTTGCAACCCGTTGAATTTGGGGGTTGCGAATGGGGAAAACTTTATAATTATTAGAAAAACCTTAAAAACCAATGTTTGTGTGACATTCGCTGTTTGGAGACGTTCTACTGATCGACTGTATTTTTTAAGTAGTATGCGGGATGTGGGGCTTTTGCAACCCAGGTGGATTTGGGGGTTGCAAATAATGGGAAAAACGTTATAATTATCATAAAAACCTTAAAATTAATATTTCTGTGACATTCGCTGTTTGGAGACGTTATACTGGTCGATTGTATTTTTTAGGAGAATGCGGGATGTATGCATTTTGCAACCCAAGTGGATTTGGGGGTTGCAAAATGGGTAAAACTTTATAATTACTAGAAGAACCTTAAAATCAATATTTGTCTGAAATTTGCTGTTTGGAGATATTCTACTGGTCCATTGTATTTTTTACGAGAAAAGAGAATTCGGGGTTATGAGGGGCGGGTGGGAGAGGAAATGTTTTGCCTTATGCTCTCAATTGTTAAATAAGAAAAATCTGCCATTTTGTTTAATTCTGACCTTTTGTGAAATTGTAAATTTGCAAGTATATATTAAATGGTGTGATGCTAACGGAATATCGAATTGTATTTTTCTCTAACATAAATAATATTTCGTGGGGATGTCATTGCCGCGCTAAGCTTGTTGGTACAGTCGTAGATGGCCCCTGGCAGGGTTATGATGTAGTGTCAGCTGTTTGTACTAAAACTTAACAAGGGATTGTAAGATAATGTAATAGAACAAATTGGTGGGGACTTTAAATATATAAATAAAAATGCATATGTATATGTACGGACAATGCAAAGTTATTAAGTTTAGACACTGTAAAAGCTCCCCAACCAACAAATCCTTTTAACATGTATTTATTGATTAATTAACCCAAAACTAAAGATACATATCGACTAAACTACTTCAAGATCTATTCGCATGTAATCACGATTTTATACTGCCCCGTTTCCTCTAATAAAAGCAGTAAATCTTTACTCCAGCTATATTTGCTATTAAAGCACGTTTCAGGAGTCAACAAAATAAACTATGAACAATAATATGTGGAGCCGCCGATCGGTTGGCATTTAATTCTTAGAAATCTTTCAAAACAACTTGCACAAGATGATGAAAAGGATCAAAATTGTAGTAGGTAATGATCTGCTATGCAGTAGAACTTCGCAGGTATGTTTGCTATTATGTCTTTATTATGTGCTTTAACATTGAAAATATTTAACGAATTGGAGATGTAACGCTAGTACGGGGTTCTTCTAGCGATTTGTGTGACGCTTGAAAAATGCGCAGTTTTCGCAAATGTTTGCAGGCTGTACGTATTGCAGGTGAATTTTGTTGGCGTCATTTTGAAAATATCGTCAAGGGCAAACTTTTTGGAGAGGTTGTGAAAATGTACGATTCGAGGGGGCGAAAATACGGGGGTTAAAACGATTTTTTTGACACGAAAGCGTTCGGTGCTGTTACATCGCATACTTTTTGAAAGATCCAAATGTGATTTGTGGCTAGTTGGAAAGAGGATGAATCAACGCTTATAGTACGCGCTATATTTTGGCGTCTGTAATGCACGAGGGCGAAGTTACAGGGGTAGAAAGCTGAGGTGCATTTGTAGCAAATTGGATGTGCATAAACAGGGGGAAAAAAAATGTCGCATTTTGTTTTTGGTAGTATGTGGATGAATCTGTGGGTTGTTAACAATTTTGCGGCTCAGGATAAAAGACGTATAATTATCGGCAAAACCTTAAAATCAATATTTGTGGAAAAATTCGTTGTTTGGAGATTTTCTCCTGGTCAATTGTATTTTTAAGAGAATTCAAAATATGAGAATTTTACGGCCCAGGTGCATTTAGGGGTAGCAAAATGGGGAAAACGTTATAATTCTCAGAAAAATTGTAAAATGATTATTTGTGTGAAATACGCTGTTTCTACTGGTCGAATTTATTTTTTAAGTGAATTTGGGAGGTGGGAATTTGGCGGGTCAGGTGGATTTGGCGGTTGCAAAATAAGGAAAACGTTATAATTATCAAGAAAAATTTAAAATTAATATTTGTATGAAGTGCGCTGTTTAGAGACTTTCTACTGGTCGCTTTAATTTTGTACGAAAACTTGGGAGGTGGGAATTTGGCGGCCCAGGTGGATTTGGGGTTGCAAAATGGGTAAAACCGTTATAATTATCAGAAAAATTTTAAAATTCATATTTGCTTGAAATGATCTGTTTGGAGACTTTCCACTAGTGTTTCAATTTTTTAAGAGAATTCGGAATGTGGGAATTTTGGGGTCCAGTTGAATTTGGGGGTTGCAAAATTGGGAAAACGTTATAATTATCAGAAAACCTTAACATATATATTTGTGTGAAATTCGCTGTTTGGAGATTTTCTGCTGGTTGATTGTATTTTTTAAGAGAATTCCGAATGTGGGAATTTTGCGGTCCAGTTGAATTTGAGGGTGGGAAAATGGGAAAAACGTATAATTATCGGAAAAACCGTAAAATCAATATTTGTGGGAAATTCGCTGTTTGGAGATTTTTCCTGGTCAATTGTATTTTTAAGAGAATTCAAAATATGGGAATTTTGCGTCTCAGGTGCATTTGGTGTTTGCAAAACGGGGAAAACCTTATAATTCTCAGAAAAACCTTAAAAACAACGTTTGTGTGATATTCGCTGTTTGGAAATAGTCTCCTGGTCGATTGTATATTTTAAGAGAATTTGTGACGTGGCAATTTTGTTGCCCAGGCGGATTTGAGTGTTGCAAAATGGGGAAAACGTTATAATTATAGAAAAAATCTTAAAAATAATATTTGTGTGAAATTCGCTGTTTGAAGACTTTTTACTGGTTCATTTAATTTTTTAAGAGAATTAGGGATGTGGGAATTTTGCGGCCCAGGTGGATTTGGGGGTTGTAAATTGAGAAAAACGTTATAATGATCAGAAAAGCCTTACTACTAATATTTGTGTGAAATTCGTTTTTGAAGACTTTTTACTGGTCGATTTTATTTTTTAAGAGAATTCGGGTTGTTGGAATTTTGCGACCCAGCTGGATTTGGAGGTTGCAAAATGGGGAAAACGATATAATTATTAAAAACAATTAAAATTATTATTTGTGTTAAATTCGCTGTTTGAAGACTTTCTACTGGTCGATTTTACTTTTTAAGAGAATTCGGGTTTTGGGAAGTTTGCGTTCCAGCTGGATTTGCAGGTTGCAAAATGGGGAAAACGATATAATTATTAGAAAAACCTTAAAATCAATATTTGTGTGAAATTTGCTGTTCGGAGGTTTTCTACGAGTCGATATTCGGGATGTGGGGGTTTTGCGGCCCAATTGGATTTGGGGGATACAAAATGGGAAAAACGGTAGAATTATAAGAAAAACCTTAATATCAATAGTTGTGTGAAATTCGCTGTTTGGAGATTTTCTACTGGTCGATTGTATTTTTTTATAAGAGTCGGTAATGCGGTTGTGAGGGTGGGGGATTAGCCTATTTTCTAATTTTCTAAATAAGGAAAATGTGTATTTTTTTTATTCTGGCCCTTTCTAAAATTGTAAATTTGCAAGTAGATAGTAATTAGCGTGTCGGATCGTATTTTATTCTAACATGGATAATATTACGTGGGTCAAGCTCATTTCCGTGCTGCACTTGTTCGCAAAATGGTAGTGGCCACTGGCAGGATTGGGATGTTAGTGTCAGCTGTTTGTACTAAAACTTAATGCGCGATTTTAGTAGACAATATAAATACGAGAGATATGTATATAAATGGAAAATGCAAAGTTACTTAGTTTATACAATGTAGAAACTCCCCATACAACAAATGTGTTTAAAATATAGTTATTGAAAAATTAACACCAAACTAAAGATACATTTCGATTAAACAACTCAAATGTCGATTCACATCTAATTCTTTTTTCACACCTTGTTCCTGGTATTAAAACCATCTACGCTCCAGTACTTACATTTGCTATTAAAGCACGTTTCATGACTAAACAAATAAACTATGGATAATAATAATATGTGGAGCCGCAGATCGGATGGCTTGTAATTCACATGGCTCCTTTAAAACAGCTAATAAATGTAATAATAAAAATGACTCATATGAGCAATACATCTTCTACAGTTACATAAAAAAGAATTTAATGTAATATCGAATTCAACATCTTTATCTAATTGCATATTAATATTAAAGTGTACAAGATGCTGAAAAGGTTCAAAACTGTAGTACGTATTATTTATCAACGATCTGCTGTGCAGTAACGTTTCGCGTGACGTATAATAAACAATAATAATACAGATGTGAACAATTTTAAAACTTTTTTTACATTCTATCCCTTGTAATTTTTTCAGATTTTAGAATTTTTTTTCCAGACTTGAAAATTAGCAAAATTCATTTTCAATGCATTAACGAAGGTTGGTAAATTGCAACTGCTGTAAATTTTTTCTTATTTAGTGTCTAAATGACCAGAAAAATATTATTATAGCAGACAAATAGAATGTGTCTCAATGATTTCACCTCAATAGATTTTATTTTGTTAAGCAGAGATACTACAGTGTACATACAAAATGCATACCAAAAACCTACAAAGTATGAGAAAATGCACGGTAGTAGTGACAACATAAAGCTTCTTCTTGTTAAAATTAGGTTAAAAAAATAGCTGGATGCATAAATACAAATACCGTATCTATCGTTAGAAAGTTCAAAACAACAAAAATACATTCGTATATTAAAACGTAAACACAAAAAGTACCTATTGGAGAAAACACGTTGCTAATAGGACAAATTACTTATTGTGAAAAGCATTACCGAAATGACATCTAATATTGCTCAAAAAACAAAAAAAATATCTATTTTCTCAAAGACGGTTCCGTCCAATACTGTAGTATGATCAAAAATAATTTTCATTTGGTACGGTTATGGAGTAGTTCCTAATTTATGAATGCATCTACATTTATACTTAAATGTCAAACTTGACATTTGATTTTGAAGAGACTTTTAGTTGCATTCATAAATTAGGAACTATTTCATAGCCATACTAGATGAAAATTATTTTTGATCATACTATATAGCGTGTCTAAGATAAGGAGGGCCACTATGCGGATCTCGTTAATTGTAAGAGATAGAAATTTGGTTAAATGGGAAGACAGTTGCTCAATTAAAGGAATAATAAAATGAGGCCTAGACATCCTTGATATGATTTTTCGTTTTTAAATTATCTTAAAAACCCGAATTTTTGGATCTATTGGTTTTCGGCGGTAATATGAAAGTTGGAGCGAAACTAATTAAACTTCTTTATAGCAACTTATAGTGGACCTAATGATTACGTTATCAACTTTTTAATCCGACATTTCGTCTTCGAGAAACCATCATCAACTTATTTTTTTAAATACGGTTCTGATTTTCTGATGCCAAATGTGTGAAGCCCTTTTTACTCTGAATTCAACGATGTACCACACATTATGGTTTAATTACTTTTCAATTCTTTTTTGAGAATCATCAAGAAATGTTTGAATACCTGTGTCCTAGAGCATTTCATACGTTGCTTCAGGGTTTGTCATTTAAAGAAAGAAGTAATGAGCCTCACTGATTGTTTTTTATTTCTAATTTTAATTATTGTTTCTAACTTTATAAGTAAGAAAAATAACCAATACATTATTTACTGACTATTGAAAATTATTTGTATTCCAAGACCAAACGTGATTAATAAGTAATAAAAACATCCAGTGTTGCTCAGTGCTTTTTTTAAATTACAAAAGCTAAAACAAAATTAGGTTGTTAATGGTTAGTCGAACACGAAACGTCGAGTAAAAATTTAATGACTTAATCTTTGAGTCCATAAAGAAGTGTTGTCCTTTAATTGAGCAACTTTCTTCCAATTTAACCAAATTTGTATCACTTACAGTTACACAAATCCCCATACTGGTCCTCCTTATCTTGGACAAACTGTATTTGTCTAGAAAAATAGTGTTTCAATAAAAAATTAATGTTATAAAGATATTTTCCCATGCAGATAAGATTCTTTTTGCCCTGGAAAAAGAAGTTTTCCTACAATAACCATGTTCCTGCTATGCCAAACCACGAAATCAACATTCATCAAATTTTTATCTATGAAAGCATGAAAATTGGTCCACCTAAAAGTTTTTTTTCTCTATCGCAAGTAGATGTATCTAGATATTTAAAAGGTGTTTTAACCATAATCCCAAATTAAAAAAAAAACAACAACCACTCAAAATTTCTGCAAACCTAAAAACCGCTTTCGCACCCTACTGAACTTATTGTGACAATTTTTCATTAGAAGATGCAGTTCTAATGTCCAATGATCGTACGTATAAACATATCAACATGAATTTATTAAGTTATTGTAAAAAAAAATTACATTTAAATGTGTAGCTGTGTCTAAACGACAATAGAAAATAAATTGTTTTACATTATATATTTATATAATTTTTGGAACTGAAACGTACTGAGAAAATTGTGTCATTTTCTGTTTGTATTTTTATAGTTCTGATGAAAAAGGCAACTTTACAAGGCACGCCATCAAAACTTTAAATCTTAGCAAACTCGCCGCTCCGGTTTGATTGTGATCCGTATGCATTAACGTACCTTTCTCCTACTTACAAAGAAGTATTTTAGACAATGCTAGTGCTTAGAATTGAAAAGTAATAGTTATGTTACTCGCGCTTCCTAGTAGTTGGCATTCGTAGACATATTAGCATATGAACAAATATAAATTAGTTCGAATTCAAACTGTAAATACTAAATTAGAAATTAATTTGCTTTTCAACTAATGTTTATGAATTTCTCTAGATAAACAACTAATAAACATATATAACTATGGATTTTTTCATTTTTCATTGGCTCAAGTTTGTTAACACACTTCAAATACGCTTTGCACTGAAGAATAGATTTACATGAAATTTGAAAGTAATACTTCGTGGTGAAACTTGTTTTACAGTGTATACGCTGGAACTATAAACGATTAATATATTCTGGTATATATTGGTATAATCACTTTGTGAAAAATAAACAACATACAAGATGAGAAGGTGCAAGCTTTTCGTTGATACTCTGGCACGCTGCTGGTATGCAGCGGTTTTTGCCATGCGCTCTTTGGGTTAAAACCGTGCAGGCAATGGAGAGAAATTTGTATCCATAATTTTCAACAGTAAAAGAAAAATGAATTCGCTACTGCTGTGATAGTGTCACTTAATTGGTTGTTAAGGTGACGCATCAAACAAAAATATAACAAGTTTATTATATTGGTTCATGAAAGTCGACATGTTTTAATTGACCTCTACAAACTTCTTTAATATGGTAAGATATACACGCCCTACGGCTCTATACTTTAGAAATTGGTGACCCCGATGTTCAACGAAGGTGGCAATCATCATCTCAACCGCTGGAACCTGTTCCTGCTGCGCAAGAAGACTGTACTAAGGAGATGTAACTTGCTCTGATGGCTGTGCATAAAAGCGGCCCCAATGCCTGGGATAGTCGTGGCGGCGCTGTCGACAGCGTCTACTATTTTCGGTCATTTTCGTTCGTTTTCGCTGCCATTCGAGAGTTGGAAGCCAGCTAAATTAACCTGTAATCGCAGTTAAAAGTCAGTTTACGGTTGTTAATCAAATGGGGTGTATTTCAAGTGTGTTATTAATTGTTAAAACATGGTCGGAATTTCCAGTTACACTCAGCAAATATTTGACATTGACAGTTCACGAGTTTTGAGAATGGATAATAGTACACGACGACCGCCATATTAGTCAACTTTTAACGGTCCGCTTCGACACGCCTGTTATTTCTCTTTAGTACAGTCTTCTTGCTGGTGCGATACGCAGTGCATAAGTATCTGCACTGTGTGTTCAGTCTCAAACTCGAACCGCGTGTGTGCTGGCGCCCATGACGGTGCAGCCGCGTCTGAACGGGACAACTCGGAGTGAGTAGCAGCAATTAAGTTCTTCACCAGTTCAATCAAGTCTGTATCTCTGTGGTCTCCTTGCACTGATGTATATACCTTGATTTCGTTTGTCTTGCTTATTACGTGTGCGCAGTTGCCATTTGTAAAGCAGTAGCAACCATACATGTTGCCGGCCACACAATGGACCCACTTCAGTTCAATTCGCGCTTCCACAATCTTCACCATTCTGGCAGCGACAAGAGCTAGATGCTCTTGCGCAGTTGTCGGAAATCACGCATGCGCAGTTTCCAGGCATGCTTCCACCGGTTACCATGATTAATCGCTTACTTATAGAGGTCGCCATACTGTCTGTAATTATATTTTATTGTTTGTCTTTGATTTTATAAATTTCCTTCTTCAGTGCGTTCTTTATTCTAAAGACGTTGAATCCTCTGTTATTTTCAAATTTCCTCAACTTGTTGTGTGCGATATTGGGTGATATCACTTCTTGCTGACTTTCGAACTGTTTTGTTTAGTTCTACTGTAACGTTTCGCCCAGTGTGAAGGCAATTTTGGATAATTAAAAATTAATTCACGTATTCTCCCATGTCTTAAAGCACGTTAAAAGTCGGAACGCTTCATCCTTGGACGCGCAAACTAATATACGTGACGTCACCGCGGAGCAACTCAGGTACACCGGCGCGCAGTCGATGGAGAAGTCTCCCACTCCAAGAAACTGGAATAATCCGCTGATTACGCCAGCTAGAGCTATATAAAGAGGCAGCAGAGCCATTGTAAGACAAAATTCTTCTGGACCTATTACCTCACCTAGCTCTGTTCATCTGGAGGGCGCTTACAGTGCTCATCGAATGAACTCTTGCTAAACAATCCTCTAGCTCTGTTCATCTGGAAAGCGCTTATAGTGCTCATCGAATAAGCTCCTGCTAAACAATCCCCTAGCTCCGTACATCTGGACGGCGATTATAGTGCTCATCGAATAAACTCCTAGATCTATTCATTCGGAGGGTGCCTTGAGTGCTCATCAGTGAATTTCCCGAGCCAAAACACCTGAGCCTACATTGCCAAACCACTAATTGCATCCCTAACGACATAACACAAGCGCCGCCCAAAGCTCGCATCTTGGGGATCAACCTGTATCTATCACTAAACGATAGCCCGAATCGGAGCAAAACCGGCGCTCACAAATTCGCCATATCAATTCTCAGGCTGCTTTACGACATTCGCAGACCGCGAGGCCCGGCATTAAACTACTTGCACTCGCTTACCTGGACGCCGCAGGCTTTCCAAAAACTCTCGAAGGCCCCATCGAGTTGCACTCAAATGTTAACAAGAATAACCGTGTAGCCGCCGCTTGAAGTTATCGCTCGCTCGACGCACGTGGGGAACACGATAACACAACCAGCAACAGGTATAGGTTCTGCATATTATAATTCTTCCTTAATTTTGGAAATAAACGAATTGAATTTATTCATGCACTATAGCCGTATCCACGACGGTCATTAATCTGTCAAATTTTATGCAAGTAGTTGGAACGTACGCAGGACGCGAGGCCAACTCCGAACCAAGGGTGATCCAATAATCACTAGCATCGTCTTGGGACAACGGACCGCTTCATTGACCGAAGAGTGCCGGATTTATTTTTGTTATAAACATTGTTACATTTCATTTTGTCTTACGAATGAAATATAATTTTATGTATTAATAGCTAATGAAATTATACGTTATTCTGAGTGCTTTACTGTGTTACAAAATCTGAGTGTAAGAAGGATACCTTTGGCAATCTGAGCTGCCTGGAGCCAGTATCAACCTGGCAATTTGTAGCAATCTTATTAATCATCTAAATTAAATTAAAATAGCCAGTACAGGCTACACTACAGATTCAGTAGAATTTCTTTCCCCACTTTTTATTAAGTTCCTTCGTTTCTCCAGCATATGTTTAGTTTTCGATGAAAGTTTTTCTTGTTTTCTTCCTTTATCTTTTGCAACTTCCATTGATGTTTCTTTTATGATTTTTGCAATTATGGTGTTTTCTTCATTAATATCCTCGTTGTTTTTCCCTGGGTCCTTATTGAAACTTGTCATTAGTTGTTTATTATATTCATCCTTGTTTGATCTTAATAGTGTTCTATTTATATTTACGTTTTTCTTAAATCTCTTTGCTCGTTGTAGCTTAGCACTTATTCTTATTGTACTTCTTACCATTCGGTGATCACTACCTGTTGAGAAGGAGTTTAGCACGTTAACATTTTCGACTATGTTCTTACATGATGACACTATGAAATCAAATTCGTTCTTCGTCACCCCGTTTGGACTTATCCATGTCCATCTTAGGCTCTCCTTTTTCTTGAAAAATGAGTTCATAAGATAAATTTTATCTCCCTACGTGTTAAGTTCTGCAAAATGGAAAAATTCGTGTAGTAATCAACTATTTGTGCAAAAAGAATGACACCTCTTGAAATGTAATGCTATTTGCATAGGGTGACTTTTTACGATACGCTAGAGCATCGTTTGAAAACTTATATTTCTGTTCAAGGTGACTACATTGTCCATGTCCATCTTCGGCTCTCACTTTTCTAGAAAAATGAGTTCATAAGATACATTTTCTCTCCCTGTGTGTTAAGTTCTGTAAAATGGAAAAAGGAGAAATTCGTATGGTAATCAACTATTTACGAATAAGAATGACACCTCTTGAAATCTAATGCTATTTGCATAAGTTGACTCTGCCCCTTTTTACCCTACGCTAGAACATCGTTTAAAAACTTATATTTCTGTTCAGGGTGACTACATTGAAAAATAAATTTTGATTCAACCGTCTTGATCGTTTCTCTATATGTTAGGCTGGGAATACATTGATCATCCTCGTAAGAACCTGAACGTGATCGAAGAGGTCATACAACAAATACTAACCAGGAATGAAGTCGAGTGCACCATGTTGCAAGACAGAACGAAAATAGGAAGAGCAAACGAATTCTAAACTGAAGACCTAGGACACATGAGAGAGGAATTGGAAAACCTCAAAAACGTTGCATAGACGCCTTAAGGAAAAAGCTGGGCAGAAGTTGGCAACAAAGAGCGGTAAATAAGAGAAATATGTGAGTGGCCGATATTCTGCACTGGATCTGGATACGGTCGTGATAATGATGACTTTTCTAGATCTCGTTCATATGAAACTTGATACTGTGTGCTGGTGAGTTTGCCATACAAGGTCATAATACTCACGCATCTCTACATTGTGGACATCAGTCAACTCATGTAGATTCCTATGATGTTTAATATCCTTTTAACTGCCGACAAGCCAGAGCTGCACGCTTTCCTGTTATATTAGTTAAGCGGTGTATGATGTGAAATATCTAAGAATTGACCGCTTTAAGCTGACCTAAATTTTGAACGCATCCCCGGTGGGAGTGCAGTAATGCCTTAAACAAGCTGAAGCATGCTTACCACCTGATTATCAGCATTGTTTTCCAGTGAATCATGCCCGAGTAACACATGGTGTAACGTAACATCACAACGCGCCAGGAAGTTTTAGAAATAATTTGAGACGATCACCAGCCTTCAGTTCGGACGTTAAATGTAATTCATGTGTGCCATCTTAATATAATCGTTTCAAATTTCATGTCTGGTGATTTGTTTTGTAAATCGTAATACAGGCATGCGAATCCTTAAAGTAAGATAAGTATTTCAGAATTTTGCAATAAGCCATATGTTGGGGCTCAGCCCATATCCTGTGGCTGAGGAGAATATTCCTAGTGAGAGCCCCCGGCACATGCACCAGGAGGCGCTAACACAAATTACTCGAATTTTCCCCCAAATCTTTACTCTACAATTTGTTTTGACTATCGCGAGGAAACCTATTCTATCAGCTTACGACCCTCCCTTTTACCAGTGATATACTGGACCACCGTTTTGACTTGTTGCGGATCGTAAGGAATTGTTTTCCTGTAGTAGTACGTCATACTATAAATAATTAAGGTGTCTTTGCCTTATCATTGAAACTCTAAATGTACAAGTAGCAAGGGCAACTATTAAAGTAACAATTATAACTTCAACCCAGAAATTTTAATAAAAATATATTTACTTGTGAAATGGAAATGTGCTAGAATTTTCATTTAAGCGTTTATTGAGTAAGAAACTAATCATACGTAGCAGAAATTACTGACAGAGTATGATAATTGCAAAAACTGGCATTTACGAGTCATACTACGTATTTCTCGGTCGAAGTGTAGTATGTAAGGGACATTAATTATTTATTTATGAACCACATACGTGTGTAGTATTTGAGGCGAAAAGAAATCGACTGAGTTTGTGTGTCTTCAAAAACAAAATATAACTGCATGAGTTCACGCTTATTCCATTTCGAGAAAATGAAGCTAATTAGGTCAGGAATGCGAAATATTCAGATTACCGAGACTAGTTCTATTCGATATTTGTTAGTATGCTCTACAAAAGTCAGAAGTGTTCCAAATCAATTAGGCTCATAAGCAGCCATCATTTTTGGAAAGTGAAATGTTTGTAAACTTGGATAATGAATAGAGCTGGTTGGCTTCGAAATTGAGAAAATATAACAGTTTGCTATTGAAGTATATTCCACTGCGAAGAAAGGAATCTAATTAACTTATGTGGGGAGAAATATGTCTATATTGCCAATAATATTTATTTACTCTGAGTATATTTATGTGTTTTCAGAGTTTTAATACCCTGGGCTAAACGTACACGACGAGTGATCTTTTGATCAGGTAGTATAGTATTAAATAACAGAAATAGCTGGATATATTTGTAACAAGTGGCTAATTATACGTAAAATATGAGATCTGGAGTTCGCCTACAGTAAAACACCAGTTTAACAATAAATGATTGAATTCATGTGACTTCTAGTTGCCTACTGTATCTTTACGCCTTTGACCTTTAATAAAAGCTCCTACGCCTTTAGTGTCAGTTTCCCAATTCAAGGGCAAACGAGTGCCCTATTCACAATAGCTAATTCACCATAAATTTGTTGGCCACCAAGATGAGACTTACTTATTGCTGTAGTCATTAGGTCGTTAATAAAAAAAAATTTTTGGTATTAAAAACTCGACTTCATTCCAGTTGTCACACTCTGCCTTGTAGTATAGCACATTCTCGCTCAGCGCATCGATATCCCATTTTACGTGTTTTATTTCCTCTTGTGGTAGTGTTAATCTGTTATCTACCGAAATATTTTGTGTTTAAAATAGTACATAATTTATGTTTATGCGGTGTATTCTATATACCAGTATAATTGTGAGCAGTTAGCCATACGCACCTAAGGTGTTGTTCTTTTTAAGGTCGATGTCATAATTTGTATCATTTAGGGGGTGATTGGCATTAAAACGCCGCTCTCGCGGAGCGGCTTGGCGAGTTGGGTCGGTTAACATAGCACCACCAACTATTCCGAATGATCTCCAAATCAAGCGCTTGATTCTTTATATCTAGCGCAACCTAGCGCCACAAATTATTACGCTAGCGCCATTACAGTTTCGGATATTTTTACTGGTCTTTTCGGGGGGTGCTAAGTTAACGCTAGCACCACCAATTAACGATAGGCTTCGGAAAACCTAGCGCTAGATTCTCTACACCTAGCGCCACCTGGCGCCACAAATTTTACACCTAGCGCTTTTCCCATTTGAATTGTACGGCATAAAATTGATCGTTAACATAGCACCACCAACTATTCCAAATGATCTCCAAATCAAGCGCTTGATTCTTTATATCTAGCGCCACCTAGCGCCACAAATTATTACGCTACCGCCATTGCGGTTTCGGATATTTTTACTGGTCTTTTCGGGGGGTGCTAAGTTAACGCTAGCACCACCAATTAACGATAGGCTTCTGAAAACCTAGCGCTAGATTCTCTACACCTAGCGCCACCTGGCGCCACAAATTTTATACCTAGCGCTTTTCCCATTTGAATTGTACGGCATAAAATTGATCGTTAACATAGCACCACCAACTATTCCAAATGATCTCCAAATCAAGCGCTTGATTCTTTATATCTAGCGCCACCTAGCGCCACAAATTATTACGCTACCGCCATTGCGGTTTCGGATATTTTTACTGGTCTTTTCGGGGGGTGCTAAGTTAACGCTAGCACCACCAATTAACGATAGGCTTCTGAAAACCTAGCGCTAGATTCTCTACACTTAGCGCCACCTGGCGCCACAAATTTAACACCTAGCGCTTTTCCCATTTGAATTGTACGGCATAAAATTGATCGTTAACATAGCACCACCAACTATTCCAAATGATCTCCAAATCAAGCGCTTGATTCTTTATATCTAGCGCCACCTAGCGCCACAAATTATTACGCTACCGCCATTGCAGTTTCAGATATTTTTACTGGTCTTTTCGGGGGGTGCTAAGTTAACGCTAGCACCACCGATTAACGATAGGCTTCTGAAAACCTAGCGCTAGATTCTCTACACATAGCGTAATCTGGCGCCACAAATTATTACGCTAGCGCCATTGCAGTTTCGGGTGTTTTACTTTTCCTTTCCGGGGGTTCTAAGTTAACGTTTTCACCACCAATAATTAACGACAGACTACTGAAAACCTAGCGCTAGACCCTTCAGACCGAGCACCATTCGGCAACATAGATTTCAAAGCTAGCTCCATCTTGTACTAAATTACCTATATTGGTTGACATTACTGAGATAATTTAATTTAATTTTGTTCAACACAAACTGTTAAACAAAATTGTACCAGTAGAATATTCCACAGCATGCACTGTTTAGTGCAATTATAATTTTGGAGCGAGTACATCATATACATATACATACTTACACAGGATAAGAAAACAAAAAGTTTCTATCATATAATAAAATAAAAATATAGGTCGTTGTATGTGACTCCCTAAATTACAAAGTAGTGAATAATTTTCGTTTTCTCACCCTGCATATATCTGCAATGAAAAAATAAACTTCAAGAAAGTTCCAATATATATAATGTATTTAAAAACAAAAATAAAAATTTTATAAAACTATAAAGCAAATTAAGGTATAGATAGGAGCAGGTAATACGATCTACTTAAAATATTTTATTAAATTACTCGAACGCTATAATAATAAAGTAAGATAAAAATATAAAGCAAGCTCTTCTTATAGAAACTAAAAAAATATTACGGGTGGGCCTTCTGCACGTGCAGTTAATACGACCAATAATTTAAAACGTTACAATTTGTGCAAGCAAATGGCATCATAACCCGCAATACCTTGTAACAAAAAAAAATTATAATGAATAGAACAAAGAAAAGCAACGAATTACTGTGGTAGGGGAACAGCAAGTTTTCGTTATTTTGAGATCATTGTATTTTTCCCACTTGTCATTATGACGATACGCGTATGCAATAAAATGGCCAATCACCGTAACCTCGTAACCTCCAACATACCCAATGCAACCTCGTAAAATATATTTTGTGCTGTTCACCTTCAAATGCTTTGGAACATCGTCTAATCTTACAATAAATTCCCCTCTTTTACTAATGACATTTAATGGTTCTATTATTAAAAAGTTGCCTACAGAAATTTTGGAGGTACAGTTCCTTGTTGAGCATTGACCACAAAAACATTGTTTAGGACTAATATATGATTCCATTGCTGCTTCAATTTCTTTAACATTTTGAACAACCAAGGCAACTGATTTTATGGGCTGCTGTGACATGTCTCCACAGTCATTACATTGCATTTCTTGCAAACCCATGTAAACGTCATCTAATATTTTTCCGAAAATATTTGTTAGTGTATCAGCACATTTAATCAATGTATGTTTTGGGGCAACAATTCTTTTTCAAAATCGGCGTATAAATAAAATATAACTTACTTGTGCATGTACAGCTGCGGAAACAAAAAGCGGGAAACAAAATTTTTGCTGAAGTTAAATTGTCTGAATAAATTCATTTTCGATGCTATCCCAAGCTTCTTGTACTGCATTAACCTGTTCGTCTTTGTTTATTGACACATGATAGAAAGTTTTTCATAAAAAATCAGGAAGGCAACATTACAACGTTCAAATAGTAAAAAATTACCCTACAGAACTTGTCCCGCTTTTTATTTCCGCAGCTTTTTTTTTTTTTTTTTTTTTTTTTTTTTTTTTTCCCTAAGCTCTTCTACCGTTCCCCCCTGGAACCGCTTTTCGCATTACATCAGGGGGGTGCGGGCGTCACTTAACCTGTCATGCCTTAAACTAAGTGAGAACTGGAGCGCCCCGACCGGGAGTCGAACTCTCTACCGAGCGCTCGAGTTCCCACTGTGACCTCGACTGCGAGCGGCGGGACCGCTCGCCCATTGAGGCCCCTTATTTCCGCAGCTGTACCTACTATATTACAATTCTAGAAAAACTTTCAGGCAATTTATTAAAAAGGAGGTTGCAGTCACTGCACTATAACCGGCAGTCACAGCACTATAACCCGCACAACTGATTCAGAGTTATACTTTATTCAGCTAATCGAGTCAGTAAAGTCTGCAACCCGAGTTACAAATAGCAGCACTAAGTTCATTACTAATAGATACGATTTTATTAAAGTTTACATCACAGGATGTAAGTATAATATACAGGGTTAGTCATGAGTGGGTTACTTCTGACCAAAAGTTGAAGACAACCCATCATACAAAAAACGCCTATCACTTGATACAATATTTAATATGATTAATAAATTGAATGAGTCCCCAACTTTCTGTTTACATGTCACTGGTGTAAGTCTATGTCAAATTCGAGGTTAGCAGATTAGGTTTTGGTCAGTTTGTGTCAAAACTTATTTCTTATTTCTTATTTTTCATATTAAAAACATGACTGATTGATTATGGCATTCATAAAAGCAGCGAAAAGGCTATGTCTCTTTAATCCAAATTCTCTGTCAAGTTTAGTGGTAATCTAGTTACGGCTGATAATTGTAACTTTGGTGAATGAAGTGTAGAGTGCAACTACAGTCACAGTAAAGTCTGTATTTAGTTGATGATGCACACGTTCAAGGGTTGTATTTACCATGCCAATATTACGAGAGAAAACCACGTTAATCAGAGGACAAGGTGTTGATTATCTCGTAATCAGGCACCGATTGGCTAAAAAATTGATATTATAGTCATTCTATTGGTTGGTGATGTTATGAGTAGAATGGTTTCAGAAATTTCATCCCGTGCTATTTATTTGGGTCTGAAGAGTCTGGCACTATGTTTTAAAAAGCCTGACATTGGTTGGTGGTGTAAACACTAACTCAATAGCCCCCGAAAAGAACAGTAAAACATCCGAAACTGTAATAGCGCTAGGGTAATAATTTGTGACGCTAGATAGGGGTGGATATAAAGAATCTAGTGCTAGGTTTTCAGAAGGCTATCGTTAATTGGTGGTGCTAGCATTAACTTAGCACCCCCGAAAAGACCAGTAAAAATATCCGAAACTGCAATGGCGCTAGCGTAATAATTTGTGGCCCCAGATTGCGCTAGGTGTAGAGAATCTAGGGCTAGGTTTTCAGAAGCCTATCGTCAATTGGTGGTGCTAGCGTTAACTTAGCAGCCCCCGAAAAGACCAGTAAAAATATCCGAAACCGCAATGGCGGTAGCGTAATAATTTGTGGCGCTAGGTGGCGCTAGATATAAAGAATCAAGCGCTTGATTTGGAGATCATTTGGAATAGTTGGTGGTGCTATGTTAACGATCAATTTTATGCCGTACAATTCAAATGGGAAAAGCGCTAGGTGTAAAATTTGTGGCGCCAGGTGGCGCTAGGTGTAGAGAATCTAGCGCTAGGTTTTCAGAAGCCTATCGTTAATTGGTAGTGCTAGCGTTAACTTAGCACCCCCCGAAAAGACCAGTAAAAATATCCGAAACCGCAATGGCGGTAGCGTAATAATTTGTGGCGCTAGGTGGCGCTAGATATAAAGAATCAAGCGCTTGATTTGGAGATCATTTGGAATAGTTGGTGGTGCTATGTTAACGATCAATTTTATGCTGTACAATTCAAATGGGAAAAGCGCTAGGTGTAAAATTTGTGGCGCCAGGTGGCGCTAGGTGTAGAGAATCTAGCGCTAGGTTTTCAGAAGCCTATCGTTAATTGGTGGTGCTAGCGTTAACTTAGCACCCCCCGAAAAGACCAGTAAAAATATCCGAAACTGTAATGGCGCTAGCGTAATAATTTGTGGCGCTAGGTGGCGCTAGATATAAAGAATCAAGCGCTTGATTTGGAGATCATTCGGAATAGTTGGTGGTGCTATGTTAACCGACCCTGGCGAGTTTACTATTAATCTGCCCAATACGGGTACCGACGCTGTTTGCAGCCGCCCATTTCGGGTCAGAGGCTGCTATTATCATAGTACCTGGCTACCCTCACTTAGTTCAGCCTGCAGACCAATCGCTCTTCGAATATTACAATGGTGTATGTTACAAACATAAAAATTTCGAATTTATTTTATTACATGGTTGCCTGCGACCTAAACTTCACACATAATATTGACAGACCAATGTTAACAGATTCGTTTCCAAAATTAGTATTTCAAAAGTGAATGTTCTAATATAGCATATTTGATTTAACAACTTTGTATGTGGAACATAGAACTTTGTAGTACTGTGCCGACAGATATTTTAAAATAACAAAGCTGAATGCTGTAACATACCATTGTAATATCTTGCTGTTTGGTCGAATTACAGATTAGTTTTTATGTTGTCAACACTGTTAAAATCTGCGACAGTGTTAAAAGTGTATAAACATTGGGTGTCGTAGGATAGAAAAAAATCGAATAAGGTTAGGAAGCTAAAACTCAATATGGTGGAATAGCCATAACTATTACCAGCAACGTCAGAAAACACATAGTAAAGACAATGGTAGAATGTCAGTTAACAACGAATATATCGTAAGTGAAAACTACATACTGTAGACATAGACTATCTTCGAAGAAGCCTTCCAGTGTCGAGACTTGAATACATTACAAATGAGGAGATTAGACAACGAATGAGTCCTCAAGACAGTGTTACAGACAGAGTACAAAAGGCTTAAGATAATTCGGATATCTTCTAAGAACGAATTCAGGGAGATTACTTAACCGAATTTTTAAATGGTTTCCCTCAGAAAAACCTAAAAGTGGCCGACCAAGAACATCCTGAAACAGCGGTATTAGTGAAGATCCGACGACATACCAAATCCAGGATGAAGATGCCGAAAATTGAGAACCGGAAAGCCGAAAAGCTGTCCAACAATGGACCATACTATACGTATTGTTTTTAATTTAATTTTTGTCATGTTCTTTCCTCGAACCCATGTTTCACTGTTGGTTTGATGTGAATTGGCCTTAATAAAAAACATAATAAAAAGGTGCAAGTTTCTTATCGATACTTAGGCACAGTGTTAGAATGGATTTTTTTTACCATGTCTCTTTGATACGCCCGCTTCTTAAACTATGTTTAGTTTTTGTAATCTGTTGGCACGTTGCTGTCAGTATTGCATAACCATTATTATATTGTGTTATAGTGGATTTACATAATCGTGTTATATGTGCGACGACCTTCTTAAGAGGTATGAGAACTTATTATTGTGAAGCGTAGATAGAGGAAATCGGCTTAAAATCGAGTAGGGCTTTTCACATAATTTAAAATTGGTCCCGATTAATTGAGCGGTTGCTACAGAAATAGTAACTTTGTAAAAATGGCCGACGTCGAAAGTAATTCTTCGACAGGTAGTGCCGAGGTAAAACGTAGTAACTAACACTTTATTAGTATATATTTAATTGTACATTTCTGTTAAGAATAATCTCCAAATTGAACGAGGGCATCCAGTAGAAAAATAATTTTGTCTGTGACTATGGCGACATGAAAGCACTGGATAAACCCTTGGAAGTAGCTAGCAGGACTATGGCACTACTAAGCAGGACTGTTGCAGTACTCAGGAAGACTGTGGCAGCACAAAGCAAGACTATGGCAGCACCGTACAGGAGTGGGGAGATCAAGCAGATTCCAGTAGGACAAGTACAGAACACGCAGGAACTTAATAAATTGCAAGGTCCGGTGTAAATGGGCAGTAGGTGTACAAATTAATTCTAGTGAAATGCGGGGTATTATGTATAATGACCAGTGCTGTTGTTTTGAATCTCTAGCTTCTTCTTTTGCATTTCTCGTAATTCTTTTTATTAGTGCGAGTTGTCATTGATAAAGCTCAGATGATTGAAGGTTTGTCTATCAATTTTAATAACTTTTCATTCTTAGTTTTTCTCTGTGAACCGAGTATTATTCAAAACTCCATGTTAGTTTTTGATGGGCTGTTGTCGTGTTGTGGTGGCTCGATCGAGTCAAATGCATTGGATCTTCTTTCATTTTAATCAAATACGACTAATTCATCATCATCATCATCCATCAGCCGTTTGCATCCACTTTTGGATATAGGTCTCCTCCATGTTCTTCCACTGTTCTCTGTTTTGAGCCTTCTTTATCCAGTTCCACCTCCATTTGGATTGCGTGATGTCAGTTACTTTTGTTCTTTCTCTTATGATCTCATTCGGTATTCTATCTTTTATTGTTATTCCAAGCATCGATCTCTCCATTGCACGCTGGGCCATTATTTACGACTAATTAGGAGAAGATAAATGTGAATATTTCCAAGGAAATGTATTTGGGGTTTGTATGTTTGGAAGCCTTAAATGCCCGGAGCTAGTTGCATACAACTAAGCAGCAGATTTATTCGGGATTATTGTTTAATAAAGTTATTTCCGTGGGACTTTTTTATATAACGCGTGCATCGCCATGGTTGAACTCTAATGGCTAATTATTGCTTAAAAGTTAAGTCCAACAAGCCGAGGTGCTCGTCGTAGAAGTAAACTTAATACCGTAGTTAATTGTTTGGAAGAGTTTCGCGATCAAAAGGTTGGGCACGTCTGCATTAGTGGTTAGTGCAAGATGGTTGGGGCCATTACCGTGCTGGGAGAAGGAAGTTGGGAAATCTTTTAGTATATTCAAAATATAATATTGCGTGGCCCAGGGCGTTTTTGCACTCGGCGGCGACTCACTCATTTAATCTTCCTCGTTAATGTTGTAGACAGAGAATCTCGTATGTTAGGGCATAAGTTTAATAAAGTTAGAAGTTGGCTCAAAAAAAGAAGACGATGTGGTCCTATCCAGCTGGCAGGTATCAGGGCTGGGATGATGGTTGTGCGACGACAAAACGTAAGATGGATGGGCCGAGCCGTGAGCGCTGTGACCCGGATGAATGTTTGATGGCCTCGGCACCGTATGTGGATTGCTGCTGCGAGCTCGGGAATGTCTTATGCAGTGGCTGCATGCATAATAGAAAAGCTCGAGGGCCGATGTTGTACACCATCGCAACGACAAGCGGGCGGACACGTGCTCACGTGCTCGGCTCGCTTCTGTACGTACCACAGTTATTAACACCTCCCGAGCCAGACTTTAATCAACTATAAAAGTTCGGCAAACGGGTGTCGGTGACGCACCCGCGAATTATAAGTTTGCCGACATCCCTCCCTCGCTTTTTATGCATACAAATGGAGGCAAGTTGTTAACCTAAGCTGGCACAATATATTACGAGACGCCGGCTGTCATATACAAATAGCGCGAGATCAATGATTGACGCCGAAAACTTAGTGGTCGGGGCCCAGGAGCATGTGGCACGAGACGCCGCGGCAGCGCAGTCCTGAGCGTCGCACGAGCGTCCTCGGCGTCGGCCAGTTACAGTCTGACGCTCGATCGGATTGGATTCACCCCAAAGCTCAGGGAGAGCTTCCACACGCACGTCGTTATCTCCGCGCTCGCGATGCGGCGATCGCGCTTGGCCGCTAATCCTTGACTTTTTCCCATGTGCTTGTGCTTTAAAACAGGATTACTCATGGACCAGTAGGGCCACGTCCAGTGATTCGGCACCATGGCTGATAAGCGCAAACAGCACAACCGCTACCTCAGTATCGGCATTGTGTACATCGCCACCATTATAAGCCAGGGTGAGTGTCCCAGTCATGGTGCAGCCCGGTATATTATTTGAATGAGAACAGGGCGGCGCGAATTAAAATTGAGAATGTTTCGACGGTTTAGCAGATTAACAGGTGTCCCATTCTGGAGCTATTTAATTCCGCGCGGCTTGTTTGGTTTTCGCGAATTAGGAACGGCCGAGGGTGGCCTTCTTGATGGCAGCTCATCATTCGCACCACATGCTGGGCATTCGTGGGGCTTATGTGGTATAAAGTGCCTCCTGCTGGCCAATTAGTCGGACACGCCGTTAACGCCTCTCAATAGTTAATGGAAGAAGTTAACGACTTCGTTAACTCTAAAAAAGCACATCTCCGGAATTGTGCGGACTTCATAAAACATCCACGAGTCTTCAACAGCCTTGGACGGCGAAATCGCATGACGCTATTTTTAACATTAAGCCAATCAGCGTTCGCATTTTCCGATAAAATTGACACAAAAGGGCATAAATCGTATTATGATCGGGAAAGAGAAACGGGGTGTTATGTCAAAGAAAAAAACGATCGTGTAAACGAGACAAACACACGGTCATCTTAGTTTACAAGAGCTCCTCTGACAAACATCGTTAACGCTCGAAACTGTAACAAATTTCTTTTCCCCGCGACGCCTTTCGTTTGAAAAGCTTTTTTTCTTCGGGTACCATTACACACATGTCACTGATTAGCAAATCTAGAACATTGGATACCCATTTTCATTTCGCACGGGTTTCCGTGAAAACAATCTGTGCGCGTTTTTGCTAACTTATGGAAGTGGTGGCATCGCAACACAACAATAGCTACAGAGTTAAGTTCTCTTTACAATAACTGAACGTGTTATAATATTTTATAATTTATTACTATGCAGAACCCTCTACACTTAAAAGTAGAAGGATATATTATAGATATATACTATGCAGAGTTATAGTGAAAATAGACATGGAAGCTGCGACGGTTACTTTTTTAAATTTTCTACTCAAAACATACAAGAAAAAGTGTGAGGTAACTTATAAATGATTGTTCTGAGATTGGCGTACAAACGAGTACAGAAAACTTACAATCTAAAAGATTGGTAAAGACGTAGTCCTAGAAAAAGTATAAACTCGCATAGAATTTCCAGTGTGATATTTCAGCATTCAAATTTGGTGAATATCAATTTAGTTTTGGTCGACTCTTCTTAAAAAACACACTTATGTTATATAATCTATTTCGTAGACTTAGCTTTTCCTCGAGCCATAACGAATTGGCTATTAAAAACCGTTTCACCACACTTTGATCAACGTTCATTAATTTGTTGTTAAAAAGTTTCAAAAAATATTTTCAAACCTTTAAGAGCTTAAACAAGCAGTGCAGTATCGTCAAACATGGTTTCATAAGTTCTCTTTCATTGTTTTCAATCAGATCAGAAAATAAATGAAAAAAAAATAAGCATCCAATTTTGCAAGTAAAGGAAAAATGAACAAGTCATCACAATAACTATAAATGCATCACTCGGACTAATGGAGCAATCGGACCGACCCTTTTTTTGTTATCAGTATTTTATAGTATTAATAATTACCTGCCCTGCTCTCTCTATAGTTTACTTATTGTTTAGATATTTCAAACTAAATCCTTATAATGCTGAAATATCGTACGGTGCCGCGTCGTTCGCGCGTAAAACTTTTTTTAAACACCACTCCGGTATCCATTTGAGGACATTTTATGTTTTTAACACTTTAACTTCGCTTTAAAATTAGGGTGAGGATTTTACGCCCTCTTTCTACTTGAATTATTCATCGGCGCCGCATGAAGCGAAAACTAATATCACACCTCGATTATTGTAGTTGCGGGTTTTCGCCGAACTAAAGGACAATTTTATGTACACTTTGCGGCGAACTTAATCTTCCATGAAATATTCTTATCTGCGCGGAAACGGAAACGTACACATAAAATACCGCCGCTCGGAACACTTTTTATTATATAGAGCGGAATTTTTATTAATGACCTGCTACACTTTTAAGAATATTTTACGTAATTAAATTAAAGGCTCTTCTTGTTAGATAAGAAAAGCGTTCGGTTTTGTTACGCGCCGGTTTAAGTGGTATACAGAAGCTTGGCACAACGCAATAACCCTTCATATTTTGAGTAAACAATCCTAAATCTAGTTGACATCTAGGTAATTTCCTCTTTAAGCGCTGTACAGAATTTCGGCAGTTTGGGGAGAACGCCTCGTATTATTCCAATCAACGCTGCAGATACTTTATAAGAATGTCCAAATTCTATTTGCCGGAGCTTTCGCGATAGACCTAGTTATTTAATTAAATAGCGCCTGTGTGTCCCGCTCAAAACGGAGCAATTTTTTGTTGGCGCCTACCACGTTAAAAGTTTACCCGGAAACTTAGCTAAATTGCTCGGGAAAACTGAGGAAAATATTGGGGTTTTAAAGTTTAAAATTTCTGAAGATCTTCTGATTAGTTGTGTTGATGCAAGCGGAAGCGCGAGTTATTAATTGATAATACATCGATCGCAGGTAAACCCAATAAAGAGAAATATTTCCGGCGATTTTGCTTTTCCTCCCAGCGGCAAATGGAAAATGTTATGCAAACATATTGAATAAACGGTGCACCGCGACAAACAAATTTTTCTTTTATTCTTTACACCTTTTGATTTTTCCCAAGAAAGAAAGCATTATCGCGTGGGTAGGTATAATAATGGGTGCAAGTGTAAACAGTGCTTTTTTACTACTTCTAAGTGTCGTTAACAGTTTATTCTAGTCGGAATATAACAACCTGCAAGGAAGTAAGTAGGGTGTTATTAATCTTGTGCTTGTAATTAATTATAAAGTTGTTGGGAGGAATAATTCAGTGACATCACAGTTCCACTTAAAAGAAAAAGAAAATTGTTGAGCTCTCTACAATGCCAGCTAAAATTAGAGTTGAAGGAATGTAGCCTTGTATAATGAAAAATATAAATTTATCAACCATCCAGGAAAATCAAAACAAAAATCTGTTGCGTTCACTCGACATTTAGGGGTTAATTTTTTTATAAAGCTGCGAATCGATAAAAATGTTTCACAATATTTTGTTATATATACGTGATATATGAGTACCCAAACTTTAATTAGATGGTTCAATGTCCTTTCGGAGTGTCAGAGGAACTCCTCTGTATATATGCATGGAAATTAGCTGTTTAGACACGTTGTTTGCAGCAAGCGCGGGTTGCAATCGCCACGTTCAGTGTAAATATTCATGAAGAATACACATCACTTACCCTTTAGGAACCTCCCTGTACCCTTATTGCCATGTGTTTGCATTAATTTAACCGTACCTTTATTGATTGTGAGTGGGTATTATTGAAATCGAGGAGAATAATTCGTTTTTCCGTGATTTTTAAAGAAACCTTTCAAGTTGATTCCTTCCTTTATCGAGTTCCTAACCCAAACGTTTTCGAAAAATCTTCTAAAGACGTTTATTTCGAGTTTCTCTCTTTGTCAGCACGGTGAAAAAAGACACTGCCCCTTTAGAAACTTTAAATTACCAAGGCGGATAATTAAAACAAAACAAAACTCTAAATTTTTGAGCTGATCGCGAGTTCAGATATCGAGGAAGATTCGTCACGGAAATACTAGAAATTGCTTGGGGTCGCAAGCAGTGCCGAGGTAAACTTAAATAGTACGCTCTGGCACGAAGGGTATGTACAAATTATCGTTAAAAAGGTTATTATCTGTATAATGAAAACCAGGTTTGTTTATATTTAGTAACGGAATTGTAATAACTTCAAATCAATTTGAGGAAAACATGCAAACAGCAAAATTTGTATTCCAAATCGATATGCGGTTTACGGGGGCAATATCCAAGAAACAGAAACAGAATTATGAATATCACGTGGGGGTTTTGCAGATTATGAAACCTTTTGAGGCTAGTTTAAAACAAAAGGTGCAGATATCGGTGAAATTACATCGAAAACACCGCACATACTCGCGCCTTCCCAAATAATTTCACACTCTGCGCCCTCACTTCAAATAAATTATCCATCATTCCCAAATTTTATATTTAATCAAAAAGTGCAAATTCACCATGTTTGGATTCTTTTTATCATTTTAGTTGGCAGTGTATGCAGTGTTCCAAACATTTATCTATGTTGCTAATTTGTCATTATCTTATAATCTAATGCGTAGTAAATACCTTGCTCGTTCATGGGATGTTATTAAAGTGGTAGTGCCTCTTTTCGACTGCAAAATGCAACTTTACCTCCTTAAATCCACCATAACTAACCTCCCTGCGCCCCGCCTTAAACTCCTTGTTGCATCACTAATTTGAACACGGGTTGACGTAATTACAATTTAGACTCCCCACTTGTTACAGTACCACATAGAAAAGGTGGTATAATTACTTTATAAGCTGCTATAACTAAGTCGCATATATGATGAAATAGAAATATTTTGTAATTTATTTTAATTATATTAGTGGATTTATATTTTCTGGTGTAATTATCCTCAGTTGCGTAATATTACTTCAACAGTCATTAAAATTTCTAAACAAATGCCATAGAAAATATTCAAATTAATATAGATAAATATATTAAATTACATAATTAAGGTATTTGGAATATAGATAATAGTTAGATTAGTTTACCACAGAAAATTTTAATAAATAATAAATAGAGTTGAAGCAAGCCGGATAACGCAGTTGGCAGAGCGTTAGTCCTTGCATTAAGCATGTCCTCGGTTCAAATCCCACGATGGACGAAATTTTCCATAACCTTAGCGATTTAAACCGAGCTCGCTGAGATCATTCACAGTTGGACACCAAATTAATTGTGCTCTACTCAGAACCATAGACCTAAAAGATAGAGTAACAATGTCAACGCTTTACCAAGACACACGCTATATACAATGGTTGCTATGTAAGCACAAAAGGTGCGCTCCAACTCGGAACACAGGTCAAGTTGAGCACTGCACCGCCGGGCGCTAAAGCGTATAAATCATCATCCTCTACACCGGTAAGTAGAAGGATGTTACTGCTAAAACATACATAAATTAGGTTGAATGTTATTAGTTTCTTATAGAGTGTGCCAAGATCAGAAGGGCTGTATGGGAATCTCAGTAATACTAATAGATACAAATTTGGTTAAATGTGAAAAAAGTTGCATAATTCAAGTACTCACAAAATGACGCTTAGAAATCCTTGATATGATGTTTCGTTTTTGAGTTATCTTAAAAACGCGAATTTATTTTTCTGATTTTAATATAAAAGGTAAAGCGAAACTGGCGAAACTTCTCTGCATCAACTTATAATGGACTTAAGGATTGCATTATAAATTTTTAAATTCGACGTTTGGTCTTCAAGCAACCATCATAAACTTCATTTTTGAAATACGGTTCTGATTGTCTGATGTAAAATTTTAAAAGTAATTTTTATTCTGAATTTAATAATGTATCATATATTATGGTTTAATTATGTTTCGAACTTTTTTTACCATACATTGTTTCAGCTTTGTAATTTAAAGAAAAAAGTAATGAGTTTTCAAGTAAGAAAAAAATCAATAATTCAATTAATTACTATGGCAAATAATTTGTATTCCAAAACCATATATGATTATCAAGAATTAATTCGATCCAGTGTGGAGCATTACTTTTCTCTTTAAAGTACAAAAGCTCGAATAATGTATGAAATGATTTAGGACACATGTTTACATCTAAGAATTTCTTGATAATGGTAAAAAAACTCAAAACGTAATTAACCCATAATGTGTGGTACATTGCTGAATTCAGAAAAACAAGTATCCAAAATTTGACACCAGAAAATCAGCACCGTAGCTAAAATAAAGTAGGATATAAAAAGTGATTACGTAATAGAGAATTAAGTCTTTTCAATTTTGCTTTCAGTTTAATATTAAATCCATAAAATAGTTGCACACATTTTTGTGGGCGATGCTTCATCGAAATTACTTAATATAGTGTAGCGAGGGTCTTGCAAAGTTGAACTGTCCTTTCACTTGATTGGCAGTCGCGTGATCATTTGTTGTGGTTTTTTCCGATAACTACTGTGATGTGTATATGCCTGAACGTTTAATTAGTTTGTTATTTACTCGGTTTCTTAACGTGTAAGTGAAGCTACAAGCCCAACTAGTAGCAGTAACTAACATATCTATTGATAAACCGTATTTCCAACATGCATATGTTGTGTTCTTTAATAATATGCAGCTCAACGAGATATTATGGTTGTTGAGCTATTTTTGTAAGAAGGATTTTTGTTGGTAACGTACATTTGAAGAAATCTAGAGTAGAAAGTACTTTGGCCACTATTGCAAATAAAGTTCAGCAGTAGAAAATTGCTAGATGTCTTTTAAGATAAATTTGTAGAATACCCACGTTATTCTAATGTTGGTTATCATTTACCCTAAAAAGGAAATCCATTATTCTAGCTAGCATTGATGAAAGCAAATTCAGAGGTTACTGAATTGAAAATATGTTAAAAAGTACATCGTTTCAATCTAATGTCAGCAGCTTTCATATTTATTGCTTATATTAAGTTATTTAAATTGTTGTCTTCAATAAGTATTGGTTCGATGAAAGTCTGTTACTAACGATTCATCAATAAAACCTACTCCAATATGTTGTTTTAAAAATTGTTCTTTAATAACCGACAGCTCTAGAAAATGTCATGGTAGTTCGGCTGTTTTTATATGAAGCACTTTTATTAAAGTGTTAGTGCATATTTGAAGAAAAAATATTACATAGTATTATAAAACTATCAATAAGGTAAAGATTCCCTTGCCCTTTAACTACGCCCCTCAAAATATTTTCTATTTTCACTACGTTCACTACTTTCAAAACAGCAAACGCGTATAAAATTCCAGTTCAGTATCACCACATTATGGAGAAACCTGTAATTATTACGCGTAGGATGTCAGTGACTTGCACCTCCTCGAAAACTGAACCTTGTCGGAGGTGCATGAACGTAAACATGTCTATGTAGCTTAACATTAAGACTACGCTCTTGCAACTGTTTCATGGAATTCCTAAGCACTTTATACATAGATGCCTCTGGTATGTCTTGATTATGCGCTCTGTCTATTCTTGCTTAATTACCCATTAAAGTTGCATTAATTAGCTGATATACGTACCTATTTCTCTGTTTTAGATAACTACTCTGAATTCATTGCTGAAGTAATATTGGTGCTTCTATACCGTTTACTTTATTTCAGACACTTTGGCTATTTGAAGATAATACAGGAGTTGAGTTACAATTATTATACAGCATCCGTCAAAAACTTAGAAAACTGCTGATCAAAAATTGAGATATATGAAGTTCAATATCATCTTTGTAAAATATTCAAACACTATTTTGGAATATGCACACTTTGTCTTCTTAAAAAATGCAGTCATTGCTAAACGCATTTGAATACATTTAATGAATAGGATTTGATATTTTATCCAAAAGACTCGCTAAAGTTTTGTGCAAAATCAATGTTGCTGTACCAGTCTAAAAATATCTGTTAAAAATAATGCATTATTAAAAGATACCTATCAAAAGCTAAACTAATCACATTTTTTGGCAATTTTAATATTTTAATTTTTCTATACGGTCAAAAAAATATAGTGTCTGTATGTATGAATGTCGAAAATAGGATTTTTTACATTCTCTTTGATAAAATATGCCAAAAATGGCACATCTACTGACTTACATCTCCAGATGGTAGTTCTTTAATTCGTTATTGAGTAGTAGCCATTGCAGCTAACTAATTTTGAATTAAATCGAATAACTACAATATTCTTATGCGATGGAAAAGTGAGAGTCTCTTCACTTTACAGTTGAAGATTACTAATTCAAATGGTTTAAGCGCCAAATTGGAGATAAATATAAGAAACTGTTTCATATGGCAAATTCAAACATATACAGTAGCGGTATTACAGCGTGTAGTCGGTGTATCTTTGTCTCTTTAGTTTTAGTTTAAATAGCGACAAACCGCATTTAATGTGTTGTAAATAGAGTCAGCGGCAGTGAAAATAACGATTAACAACGTAGATACGAAGCGAGTGAGAGTGTTGGGAAGAAGCGAAAACGACTAATGTAAAATATGTTAGAGTAGGGGCTAAGTACCTGTCCAATCCTTATCTCCAAGTCTCTTTATCTTGACCTATTTGTTCATTCAATAGTCTGATCAAAGTTAAAGTAACAACACTTTTGGTCTAAACGATATTGGAAAGATAAAGAAGAACGGAAAGAAATACTGAATGTATCTAGTACTCGTGCCTGAAAATTAATTTTCAAATTAAGTAATCGTAGAGTAGTAGTCTCATGGATTATAATACCAAGAAATTTTTCTGTAGTTATAAATATAGAGCAATAAGTAAAAATGATTAGTGAACAGCTTGTAAGTATTATTAAGAACAAAAAACTAGTAATTATTTTCCTTAGCATAGAATTTCGGCTTAGACCGCGTAGTATTTGTGTATGAACACCCAGCATTTTTTGGCTTAATGTGCCTTGCACCTTGTGAAGTCGAGCAAAAACCCGCGCGATGGCCATGCTCTCTGGTGGCTCGTGTTGTTTCAGTATCTTGAGAACGTGCGACTTTCACTCTGATGATGCAAGCTGCAAGGTCTTGCGAAACGTTAGTGAATATGGATGCACAAACAGCAAAACGGCCAAATCTGCCTAAGTATCCTCGTTCTCAAGATACTCAAACAACACGAGCCATCAGAGAGCATGGCCATCGCGCGGGTTTTTGCTCGACTTCACAAGGTGCAAGGCACCTTAAGCCAAAAAATGCTGGGTGTTCATACACAAATACTACGCGGTCTAAGCCGAAATTCTATGCTAAGGAAAATAATTCGAGTAACCGCGAAAGCCTCAAACAGTACATAAAAAACTAGTAGATAGCTTGCGTCCATGTTGGCCTGCATGAATACAACTGAAGACCTTTTGTTAATTAGTAACGCTGAACGTTGAGCATATTATTATAGTAGGGAAAAGATCCATAGTGGGGTTTGATGTTTACCGATGGTAATAAGTTAATGACCAACAATAGAAAAGAAATAATCACTTTACTGAAAAATCTTCGAACAATAGATTATATCAGTACTTAATAGCACTGATTGATAAAACCGGGAACTGTGAAATAGAAGTTCGTCCCCTTAGCGCAAGCTTATTTACTTCTTAGTATGCCTTATATCTTTAGGCCGGGATGACTTTGGATTACGAAAGTGGTGGAGAGACAACGAATCGGCTATTTGGAAATATAAGTCTCGAGAAGTCCACCGTACCATCGATTGTATTAGAAATGAAATATAACTCGATTGTCTAGCGTAGCCTACTTTCATATACTTACCTTGTTATAAAATATTAACCGTCGAGAAGACATAGAAAGGTTGATCGTCCAGGGTAAACCTGACGGAAGAAGACGTAAAAGATGTTTGCCAAAATGGCAGATAGATGTAACCACAAACATTCTACAATCTTGGAGAAGCTGTTCTCTTTCTTGGAATTGCGATAAACGGCGACAGGCAATCCGAATTCCAGCGGACCTTTGATTCTGTTGACTGGTCCAAATTGAGGAAAGTTCTGACATATATGGGACTTTCAGCACATCTTATTCACCTTACCGAACAACTATATGCCAACAGCACTGCAAAGGTGAAAGAGATGAAATGCCATACAAGCCCTTTCATGTAGGCGCGAACAACTGGGTCTATATATTAACAGGAATAATTATTAGCCCGACATACCTTAGCTCTATCATTACGAACGTAGGTAGCTGTGAACTTAAGTCCAGAGAAGGGATGAAATTGCCAGAAAGGCGGTTATAAAGCTCATAAGAATTTAGAAAGATCTAGATATAACCAATGCTACCAAACTGCGCCTCCTTCATTCTTTAGTCTTTTCTATCATATCATACGCTGTTGAAACATGGACCCTTAAATGAAAGATCGCCACACAATAGATGCGTTTAAGATGTGGAACTAGCGTAGGATTCTTCGCATTATATGGACAGAGCAACGAACAAATGTTTCAATCTTTTAATTAGAAGAATTAGGTGTCCAAAATTCTTTAATATGCTCGACGTGTAGCACGCTGCACTGGCATAATAATAGAAATTACTGGTAGCCAGGCCAACGAAGCAATACATGCAACCAAGTATAGATAACAATAGCGGATAATAATTTTAAAGCCAGTTACTACACCCCTAGCATGAGGTACGGATTGAAAGGAAGAATCCAAAGAGACATAAAAAACAGAGATCAACACAAGCTGCTACATATATGGGTCACAAAACGTGAGTCAAGATGTAGTAACAACGAATAAAAATTTTGTACGTAAACCTTCTTATACGTACTACACATTGCTTGTTACTAAGAATGTTTTTAGACAGGCTACCGTATCTATTGCATAATTCCGTAATTCTATTATCAGTAATAATACCACGAGATAACTGTGAACTATCAAATATACTTTTGCTTTGGATGGATGAAGACGTAGAGGACGTTGTCCCAAATGGTAGAACGATATAACCACAGATATTCTGTAATCTTGGAAAAACTGTTGTTCGAATCGCGATTAAAGGGCGAGAGGCAATTCGATGAGCCATACAAAATATAGACCAATAACATAAAATAGTAATTAGTAGAACTTTGAGCATCTATATTAAGCGACTCAATGTATATAGTCCATCTTCATATTTATGGTTAGAGTTATTGTAAATATTCTTAAATCAACAAAGTTTGTCTTATTACGACTGGATTGATAAATATGCTGTGTTAATAAGCAACCTGCAAAATGCAAGCAGTTTTACTTTGTTACAAATAAAGTTGTTTCTATCTCACCGTTACATATTGGTCAATAAACGTCAGCCAAGATATAATGACAATAAAGAATCATACCAAATTTAGGCCCTCTCCTACTGCACATAGTTTGTTAGAAATAATGTTCTTAGGCAGCCCCCCGTACTAACGATTATATTACCAATGAAATAGAAGTCGAAAAAATATTGTACGACATAATCTACTTCGATATACCTTTTTGTGACATACTAATCGCCAAGAAGACACCATGGAAATGTTGATCATTCAGGGTAAAGCTAATGGAAGGAGACGCAGAGAACGTTCTCATAAATGGTAGATAGATGTAACTACAGGCATTCTGTGATCTTGGAGAAGCACGTCTCTGTCTTGCAATCACGATAAATGGCGACAAGCAACCCGAAGAGCCCTCCAAAACATAGATCAAAAAGAGCCGCTACATATAGGTTACGAAAGGTCAGCCAAGACGTAATGACAACGAAGAAAATGCTGAATTTATGCCCTGTTATAACGCACATTACTACGTACCAATTATTATATTCTCAATAAAATAGGGGTGGAACAAATATTGTCTGACGTAGTCTACTTCCGTATACCTTCTTGCGACATATTAATGGTCCAAAAGACACCATAGAAAGGTTGATCATTCAGGGTAAAGCTAATGGAAGGAGACGTTCTCACAAATGGTAGATAGATGTAACCACAAGCATTCTATAATCTTAGAGAAGAAGATGTTCTCTGTCTTTGAAATCGGGATAAATGGCAACAAGCAATCCGAAGAGCACTACAAAACATAAACCAAAATCAAAGTCGCTACATATAGCTCACCAAACGTAAGCCAATATGTAATGAAAATGAAAAAAAAATGCTGAATGTATGCCCTCTTACACTGCACATGGTTTACTACGTACCAATTCTCGATGAAATAAGGATAAAGAAAAGATTGTATGACGTAGTCTACTTCCTGCTACCTTTTTGTGACATATTAATCCTCGAGAAGACACCATGGAAAAGTTGATCTTTCAGTGTTAACTTAATGGAATGAAACGTAGAGGACGTTTCACCACATGGTAGATACATGTAACCACGGGCATTCTGTAATCTTGGAGAAACTGTTCTCGTTCTTGCAATCGCGATAAAGGGGGACAAGAAATCCGAAAAGCCCTTCAAAACATAGACCAAACATAGCCGCTACATATAGGTCACCAAACGTCAGCCAAGATGTAATGACAATGAAAAAAAATGCTGAATGTATGCCCTCTTACACTGCACATGGTTTACTACGTACCAATTATTATATTCTCGATGAAATAGGGGTAAAAAAATATTGTATCACGTAGTGTACTTCCGTATACCTTCTTGTGACGTATTAATCGTCGAGAAGACACTATGGAAAGGTTGATCTTTCAGGGTAAACTTAATTGAATGAGACGTAGATTACGTTCTGCCAAATGGTAGATAGATGAAATCTTGGAGCAGCTGTCCCTCTTCGACAAGTCATCCGAAAAGCCATAGAAAGTTAGGTTCAATGAGAGGCACTACATACATAGGTTACAAAGCGTCTATTAAAACGTAGTGACAAAGAATGAAAATTCTGAACTTATACTTTTTTGTACTGCGCATAGTTTGTTCCTGGCATTCGTAAGTTTTCCATCATATCATCATTCCTTTTGTGTTTCGCTTTAAACTCATATATTGTAATATACTTATGATTTGCAATAACATTGTTGGTTTTCGCAAACAATTCTCTTTAGCATGTTAGGCAGTTTTTTATTTTTATAGAAAGCAACCCTTTGGCATTTACATTAGCTTGTCACTGATATAGCAGCCGTGTAGAGCGTTCTTTCTATTCCGAACGTTATTGGCCATTTTAACGGTTTATATTAAGGATGCCAACTCGTTACCGACGGAATTTATCTCGGCGCTAAACTGATTTCGTTTTGTACTTAGGCGCAGTCAATTTGGCATCAGATTAATTTTGTATCCGTTGGCCCATTTTCGGGCAGGCAAAACATTAGAGGTTCGCGGAAGGTTTACTTTTTAAAGGGCCCTTAATGGAGTTGCACTCCCCGTTAATATTAAGAATAGGTGGCTTCCTCCGATCGCGTAATCTGAGAAGGAGCAGCCCGAAGAATTCCCTTTGTTTCTCATTCATAATGTAATTACGGCTACGCCACTGCGTAACGACTATTGTGATGTAATGGTGTGCCGGAACAAAAGTCCGAATCCGTTTAAAGCGTAATTTTTCGGGTTTAAACGTGGTTTTCGAGTCGTGTATTTCAATAAGGCAAACGACAAAAGTTTGAGGAGTAACCATCAAGATAACATCGCCAAAGTAATTGAAGCTTTAACTTCCTCTTTATAATTAAAGCGGAGTACAGTGCGGTAGCAAAAATGGCACATTGTCAAAAGCCGCATCCAAGATTGTTTTATTCAGTGTTTAGCGCTCTGATTTATTGTCCGTTCCCATGCGTCTCTTTTAATTAAGTAGAACGGAGAAATACTCGTTACTTGTACCTACTTTTGTTGTTATAAATAGTGGCACAATTACATGCTGACTGTATAACGTATTATGTTCTGCGGGTAATTGTTTCTCGATTTGGTAGTTTTTAAAGACGTTGTCTCGTACAAGCGCATTTCCGACGTTTTAATATTAAGCGAACGACCCAATATCGCAATATTAATGTCTCCAGTACGTTATAATAAACTTTCAGGATAAGACGAATGATCCCGGAGCATGCATTGCTCGAGACAAGAGGTCGATATTATTTCCTCCCGTTTAATAAGGGATTGATATTTTGCAACCCTCGTGTCTATATTTTTAAGGCGGACGAATGTTTGAAGCACTTCGGAATTAATTATGCAACATCTGAGTAGTAGGAAAGTTTGTTATGGAAGATCCCGCTAGTTTATAAATCTGAACTTGAACACTGTTTGGAAATCAGTCGATGCATTAAGGGAGTGTTTAAAGTGGCGCGGTTTCGAAGCAGAACCCGGAATGACAAAAGCAACCCCTTAGCCACTTACGCTGTTTCCGCGATGTATTAGCCCTTGTGGCTCGTCCCAGGACAGTGCAATGTAAAGTAAACAGATTAGTTTATTATCCGGTTATACTCGGCTGTAATATCTTTGGTCAACAGTTCCGATATAATTAATGTAGAGATTATTATTCGTGGTGGTTCATTATTCCGTGAAGAGCAGCCGTTGTAATCCCGTCCGGGTCGAATCATCGTTGGTAAACACATTGTCACCGAAATTACCCCCATTCAACTTATTCCTTTTGAGGCGTTCGAGTTCGAATTGCTCCGATTTTATTTCAAACTAGTTAGTAGAAGAGGCAGCGTTTCATTTACCTAACTCGATCTAGGAGACAACTTCGATTTAGAGTCGAATCGATTCTCCCTTCCGTAACACATTTTATGCAATCTGCCACGGAGACCCTTCCTTACTTAGCTCCTACAGTGTTGTTTGCAAGCCATTAAGAACTCCCAGAGTTTAATCGCGTTTTAAAACACCTGATGCGACAATCGCCGACTAAATCCCTATGTATAATGCTTGTCGTTAGTAACACTTCTGCTCACACGTACGAATCGTCTCCATAATAAAGTCAGTAAAATGTAATCGTTGCAAAGTACTTGTACATATACTTTTTTAAGATTATAAATTGCAGTTGAGTTATCAATATTAAAATCAAATTGGAACCTTTTTGTTTTGTGTGCCTCACACCTTGTGAATTCACGGAAGGATTTTTATAAAAGGTATGTATATGTAGGTCAGTGAACAATAACGCCACACGTGTTGTTTGGGTATCTAACTATTCTTCTTGGATGTCGAAAACGAAACATAAATGAAATAGTTTGATGAAACACTTTCCAATTCTTTAAAGGTACATAATTAATAAACTATATGCTGTACAAAAAGTTAATAACCAATGAAAATATATTTTCTAGCTTTCTGGTTTCTGTAATAGCATTTTTTGTTGTGTAATGGACGGTATTTTAATTATAGTCTTGTTCCACCGTTTTGATAGAATACTAATTACTTCAAACCGTCTAGTTTAGCATGTATTGATGATTTTAGAAGCATCTCTTTCTACTCCCATTCATATTGCAGTTCAACAGTTGCCATAGCTTCAAACTATCTGCTACTCTTTCCATTTTTCATATTTGATCATTACTGAACTATTGCTATAAGGAATAGAGAAAAATAAAAAATTAAGGAAAGACATGTAGAAAATACGGAAAACGGAATTAGTGGCACGAATTGTCAAAATCGAAGAAGTGGAGAACATTTAAAACTTTAAAACGATAAATAGGAAAGTTTGCCAAAGAAGTGAAGGTTGATGGGAAATGTGAAGCAAATGATACCGGTAGCCCAGCAATACTTCACGGACAAATTATGGTTAGAGGCCGATAAGCAAGAAATAATTAAGACCAAATCCAATTTATTTTATACAATTATTAATATTACACAAAGGAAAAGGTACTAACCTTTGGGGGAATCGAAGGAGAACAGTATAACTGAGATTGCAAGAAAATAGATGTGTTGGGGGTAAAAAGAAACTAAATAGTCCTACCAATACGAATAAAACGATGACGGCAAAGGCATAGCATCACGAAAAGGCAACAGAAAATAAGATCTTTATAGATTGTAGAAAATGGAGTGTACGAACATCCAACATTAGAGGATTTGCAGACAAAGAAAGGGGGACAACACAAGACTTTACAAGAATGAAAGCTATTATTTTAGCAGTCACAGAAAGTAGAGGATGCGGATGTGTCACTTTAGAAGGTGGGCATACAATATGGTTCTCTAGAGTTGTAGAAAGTGAAGAAGATCAAGCAGGAGTTGCGTGTATAGTAGAGAAGCAACATACAGAGCAAGCAGTGGAGTGGGAATTCAAGAGGTGAAAGATCAAGAAAGTGAAGTGATCACTATAATTATAGTCCATGATTCGACGGAGGATGAAAGAAAATAGTGCAAGGAAAAATACTGGGTGGATTTGCAGGAAACAGTAGACTAGAATAAAGTAAAATGAATAATTGCAGGCGACTTGAATGGACGAGTGAAGAATAAAGCAGTGGAATCGGTAAAAACTCAACTAGACAGAAAATATTGATTTTTATATACTTAATGATCTAGTCGTGTCAAATACTTTTTATAAGCACAAATATATGCAGTCGTTTACCCGCGAGGTTGCACGATTAATTATTGATTTGATGGTTGTGAAATAATTTTAAGCAGGTGATTATGGATGTAAGGGTCAAGCATGAATAGGAAATTGGTAGATATTATAATGTAATTGTTGCAGTGGTCATGATGGATGTGAAATAGAAGTTACAAAACAAGAACAAGAGAGGAGAATATAAACGCTAAAGATCGCAGGGCGCAAATATTTAAAATGTGTATAGCAGAGAGGTGGAAGAGTACTTAGGAAACATTAAAGGTGCTGTTAATAATTTGGATTATATTGAGGAGTGTAGTGGAACGACCATATAATAATGGAAGTTATCAGCAAAAACGCATTATCGAAGAAGTATCTACAGAGAAAGACTCAGGATGGTTATCAACAGCATAAAGAATAGTTTATAGAAGTATTAACGAAACAAGGTAAACAAAAGTCTTGGGAGGATTTTGGAAAATGGAGAAAAACAAAAACAGAATGTGAAGTTCGTTCATGCAATGTTGAAAAACCTTGGGACAATGTAAGAAAATGCCGTTTAAATCAGTATTGATAAAATGGCATTGTATTACCACAGAAGAGAATGTGATGATGAGATGGATACGGCATTTTAAAGACGTTTTGAAAAACCAAGCTAACCAAGCCAAGAATTGCAAGAGGTACTCAGAATGCTAAAGGAAGAGAAAACGGCTGGGTACGATATGTTGAAATTAGAATTTCTGAAATGCACACGACAGGATGGTATAGCTCTTTTGCACAAAGCAATTGAGTTATCATGCAAACAAAAAAGTCGGGTGTTATGCATACAGATGATTTACTTCTGATATCGGAAAGTAGCAAGAAAATTTGAGAGTATGAATAGAAACACCCCCGAATTTTGGCATGAAGATTAATTTCGAAAAATCTGAAATTATGGTAAAGGGAAGATAAAACAGTGTTTTAGGGATTATGTTGTGCTCAATAATCAATAGTAAAGGGCAGTTAAACAACAAAATTATCAACAACAATTTTGTAATAAACTCCTTTACGGTCAGAATAAATCGAAAAACGCGAAATTGGCAAGAAAACAAAGACTCAGATTTATCGAACGATATTTGTGGCAGCACTGATTTACGGCTGAGAGTCTGTTTTGTCACAAAGACTGAAAAGTAAGTTGTCATACTGTGTAACGAAGATTCTTAGAAGAATAGATCGAGGGAGTCCGGATAGGTAACGAGAACATTAGAAGAAGGTTAAAGGCAGGAGAGCTCAATGTAATCATAGCAAAAGGTCGCCTCCGATGGTTTGCACATCTGATGAAAAGAATAAAAGAAGAGGTAGACCAGAGAACACCTGGAACGCATAAGTCATCATATCGCTCGATCAATTGGGAAATACTTGGAGACAAGCTAAGCAGACGGCTTAGTATTGTAAGAGATGGAAGAAACTTTATAACAGCATGTGAACCACTTCACCTCTACACCGAAAAGTAGAAGAGAAACGGATTATGTATATACCGGGTGTTCATTCTCAAAGCTTAACATAGACAATTAACATTGTGCACGATTTTTAGGTATTTTTACATTGGATCTATACTACATCAGTAAATATTATTATTATTATTATCTTTTGATGTGAAATAATTTTATCTTTCTACGAGTATTGGTACCATTACCTTTCCTATACGATGATTTGGCAAGCAGGAATCAGCAAGCTTTATAACTGCAGGTATTTTCTTTGATATTAGAATCTTTGATTTTATTCTAAGTTTTGCGAATCATGTCCAAACGTGTATACTAAATTAAATATTTATCTATGTCAAGCGGCCTTAATCTTTTGGAACAAACGCTGTGCTACTTTTTACTCTTTCCTGTGTGGTCAAATCTTCTATAACATAAAATTTATAGATTTCTTTCTACTTCCAGAATCTTCCGATCAAGCGTCGGCAACAATAATTTGTATTAAATGCCAGTCTTTCGTAGCTACTGCTTGGAAGACTCCAGCTAGTCTGTTATGTTTTTTAGCCATTACAAAATGTTTCCTCTAACCCATTACTTACATTAAATGTTTCCAGATCAGTCGAAATATTTAGTCCAAACATTGGTCCTCTAACTACAGCAGCGTCGATCTATATTCATTATTTGTTATACATTCTTATTTGTTTTTACTCTTATAAGCCTTTTTTGACTCAGATATGAAACATAATGTTGTCGCTAGTGCATTACGTTTCACAGTCATATAACTGGTAAATTCGAACAGATATAACTTTTTTTATATTTTGCAAACGCTGATGTAGCTATTTGTATTTTTTTATTTCTTGGTGTTGATTTAGTTTTGTATTTATCTAATTTCGCGAAAAAAGGGAAGAAAAAATTCTTAATTTGTCCAGTATATAGTAGTTGCAATACATGATTATTTTATTCTTGGTAATATCGGGATGCCTTAACATCACAAATTGGCCAAAATAATATAGTGCTTTATAACGCAGCAGAAACTAGTGAGCTTTGAGCACGCCCGTGGCTCAGTTATTCTAGGGACGCCGCTGATTCGAAATATTCGCCTCGGAGCGCGGAGTTCGAATCCCAGCGAACTACATTTTTTTTATGGCAAATTGATCAAATTCGCGCCAGGGAAGTTCCGAGTAAATCCCTTTACAGATTTTTATAAATTTAGAGGTACCTCTTTTTATGTTGCTCATGCAATAGAAAACTTTAGTACACTTACTTAAGTAAATTTTTAAGAAAAACGCGAAAAACTGCTCTAAGTCTATTTGAATCATGTTCATGTTTTCAAACCAATGAGCCATTTCATATTAAGTAGTTCCATTCATACAAAAAATAAAAGCAGTTTCTGAACAATACATAAATCCATAGCAAAACGTTCTGAATCAGCCAAAGCCTTATCAGAATACTTCAGTTAACGAGTTAACGACGCAATTAATAAACTGGCGAAGTAGAATGACAAGATGCAGTTCGGCGCAAACCAAATCATAGTAAGTCTATAAATTAGATCATATAAGATCTGAAAACAAGCAATGCGAATGTGTAATCATGTGAAACGTATACACGAAAATGTGGAAATTCAGGGAACTGACAAATACACAAGGTTAAATTGTCAAGCAAGCAATAATAATGGCTAAAATTAAACAAATTGTCTGAAAGCGTGTGGTCATATGAAGCGTATGCCCGAAATAATACCCTAAAGATAAAGGGGGGAAAGTGGAGATTAGACAAATGATCCAAGCAAGTGGCTTATGTAATATATCGTTTCATGTTAAGAGAAAGCGTGGATAAACATTGATGCTCAAGTGATCCTGTCCCTAGATTTAATCGTGGCTGGGTTGTTTTAAATAGTTTTTAAACGGAGAGAGCTGGCTAATTCTAATGTAGGAAACAGAGCCTCCACTATTACTATGCCCCAGTAAATCACAGAAGTGATAAATATCCAAAGAAATTATATGATAAAGTTATGTGAAGCAATAATAATGACTTAAATTCTGCAAATTGCTTGAAACACTATTGTCATATGAAGTGTATGCTTGACATAATACTGTGAAAAAACTGGAACAGGTCAGTCAAATGATCCAGAAAAGTGCCTTATGTGGAATGAACAAAAATATAGATACACATTGACGTTCTCGTTTTTAGCTTAGTTTATAGCAAAACAAAGAGAAATTTGTCTAATTTTAGTGTGTTAAAAGTATATAATGTACAAAATACAATTATAGGTCGAAAGCAATAGCAGAAGATATGCTCGAAAGGCGAATTTGACTGGTAATTTAAACCATAGTATTGATATTTATTTAAATATTGAGGCTTCATTGAGCTAAATTGTATACCAGACAATTATAAAAAAAACTCACAAGTTAGAGGTCTAAAAACTAAATTTTTCTCCTTTACCCACTGCCAAATTTTATTACAACAAAATTAACTATCATGCAAGGCTACTTGTAAGTTGCTGTTTTTGCATGGGAAATATAGTAAGAAAATAAATTGTGTGTCTTGAAGACAATTTTTCCTATATTGCGGTTGCAGAATTAACTGACACATGCATAAGGACCTTACAAATTAATGAAAGCCGAAACACAAGACTTTTATTTGAAGTGAAATGTTGGCTGAGTACCAAAATAAAACTAAAATTAAATTAAATTAAAATGTTCTCTGATTACCTGCCATTCAGTTGTTTTATGTTTGCTTATCGTAAACACACAATTCACCTCAGTTTAGAGTGAAGACTAAAAAGAACAATTTGTCAGTTCTAGGAAAATTCGTTAACACAATTCATCTATTGAAAAATACAACACACGTATAGGACATTGTTTAGAATTAGTAATGTAGCAAATGCTTTACAAACAGCTCACGGATATCGTAAGCCCTTAAGAACGTCAACCCCCAGGATCGCTCATTTTCCGGAAAAACAATCAAGTAAAAGCTTACCAAATTAAGAAGAAACTCGGCTGTAGCCAGCACTGTACAAAAGGGTTTGAAGCGTCTCACTTCATTGGCAGTCGTGTGAGCATTCACTGTGTTTGTTTCCGCTTTTTTCTCAGTAGTTTTATTATATTTACGTGTGAGTGAGGCACCAAGTTAACGTAATTTCTTCATTAGTATGGTGCAAATTGAATTTTGAATATTTGTAAAATAATTTAGTGCATATCAAACCAATTATAACTGAAAATAGGTTACATGGTGTTCCACAGGGCACATTTTACGCCCTTGACTTTACTTACCTTTAAGACATATTTAACCGTGGCAATAATTCAACTGATTTAGTAATTGCCGAATAACAGATAACATTTATATACAGTTCATTCAATTGTCTATTTATTCAATGCCTTGACTGGTGCTTTTAATGATTCAGTTGTGGATAATATTTGAACTATTGACATGTGTGAAGCGAGCCGTCTGTTTCGAGGTGTAGTTTCAATAAATTTAAGTTTTAATTAACTGAAACGCATACTAAATAACTAAATAGTGTATTAAAGATCATAAGCTTTATTGCTGAGGTTAACATTCCGATTTACTGTATCTGGTACTCTGGTGAATAATATACTTTTGTTCTTTTCTTCCAATAGTCGAGAAGTGTATTTACTATTGAATTTTCTAATAAAACCGATTATGAATAGCCTTAGTCGCTCCCCTTATCTAAAGATTAAACCTAATCGTTTTTAATCCATATGTATAAACATTCATATTGTATATAGCATATGAATTTAAAAAAATGTTTGAACCCTGTTAACAAATTTCCTAAAAATTTTACACAACTTTAGGTCTGCCCTCGCATCCTGTATAAAATTAGATGCGAGTGAAACTTCATTGCACTCTATCCTGTCAATAGTTCCTGTACACTCTGTTAGAAACAACCATTAATCATCGAGCGTGGCTGAAGTAACACAAAATTGTGCCATTTGGTACTACGGCGTAATTATGAAAATTTCCAGTACATCATCATAGTAGATATTCGAGACAAAATCTGATTAAAACGTGGTGTAAGGATAGCAGCTGACTTTTAGTAGGAGTTGTTAAATTGTGCGTTGTTGTAATATAAGATCACAGTGATTTATAATCAACATTTATTGCGCTGTAACATATATTATAAAATATAAAATCTATGATTACAAGTATACTTATTTCCTATTTACTTATTTGATAGCTCTGATCTGTGGCTTTTTGACATTGAAGCGCATTTTCTTGAAATGGAATTATAAAAATAGAACGGGAATGGAATACGCTTCTATCAATTTTGGGTAATTTCAGGTAGATATAATAGACAAACTTCTCTGGATAAAACTGTTCAATCCAAATTAAGATACTGGTTTATGTAGTTTAGCATTCCTTGCATTGCTTTAGTTGAAAGAATTTGCTATTATAACTTATAGAGTCCCGATATAGAAATTAGTTACCGACCAATGAAGTAATTAAATTACCAGACATTTCAGTTACAATATCGTTTAATTGAGCTAATGGTTCGTTGTTATGGAAACCATTATATTATAGGTCTACCGTACTATACTCTGTAATCTCTACTTACCGCATACATATTTTTCACTTCGTACACAATAATTATTAGCAAGATACGCTGATACAGCGTTGGAATTGTAAATATTGTACGAAATTATGTTATCTAACTAGTCATAGGAAACCATAAATTATACTTATATTGTTCTCTGAATAGCCTATTGAGTCATGTAACTTAATAAGGTCTTACCTAATTTTTGGCATTCTGGAGATTTAATACGCAATCGCGGTCAATGATTTATTAATTGACTTATCTGAAGGTAATTTAATTACCTGATTAGTTTCAATTGCCACAAGTAATTCAAATATTTGTAAAGTAATTTAAATACTTTAGAGTATATTATTTATTAGAAAGTAATTGAGTAATTGAATGTAGTAATTAATTATTTTCTAAAAGTAATTGTCAAGCAATTTTTAACAAAAACGGCAATTACCAATTACAATTATCGTACGTATTTAGCAAAATAAGAGACAAATCAACAAAAATAATTTAATTAAAAAGTAATTAATTACTGCCCAGTTCTGTGTATTACCATGAATGTAAAAACTGATCTGACCCTCTGAACGCTTTCATGATATTTTTTAAGGAAGCAAACCTAGCAAACACATTTGAAATAAGAAGGACTTCCTTTAATAGTTGTATTAGTAGCATCGACGTTGCCAGATATTTTGAGAGCGCTTTGATATTATTACATTAAATCAAATTTTAATACTGCTCTCATAACCAATCCAGTAATCAAATAGAGCAGAATTCAGGAATAAAATCTTATGGTCCATCTTGTTGATTAGAATGGACAAGATTTCCACCTTCTCTTCTTGTTCATTTTGAAGTTGGGAAGATATTGAGAGTTACTTGAGACAACCTCTCACAAATGTAACCATTTCATAGCAAGGTTTAGTTGAGAGCAGATGTTTCCAAACTGTGGTACGCGTATCACTGGTGGATAGCAAAACCCGTTCGTGTGATACTCAATCGCATTATAAAACAAAAATATCTACAAGAAAAGAGCTTCGCTAGGGATTAAGTTCAATGTTAGTTTAGGGACTGACGGCAAAGGAAAACTTCAGCGAGTACAACAAGAAGCGTAAGCCACTACAACACTTCGACACAAACTGACTTAAATGCTGTTTCAAGGAGTCCAAACAAAAATATCCAAACTAGCGGATCTTCGACCTTATAACAAAGTTGAATGCTACCCAGGACCAGCCTAATCTTCGCGCCCGGTGTTGCAGCGTTCACACATCCGAATTGTTTCGAGTATCGCCGCTAACTGCCTGCATGCCATAAACTTAAGCGGGAATTCAAAGTTCTCCGATCAAAAACATACTAAGCGTCTCTAGCTATCTCACTTCAATAATGGTATCTGGTAGCTGTTCTCACAACGGAAAGTTTTTTAAACAAAACTGACGACAAATGAGAAAAGCGCAAAACACCTACGTAGAACACCTGTATCTGGTGCACGCGGAGCATGTAATGTTGAAACGGCAGATTTCATCACACTCAATTCATACAGCCCATACAATTTCCTGGTAAATGTCCTGACTAGCCGGTTATCGGGCGCCGATACATATCGGGTTACCGTCTTGATGGCAACAGAGACGTGTTTCGACTGCGATATAGAAACGACAAATTTCAAAACTGTACTCACGGCGGCTTCTGTTGGCTAGTGGCAGAATTTTCACTAAACGTGACATGCGCCAAGCAGAATCTTCAATTTATGACTTGCTTTCGTAGATCCCTGCAAAGCAATTATGAAGAAGCAAAAAGTCGTTAGTTGTCTTGTAAATTAAAAAAAAACACATTGGAAGCCATATCACAAAGTTATTGTGTTTCTGTAGGGTATAACTGAATTCACACTAAATAAGATTTTACAGACAAAAATTTGCCTATTATCTAATTTTCTTCCAAAGAATTGGAAGAGTGAAATACTATTAATTGACATATGGCCTAGGTGAAAAAATAAAAGTCTTGACATTGGCCGGTTTTGCATACTACATTAGATAGCACCCCTTAGATATGAAAGAAAGTTATATAAAATCATATAATAGCATTTCAGAACTTGCTAGTTATATTAAATTACAACATCAGGCTAAGACCTGTGCAACCGCAAATGACATATACATATAACGCCAAGGCCGGTATCTGAGATATAGTATACACGCTATTTCAGCAATTTAGAGTTATTTAAATACTCGCACTTTTGTGGTAATAACAATTGAGCCAAAGATAGATTTGACATGCTCAGTTTGAGTTGCTATGATCTTAGTAAGAACTGACATAAGTTTGAGGCATAATGCCTTTGTCGATAAAAAACAGAAGTGATAATGGCATGTACTTACAGTTTAATTAATGATGAAGTCCAGCGATCGGCAGGGGAGTCATGTTTGTTGCATTTTTCTATGAAGACTCAAAGCCAACTGACTGCATGATTCTCAGAATCCCAAGGTCGACGCTCGAAAAAAGAACTAGCATCAAAAGGAAGGAAATTTCTGGCTACGTACAGGCGCAAATTCGGGAAACTGATTAGCTCAAGAAAGAGCCAAAGCGTTAACTCAGGAATGCTGAATTTAAGCTTTCGTGAGAGCCCAAATAGCTGCTTACTAACGGTTTCTAGACCAAACTAGCCCATACTAAAAGCCCTAAATATTGGAAAATTAGAAAACGAAATTATGCTCGCAAAAGCATTCTTACCAATGATGTTCATGGCCTAATTTATAAGCAGCATTGCAGCGATTTCGATGAGCGGAAGCGCAGAGCAATGCAGACTAGATAACCAAAATTAATCATGCTACAAGCGGCTTCGCTTGCTTGGAAAACAAGAACGCCTCTCGAAAAATTAATACTATACCAGCTATTGCACGGCCAACGCGGATTGAAAATCGACGACAAATTCAGACGCGAAAATGTGCAGGTGTTTATCGCTCCGCACACACGCCTGCTGCTATTAGCTTGACTCCTCTTACTACAAAATATAGCTACAAAGTGGTCCAAAAATCTGTGTTAACTGCATTAACGCCCTTTTGCAATAAAATTGAAACGGGGCGTTACACTGTTGGTATTATATACAGTGAATCCTAATTATATATGTAGCTGTTACAGTTCATAACAGACATATGGTAGTATTTCCTTCATTCTATTATGTGCGTGTAACACATGCTTGTCCTAATATTCGTCAGTTATACTGTAAATTACTAGAAATAAACGGAGGTTCATCTAAATGAAGGTGACACATTATAATGTATGGCTTACAGTCATCAGTTTAATTTTTAGTAATTTTCCGACGCTTTTCATTCTTCCTTAAAATATGAGAAAAATAGGTATTATGGCACAATAAAAGTAATAATGGTGATGGATTAAACTGATGCACGCTAAAGTCAAATCGATATGGTATAGTCCGACAATTTTGTAGTTTAATATAGATGAACACTGCAGAGTCATTTTTATAGCACCGAAATATACCGCTCCGTTAATTTATCAAAACGTTTCGCCTGCAGATATGATAGTAACGAGAACAAGTAAACGCAGGGCGATTATTTCAGCTACAACAAATAGGTACCTGATGTAGATGGATGTTGCTATAAAGTGTAAAACAGTTTCGGTAACTACTTCGTTATATTACAGAAACTTTTGAAGAGTTTTAATACTACTGCAGCGTCCAAACAAATTTGCTTTGTAAACCTAAATACTTTGTAAAGTTATAACTTTATCTAGATTTGTCAGCACGCAGCCTGAAAATTGACCGATCTCGATAGTTTTATTCGCATTTACCTACAATTATTCTCTGTGTTCAGTAAAGCGCGGAAATTGATTTGAAAACGACGCGTTCCTGTAAACTGTAAGGTATAAAGCGAATTTTTCGATTCGTTGCGTAACTGATTTTAAGTGGCTGTATTATGAGAGATAAAATTGTTTTTTCCATTTTCTATGGTTACGGATATTTCGTGAGCTGCGTGTTTAACAGTGCAGAAAACAAACCTTATCAAGTCTAAGAATTATATAATTAAAACGTCATCCTACGCGCAATAAAAATACCTTCGTAAATAAATTATAGCGTGACTGCTTAATCAAGCCATTTGTTAGAGCAGAAATTGAGTGATCAGCAAGAATGCGGAAAGATAACTGAACTTCGCAATTCCTCAACAATGCGTCGCTTTAACAGCAAAAAGAAACGCAGCTAGAAAACTAGATTTCAACCTCAGCAGGCCACCTCGAGGAACTAGATTAAAGAGCCGCTACAAAGAAGTTACGACGCTGCTCTCAAGATCTATAGGAGTGCATTCCGCTAATCATGAAGAAGGAGCAACTTCGACCAACAATGGAAGTAATTCCAACCACCTGACGCAAACTCATTTCACTCCACTAAAAAATAATATATCTCACCTAATCAATAAAAAACCAAAAGCGGCAGTGGCGTAGAAGTGTTTTTTTTTCAATTTTATTTTCCAGTAATCTTTGTCACTGCATATAGTTTGAGTTTATTATTCGAACAAAACTGGCAATTTTTGGTTTAAAAACAGAATAAATTAGTCAGAATAAGGGACTCATTTATTTTCTTTTGCTGTTTAAGTTTAAGTTCCTGTTTCGTAGCGATGACGAAAACTTCACTATACAATTATACATTGTTGTATTCTACACAATTAAGACAAGGCAGTTAAAGTTTTTCCACATTCCTATCCCTACTCTTGATGCTGCCGCTAAGAAGAAGAAGGTAAAGATTAAAGGCATTTCAATTCCCCCAATTGAAGGAGAACTGCTTCTCTATTCAGATAAGAACGGAAATTACAGCATGAGAGAAAAGAGGGTGGATAATGAAAGAAAGGTCAGGAAATGGAGAGTACTTTGCTGGAATTTGTTTCAGACAAGGTACCTACTCTGTTAACTCAGGAAAACCACTTAAAGCCTGAATCAGAGAAGACAGCCTCCACGGGAATTTAACTCAGGACCTCCCAATCTCGTACTCTTTTTATATCATTGACTTAGGTTCTTCAACCATGCAGTGAGCGCTCTTCCTAATCTCCTGTATTTTCCTTGGACCATTAGTTGCACTGGATCCAGGAATCTTAATGGTTTCCAAAAATCATGTTGTTCTGTTATTACATGTATGCATTCGAGTAGGACTTTTTAAGCTTCTACTTGGGAGAGAAAACATTGCACAATAAAAAAATATTGAAAGCTAGACAAAGAAAGTGGAAAACCAAAAAGTAGAGATAGCCTAACGGCAAGAAATATACACAAAGAAGACAGTGGAAAACAATGAAAGAAGAACGACCAAAGACAAGAAGCAATCGAAAAGATTAGTGCACAAAACACAATTATATAGACAAACTAATACCTAGACCGAGGTTACACAGAGGAAACCGATCAGATACTGCTCCACAAATGAACTGGACCACCCTATCCTCAAATATCAACTGAAGAATTAACAAAATAATATTCATAAAATTAAAAATAATAAAATTATAAAAAAACTATATTTCACAAAAATAAGAGATATCTCAAAAAAATTAAAATTAATAGTTCTTTGAGTCTCTTCGAAACGTTTAAAAATGTTTGGCAACGATTTGGCATACTTTGTATGCAATGTGCTATCAACATTTGGGCAAAATTCAAAATTTTCAAATGATAATATTTTATTAATAGACCTAGTTTTATTTAAACCAAATTCTGAAAAGAAATGCTTTTTATAGTGACACAATCATGAAAGGTTACCAAAAATGCCATGACTGATCTTTTGGAAAATATTTTTAAAAATTGCACCAAAATATGTAAATGGTCCAGTTCATTTGTGGAGCAGTATATATTCACAGAATATTGTAATGTATGTCTCGTATTGTTCTGTTGTTACATGTATTTGAATAATTTTTTAAGCATATGGAATTAATGAAACTAGAAAAAGCAAGAATTGCCACTAGCGGAGATAAAAGAACACTATAGTATATGCAATAATATGATAAATATGTGGAGAAAAAACATATAGACAAACTAGGAAACAAAAAACAACTATAGAAGCAGTAAAAGATGTATCCAAAGTACTTTACTTGGTGAAATTATTAGTGAATTATTGAAATATGACGTTTGACAACGGTAGCATGTTGCAGGACAATACAATACTTAAAACACACAGCAGCCCCTCAGGGGGGCAACAGTTTGTTACTTGACTTTACTTGATTAGTAAACTCCCCAAAAGCGTGTCAAATCTGATGTACGTTTACTTTTAATGCTTAGATTAGCCCAACACATAGATGTTTTGCCTTGCATAAGCTACATCGGTTAGTGGGTCAGTTGCGCCAGTAGGTGAGTTTGCTGAACGACAAGTTGAAGCTAGAAAAGAGCTTAGACATTGAGTTATTTTGGCTACACGAATTTTTTTTTGCATTTGGATGTACTCTAGAATCTGAGATAAGGAACAAGCTGTGCTTTGGGTCGAGGCATACTATAGCGCTCGCCGTTAGGACTCAGCTTTGATGATATTGATACTCTCTCTGCTAAATACTGTACAATTCTTAACAGAACATAGGAGGAAATACAGTAAAACAAACTAGAAATATGACAAACATCTACTGAAGATTTCAAATTTTCAATAAGGGTTACATAATATGTACAAACAAACTTAAAAAGGTACCTTTGAAGGGAGGGGGGGGAGCGTCATTTGGCTTTTGGAGGGCGTCGTCACAAGCGCAAGGGAAAAAAACGAACCAAACGTGGAAATGCTACCGGGAGCATTCGTCTTCAACGATGGGGTCCAACTCAAATGCTGTTGCGATGAAATAGCTGGGAACGATGACAATTATTGCATGTATTGCATGGGAGGTAGTAATAAAATAGCCTAACAAATTAACTATGCGTGTAAGAGAGAGTAGTCCAACTCAAGCTGCACTGTGGGCCTGATAGTATACTCCATAGCTGGTAATGTGGTCGGGAAACCTTGTATGTATTCGGCTTAGTCGTACTTAAAGACGTAATTTAACCATATTCGGTCCCCTACACTAAATGACTAGCAATTTTCCGCCCGGAATTCTGCACATCGCTCCAGTAAGTCCCCGAGTTGAATACCAATCCAAGCTGGAAGAAATACAGTCTCCCCGCTCGCGCGCAGGTTGTAATGGCAGAGGAAAATTGGGTTTTAGTCAGGATGCTTAAAAGAACTAGTATGGAAAAGCAAATACATATTGGTAGATGGTACAGTGAGAATAGGTAGAACAGCAAAATAGTCGATAGGTTTACCTAACAAGAGAAGAAGAACTGGAACGAATATATTGCCTTCTTCAAAAGACACTGTAATGAAAGTTTTTTCATGGTTCCAACGAGGGATGTATAATACGATGACATTTTTGGGTAGAAAATGAAATCAGATTGAAACATAACTACCTTGTAGTAGAATAATACATATCTTCATCATCATCATCATCAATCAGACTCTAACATTCATTGCTAGACATAAGCCACCAACAGGCGCTTCGATTAATTTCTATTTTGTGCCTTCTGCATGTAGTGCTCTGCTATTCTTCGATTATGGTCGTCTTCTTCTATTTCTATCCGAGTCTCTCGGCCCCCATTGTAGACTCTGTATGTTTCATCTTTCGTAATTTCTTCTGGCTGTATGCCCGGCCTATGTTCATTTTAATTTTGTTACTTTTCCTATAATGTGGCACACTCTTGTTCATCTCCTTATGTTTTTGCACCTTATTCTGTCTCTCTACAGCTCGTTCAGTTACTTTGTGTTTGTTTATTTAGGTTTTTGTTAATTTTAACGTTTATGCGAAGTAGTAGGTAAAACGCTCTATTCCCATTCTTATTTGATGGTCTAGATACACAGATTACAACTACTTGGTTTCCGATGTTCATTTTTTTACCCGATATCAATAATTTTGTGATAGGTTAGGATATATGACAAGTTATAGAATATAATCTACATGTGTCATAAATAGAATGAATTTGTAAGCAGAAAGAAATTATTGCTCAATGAGTTGTCGATACTTTTCAGACTGGACTACCGGCGTATTTAAAATTTATCAGATATTGAAAAATCTGCTTCCGAACAACTATAATGCTCAGATTCTGCACGAAAGCAAATTAAATAATTTGAAATGTTCACAGAAACTGTTTTAAATTATATACTTCCTGTTTTTTCGCTACGAAGTTCGATGGAAATTCATTCTTTCGTCTCGGGAAACACAAACCCCGTTGAGCTTACTCGGCTCTGCTTCGCGTTTGTATGAACGAAAATAAACAGAAGCTTGACGCGGTTAAAAATTGCCTAGAACTGCAACTAACAATTTATCCTTCTAAAAGTTCCTTTTTTGCTTCTGCTGACTAAAAGCCGCATTCGAAGGGAAACAATATCTATGGATCAGACCGCGTTAAATCTATGCTAGTTTGGAAATCATGCCGTGCAGATAATACGTGCGGCATTGTCGTCGTATTCCTAGCACACAAAACACGACAATAGTGATGCGATCGTTTTAGTAATATATCGAAACACATTAACAAACACGCATTTTTGATATCAAACCTTCTTGCTTAATAGATAAGTGACAATCAATAGTCCCCCAAAAAATCTCAAAGTAATCTATTTTGCACTATTAGAATTAATAAAAACGTAGTGTAATTCTATTGCTGGTCAGTAACTATAGAGCATAACCAGTGCTCTAAACACATCTTCTTATGACTTTTTCAAAAGTAGTTTGCTTTAATTAATTATGTAGAATCTCCACTCAATACTTGGTTATATCTAGTCATGAACCATAAAGTCTATGCTGAATATTCACCTAGCTATATATTGAGAGTGTAGTTACTAAACCCTATTTTAAATTATTATTTTAAGTTTTAAAAAAGAGTAATTAAAACGGAGTTCCAGATATATAGAAATGACCGATGGTTAAGAAAATTGCTGATAAACATTGTCGTCACTAACAGAGAAAATCGAAGATAATCCCACACAAAAAACAAGAAAAGCGGAAAGTGAATGAGTTGAAACAGGTGGTGAGGCTTCGTCTTTATTATAAAAAGGTGAAGAAAAATTCCACATATCATCAAAATATCTGTAATTTCACAAATCGACAATTTCTGCCACTTAATTTTTTCCACTAGTGGTTGATTACTCTGTAGGGTATATGGTTTGGCGGTAGTTTTTCCGGTACGGGACAACCTAAACGTTTCTAGAATTTTAAGTTGGCTAGCGATGGTAGCGGCAACCAATTGCTGGTACTAAAATGCGACTTTGAAGTAGTTTTGATAGTCGCGACGTTCTGAACACCTTCATTACACTTTACAGTTGTGGAACTTGTAAGTAGCATTTATTTGAGTATTAGATTTACTTTTCCCACACTTTGTTGCATGCACATCCATAAACAGTCTAAAAAATTATAACAATTCGATAGGTATTTAACACTTGCTCTGCGTCTAAGGCGATGTACTTTATTAGTTCTCCCTAAGTGTTAAAGCGTTTTTGAAGTTCTAAATTCCTGAGAACTTTAGGATATATGGGTACTGCGATGATCCTTCTTGTGGTACACTGGCAGTATTTTATCTTCGACTTTTCCTTGGCGAATGATTTAAATGCCGTTTTTTACCATTGATACGGGACAACATTCATAATTCCTTCAAAATAAAGAATTGAAATTTTTTACATAGCTTTATTGGCATGTGCTTACCTAATTTTGTATTCTATATTTCATAAAAAATAAACACCTATGACGTCCGTCTTCTTAACAAAATGTGAGGTTAAAAATGATATAAAGATTAAAGTTCGATGTGGAACCATGGAGTGGCAGCGGGAACTTTGAACAGGTAGCTTTCAGTATAGGGATAACTCTACGGGGACTACCGTTCAGTTCGGTATTTTGTAGTAAGTAACATATTTTTAGCTCTCATCATACTGTTGTCAAGTAGCAATTACTTTCAAGATATATTAATCCGTTAAAATAACTACAAAGCAATCTGTTCCGAACTACGTCATTTCTATAGATAAAAGTGACGATGCTGGATGAAAAACCATGAACCTTTACGTCGCAATGTATTAAACTATTTAATTTATTAGCGTTTCTGCAGGAAATATAATAAATTAATATATAATAATTAGTTTCAAGTTTCAAAGAACAATAAAAAGCAGTGAGCATCAAAGGGTCTTATATTCTCGCATGACGTTAAATATTTTAAAACCACATTTTACGTAAAAAATGTGCAGCACGTGGTCTAACTTAGACATATCACCATTATGTTTGACAGTAAACCTGAATTTGTTTTAATTTTTTCACTCATGCCATCGAGAAATAGCTCAAATTTTGCTCTTTAATATTGCTTTATAGTACATATTCTATTTAGTTTTTGAGCTAAGAAAATTTACACAAGATCATATAGAAATAAACGTATAACAAGAATAACAAAATCCGATGTAAACAAAGCAAGCAACATTAACCTAAAAGAGTAGTAAAGCTTCGTGAAAAATTGCTACTACTAAATTGGAACGTCGCCGCTACGTAACTACAACGTCATTGTAACGTAGGTAGATAAGTTTTACAAACCTCTCCTAAACGTTGCCTTCACCAAAAATTACCAGTTGGTCTCCTGCACGTTATTGGAATATTTCTGTTACGTGCCCGTGACCAGTGACAAAACACTTTAAAATTCAATAGTCGCCAGTACGTTGCAACGACTAATTGTGGGCAGCAGTAGCGAACCGATTATATTAGAAAGGACAATAGAGTTTATTGTATATTAAAAGAGCGTATGGCTTATGCATAACGCAGAACAATTCATTTAGATATGAGAAAAAATGGCTCTAACAGAGAAACTTGTGAAACTATGTTAATGTTTAGTATCTTACTCCCTCAACCGAATATAATCTTTAACTTCTAATAATCGCTGACGCATAGCATGATTTTATATAATTATGTTCTTGTTGTAATTTCTTATAACATTAAAAAACTTAACTCGCCACAACATTGTGGCCTTGGTTTGTAACATAGCTAGTTTTAAAACGTTCCCAACGTTATGTTGCTTTTTTGGTATTCACACCGTTTGATTACAAGTAAAATGTGTTGGTTAAAAAGTACTCACACAGTTTTTCATTAAAAGTTTTGTGTCATAGCTACTGAGTACTCTAGCATACTACTATTTTTGTTGTCTGGGCTTCGTAATCGATGATTGAGTTGCTCCATCAATAAATTAAAGATTTCTTACAGTTTTTATTTCAAAGCTTTGTATCAAAAATCTTTCCATTCGGAAAACCAATGTGACTACTACTATCAAACATTCTTGAATTGAATGCTTGCTTAACACACTATTATCTTCATAAAAACATTTAAAAGATAAATGATGAGCTGTTTGAATTATTTTAAAGTATTCAGAATGGAATTACACATTTATGACTTGCATTTATGATTTGCCTATATAATTTATAAATCGAAGATAGTTTTCAACCATGCCAATAAAATTAGCTATAAGCAATCACAGACACCATCCATCAAATTAGATTGGGTCGGGCAATGGTTTTGGAATAAAACCTAAATCACACCTAAGTGCCCGAAATTAAAGTCGTTAATCTGTCGATTATAAATTCAAACCCGTAATGATTTAAGGTGCGTCGGATTTAATACCTTCCAATTCAATTCCGAAACAAATGCAAAGTTCTGCCGGCGCAGGCGGCAGGATTCCTTGGAAGGGGTTTATAGTTTAAAAATTGCGTTAAGGCAGCAAGAAGAATCTCGGCGCCGAGAATGAAAAGGTGTAACAGGACCAGCTCCTGCAAGGGGAGGTTTGCGGGGGTAGAGGGTGATTGATCCGGCGGTCGCAGGTGTCGAACTCGCTCACCAGTCATTGTGGATGTTGAGCACGATTCCCACATTCCCGATCTATGTAGTCCTCAAAGAGACATTTGCCTCTTCCATACACATCGTGAAGCGACAAATACGACATTTGTATGATGCATCACAAGCACCTTTTGTATCGTATGCGTGCGGCGTCTCTATCGTACAATAAGAAGCTAGCAGTTGTTACACTTCCGATGGGCCCGTGGAAGTGTTAAAGCGCATCCTTGTGCAAACGTTATGCAAAATTAGCGACGCCGATCAATCGGCCCAATAGATTTCACACAAAGGCCCTTTGTACGTAGGAAATTTTATGTCTAGCAAATCACGAGATATCGAGGGATGAAAAGCAACGATTGAAATGATCACGTCAGGAGTGCAGTTCTGAAAGATACGTCGATTTGGCTGAACAAGAATGTGCTGTTTCGACGGGAACAACAAAGAGGGAATTAATTGGGTTATAACAACTGGAAGGGCCTAGAACTGTAATAATTAGCACTTAAATTGGGAACGCTTTAAATGACTGATTCCCTAGGGCGGCATTTGATCAAGTGACAAGATTAATATCCATGAAAATCACCGGAAGAACTACAAGCACATTGAAATAGCAACATGCTGGGTGTAGTAATACTAATGAGCAACTGTTAAGGGAGCTCGTTATGCAGGAGTGAGTAAAACAAGGCAACAATCTATGCTCATTACAAAATGGAAAATTAATTTAAAACGAAAGCAATGACGACTAGGGGTCTATGATATAGAAGCAACAGTAGGAATCATAAGGCAATTAAAACATAATGTAAACATATTAAGAAATAATCTTATGGAAAAGGTAATGACTATAGAAGCTACTGCTGGTAAGGTACAACACACTATAAAATCATTTGAAAAATTAAAAAAGAATTAAATGTAAACAAAATGCAAATATTTAAAAACCGTAACTAACAAAATGGAAAATTATATAAAAAAGCAGAATAAACATTGCAAACACAATATTCTATAAAGTGGATAACACCATAATTGCTATGTAGGAGCATGGAAGAAACTCAAAATAAATACTTATGAAGCAACTAAAAAGGGATCCCTAGGCAATATAATTTAGCTATTTACTTAAATGTCAAAAGTAACCAAAGCTTAGACGCCAGGTCAATCGATTTGCCGTGATACACTCTGTTGAACCATACAGAGTAGCCGAGATGAGATTTAAAGTAACCTGCAAAGAGATAATAAACGCCCAAGAAAACAACAGCTACTACGAACGTCAACAATACGTCTATTAAAACAGCGGGTCGTAATGCAACGAAAGACATGTTTTATATAAATATTTATAAAACATCTATTACATAACGAGCACATGAACAAATATAGTATCATCAAAAATTATTATCATCTAGTATGGCTGTGGAATAGTTTCGAATTTACGAATTCAACTATAAGTCACTTAAAAATCAAATTTTAAGTTTGACATTTAAGTATCAACATAGTTTCATTTATAAATTGGGAACTATTCCATATCCATACTAGTTGAAAATAATTTTTGATTATATTTTAGTATACAGGACTTATCCACGCGCATTTTTTATTATATAAGAGCGGTCGGAATCGATTCGTCGAAGAAGTAAAATGCTAGATGAAAATATTATCAACTGGCGCTAAAAGGACCTCCTCTAAAGGATGCCGATATGGCACAACTTGTCACATTAAAAATAATAAGTCTCGCAGATTGACCCACATATATTTTTGCAACTTTTCGTTAACTATTAGTAAGAAATGGAAAATACAGCATAAATTAAAAAAATACACTAAGAAAATAAAAGTTAGATAAACAACTGACCGTTGTTTACTAGTAATAGAAGAAATTACATTTAAATTTAATATCTGTAGTGAGCAACTTTCATGAAGGAAGTGTTTCTGCTGGAGCGCACTTGTGGTGTCACGTGTTCCGGCTTTCCCCAACAGATTTGTGGCAGATATCTTGTGGGATTATTTGTAGAAAGAACGAAGAAGACCATATAAGGGAGCGAAAACGAAAAAAGATCTAAAAATAAATTCGAGCAAGCGTTGACGGTACAAAACAGCCATAACAATTTTATAGTGGAGAATTCGTGCACTCAATAGGTGATTTACTTCTAAATACCATCAAATCCTAAATTATCAGACGGTTGCAGTAATTCACCAAACCAATAAGACCAAATTTGCATCACATTATTGATAATTATTCGGGGTAAGCTCACATAGCATTATCACAATGGAATTCGGAAAATAGGCCTACTCTGAAATTGTATTACAGAAAGTTTTCAAAAGAAATGCCAATAGAAAATCCCAAAAATTACTATATAGACAAGCTGAAATACACGACGACATTTAAAGTTATGGAGTTCAAAGCAGTAATTTAGAAAAAATATTTTCGCACTGTAACATTGTTCCTTGTGCTCTATACGTAAAGGGATTTCTAAAGATCACAGGATCACTAAATTTACCAATGTAGTGTATTTCGCTGTTAGTCTATTGAAGAAAAAGTGTAATCTCGATGTGTTACAAACAGTGTTACAAGCACAAGTTATAAAACTATCAATTTCGACTTCATTATTCTCTAAACTAATGACAAGGACATCGATGTATTGGTAGTTTCCTATATTCGCTTTCATAACTATAAAAAACGATGCACTTACAATATGACACATTAACATTTATATGATAGTTTACAACATAGGAGGTTGTGAGGTTTCTAGCTTACTCTGACATATAGCATAGTTTTTGCAAATGTTCGATATTTATTCTTTAAGCTTGGCACTAAATTGGCGAGAATTTCTAATTAATTTTTGGAAAGAAGATGCGCATTACCAAGATCTGACGAACTTCAACGTCTTCTAGAAGATCATTATTTCTGGTACACTCTTCAACAGTTGTGCCAAGATTTTATAGTCATTTTTAGCTCTATAACATCTCATATTTGCAATAGCACGACATACTAATATTTATCCACTTATAAACGGCATAAAATCACAAATATTTTATAAAATTCAGGGGCGTTGCTAATAATATATAACATCAATTCGGAACTGCTTCGAATAATGATTATCTGAAAATCGACTAATAATGCTCAACAGAAACCGTCCGACATTTAAACTTTAATCAAATCATAAACCATCGCCAGGATGCTGATTGGTTATTTTTGAAAGTTATTTGAGACAGAATCTGAATAATAATTCTGATGCTCGGATTACTTTATATTCTCGCGGAATTCAGGTGTTATTTAATGGGAAGATTGTCACAATCCCCGTGCACTTTCTATTTTTGTCTTATTCTAAGTGGCGATGGCGTGCATAGCTGCTACAATAAAAATTGATACTATTGTGGAAACCGTTATTTATTTATTTATGTACAAAATAACACTACGGTTTTAGAATTTAACATGTGGATGGTTTCAGACAACGAAATACCACCTTTATATGTTTGAATACATTACCTAACGGTAAGAAGTTTCTGTGATAACTTAAAGCATTCCATCTTCGTGAGTAAGTTTTTAATTCACCTGCATTCAATGTTTCATCCTAAAATTTTGAAGTTCGTAATCAAGGAATCTGATTGCAGCTTTATTACTTGCGAATTGACCTTTCAGAAATATAATTTTATTGGATGATGATGGAAAACAATTTAAAAATATAAACTTTTTGCTGTTACTAAACCTATTATTCGATAGATTGAACCTGATATTGATCAGCTTTGGTACAAACGATCTAGAATGTAAGATCTAAGTCAAAATTTTGTAAGACTTCAGCTTGACCATTTCGTTTGGCTAGTTTGATGTGTCTTCGAAATGGAGATACTTACATTTATGCGACTTAAATCTTTTCTACCTCACCTATCTGTTTTGCCGCAGGACATATCTTTTTCCCTTTCTCATTAAATTGGCGCCCGCGTCCCCACACTGCGCCCTCTATATTACAGCGGGAATTATCCCGTCCTCAATACCCCTGAGACGGCCTTCCCTCATCCTCATGTATAAATTATGCAACTGCAATATGATTCTCATATGGAAAATCGAATATAATTAAGGGTTCATTTCAACGGGAAAAGTGTTTTGGATCGCAAGTGATGACAATAAAATTATTGCATTTATTGCATTTAAGTTTTAATTGTTTCGTTACCTTCAGAGTAAATTTTGTGCTAGACTAGGCACTTTTTTAAATTTTATTCCAGAAAGGTAAGGCATTATAATCATTCAAAATTGAAAAATAGGTATACGTTTTGAGGCGACTTTTAAGATTGAATTTGGTTATTTACGTTCCATGTGAGGTAATATTTTTTAAATATTATTACGACACTTGTTAAATGTTTCCAAAATTTCAAAATATATTTTTACAGCGACATCGTTTTTTTATCCGGAATAATGTTTTTATAGTTCAATTTAAAATGGGAAAAATTCCAAGCATTACTTTTGGGTTTTTATGTAGTGTCCTACACCCCAGTCGAGGTTAATTAAGGTCCCTGTTGAAACCAGAAGCTGACATGGTGCTAATCTGAAAAGTTTAGCTCTGAAAGTCTAGTCAAATAAAAGGCAACTCATTTACGCACTCGTGAACATATATATATATATAACAACGCTAAATAATACTAGTACTAAGCGGGAGGCTGTTGCCACCCGGCATTCATATGCAAAGCAATATTAAATCAACGGCCCGAAAACTGTTTCTGCTACGCATTTATATTAAACACTATTATTGCACACGGGTGTTTCAAACGCCGGTTTAGGTATATGCTCAGGCGCAGTGATCACAGAACACAAGACAGCGCATCTAAAAGCCTATCACTTGATTTGGTCTAGATTTTCCCGGTAATTACAGTATAAGATTATCCACCTGCAGTGATGACTAACGAATACTAGTTTCACAACACCTGGACTGTGGGTTTTAATTATAAATACATAATATCTAACAGCAAACAACAAAACACGTATATGCACACATCGACTGGATATAGAAATGCGCTATTCCAAGCACACTCAGACGAGCCAGGTCCTGCACGTTTACGTAGTTGTAATTAACTTGGAATTCTAACTTACCGATGTGAGATATTTTATGTGAAACTAGCTGTCACGGCAAACGTGTTCTGCCCAAAAATAATTGGTCTCTGAAACCTTGTTTCACCACTACAGGGTTTTGATTTTATGTCATGTCCACCGTCTTGGACTTGAAAATAAATGCAAGTTTTGCAATCAACGTCCGAAAAAACCTCAATAACGACATCCATATCCATTTTTAGGTTTATTTACCCCTTTTCACTACCTAAGGGGTTAATTTTCGGAAAATCACGAAATACGTGTTTGCTTATTTGTTTTTAGGAGTACTTCTACGAAGTTTAAAGTCGAAATGTCTAATATTGTTTTTCCATACACAATTGGAACCCCTATTTTACCCCTTTAGGGGTTGAATTTCGAAATATCCTTCGTTATTACTTGTATACATCATAATGAGTCAATGAGTGAGTCCAGACTTTTCCTTATATATATGAGAAAATTAGCTACCGCAAATTGTGATTTGTATTTTGACGGTTACCTTTTTAGTGTTAAATGTTTCCATTTATTATAAAGTACACTCTCCTAATAAACTTACGTACTAGCTGCTTTTAAATCTGGTAGCATAATTTCTTTCTGGAAGTGACCTTTGTCCAGCAGTCCGAATCGCTGCGTTGCTCGTTGAAAGAGTCAAAAATTGCAGTACTTTGAGATTGCACTTATATGTTCGTTATATTTTTTTAGCGGACACACTATTAGTAGCCCACTTTTATCAAAACTCAGGTTTTTCTAATTCCCTCTCTTTCTTGGTAGTGGCTTTACCGGGACGTTGAGCAGTATTTGTTCAGCAATTCCCTTCTTCCTTATTGCGCCCAACTCACCCTTATCTGACATTACCAACCCTCTTCTTGTTAACTGAAAATTATTCGCCACAATCTTTTTTTTTATCCAATAAAGACCTAGTTGGTGTTGATGGCATGGCACCAGCTTGTTTTCCAGATTTTGAGAATCTGCATCCTAGGAATTTCATAGCTGTCTCCATTTTCCGAAATATACCTATAATTTTCTACCCTATCTGCATTATGTAGACGCCAAATACAAATATTTAGATTATTCTGATTGTGCTAACTTCCTCGATCTTTTCTAAATTGTCCAAAACGCCAGACATTCTGTTCGCAGTTGCAGATGATTTTATGATTCATTCTATATTAACGGAAAAATGGTAAATAATGGCAATGATTATTTCCATATGATCCAGTAGGTCAGCCCGGACCTGCATTTACCTTTCGGCTTCCAATATTTCTCAATTTTTTTTACAAGCTTTATAATTAGAAAGGTCATCGCGAAAATCCATTATCTAAGATTTATCTGCCCCATATAGCGCTTGCATTGATACTTTGAATTTTGCACCCTTTAAACCAAAATAATTACTTCAATCACTAATAAGTTTGACAGGGTGATTAAGCTTAATATTCTGAATTCCAGAAAATATGGATATGTGTTGGAGAGAGCGTGTGGTCGATTAATAAAGCGCTTGCGTTTGCAGTCAGCAGGTAGTGAGTTCGAACCTCACACCCGGACATTGGTTACGTTTCCGGCTATGATACGAACACCTTTGGTGGTCGTGACTCATATGAAAGGACATTCTGCCATCTGACCCAGCCTCTGCTTAAAATGGCTTATAAAATCGCATTCAGTGTGTGGTAGTGTCAGACTCTCACCCTATACTAAAAGCACGAATAAGAAGAAGACGTTTAGTACACACAAATAAACTATATTATTCATAGTAGGTAAAACTTAGTGATGTACAACAAAGACAAAATAGACAATCCAATCATTGCAAAATATAATGGCCTGCTCTTGATACCCAAATGCTTTGTAAATTCTACCATATTGACCGTATTTTGAATCACACCCGTTGCATCTTCTTCGTTTCTGTGCACCTGTTGCATTGCTTGTCGCGGCAGTTAAATCAAGCTATCCATTTATTTTAGTTGACTTTTTATTTGTATGGTCAGTCTATGGGTTAATACCCCATATTTCAAATATTTTGGTCAGATGTAATTTATTTGAATTGTAGGTTGAATAAGTATACAATCATATAAATACACGAATAAGTTGGCTATCGTTCTAGCTAGTCGAGTAATGGTATCCACTCCACTTTTTGTTTTGTTCTAGTGATCTAGTGTAACACTATTTTAGATTTCTGAAGTTCTTCTTAGAAATATATAGCGTATAACCAATGACGAAGTTCGAAGAAGGATAGGAGAGGATATTGGGTATGGGAATAACTACCGAAGAGAGGAGATAGTTTAATTTGAAATTTAGTGAAGTTATTGGGACTGCTTAGTACAACAAAACTGAGAGGAAAATTAAAAGAAAGAATAAAAGAGGTATCCCAGATTAGAATATCTAAAACTAATAACTGACAATGTTCTGCATCGTTCTTCATAATCACAATCATTTAGCTTCTTAGACTAATTCATCATCATTGAATTTAGGCTGCAGCACTACCATTATTGCCGTTTCCTTGAATTTCATTGGCATTATCCTCTTTATAATCTGTATCATATACGTATATAGCTTCTTGAATTAATTCATCACCATTTGATCTGAGTTGCAGAGCCAACGAAACATTATTACAGATTCTTTACATTTTACATTTACATTACCAAAGGTATATTGTCTTCCACTGTTATTCATAATCGGAATCGCATAGCTTCTTTGATTAGTTTATCCGCATTCGATTCAAGTTGTAGAGCCTCGAATTTGACATCACCTAAAGCTGTTAAAAACATGTTGACTGAACAAAGACTCGTTCGCAAATAATTCAAATCGAGAAAATGGTAATAAAGAGCTCTGCGTATAGGTATTAGTTAATGTAGTTGAAGGTTACATTTAATATAAAGAAAAATGCAAGAGATGCAAATGGTAGGAACTTTGACTCATTAGCAAAGCAAAGGTTGCAGTGAAGCAGATATTGATTAGTTTAAAACTATTTTGGGAATTGTCATAACTGCGAAGGGGTGCGAAGTGGCCACTGGCCGGCCCTTCCCGTCTGCCCGCAAACTATTTCCACTGAAAAATAACACAACATTAAATCCACAATCAATAAATGATACACGTAATTTCTATGCAGCCAGTAATTAATTAAAAGCTAAAGTAAATTAATTAACGAATTTCGTTGATGTTTGCTAAATAAACTAGGTATCACACGTGCAATGGTAGCTATGGAGGGAAGGTCAACGCCGCCTTTGGTCTCGTGAGACGGGAGCTCTAAAAATGCTACTTTTATTGAAATTATCGTTACAGTAACAAAGCGATTCAATCAGTGCTTATCGAACTCGCTTTATTTCTACCCCGCAGAGTCCAAAGACGTTTTATGTGGCTCCTCAAAATAAATTAACCAGGAGGGCGTTATATTTTATACGGACTGAGAAGAGCGATAACTGAAAATTGATAAAAGGGAAAACCTAATTAAGACGGTGTTGAGGCCCTTATTTGGTTCGCGGAACATAAATCACGAGGAAACTTAATACTTGTCTTTATTTGTCAGAAGAACGAGACTGTCCACGATAACGCGGAGCCAATGGTTCGGACGATGACTTATTGCGAGGGACATAAAGCGTGCACCTCTATCGCTGATATGCCAACTCATCAAACGGTAACTGTCGGCTTTAAAGCTCAACGACAGGCGGCCTTTTGTTATTTTATGTTGGCACGATCCATATCCAGCCGCCGCAGCGCTAACAATTATTTTTCCAGAGACTCTCTAGGTAGAAAAGGCCGTTAACGGTTTTATCGCAGGCGATGCAACAGCAACTAACAAGCCCAATCACTATTATTTATCCTCGCACGGAACGGACATCGCTCCTTATGCAAAGCTAGAGTGCCGTGGCCATTGTCCGGCATAATAACAGCTTGGCAAAACCAATGCGAATTGGAATGCCAATGTAGCGAGACGACTGACCACTGCAATTGAAAGACCGTTGGAGCGTCTCCGAGTAAACGATGCTATCAGTCAAAGAAGTCCCCTGTCGAAGGTCCGGAAGGAGATGGATCGCCGCAATCAATGAGTAATCATATCCTGCGCGTTAATGCCAGAGCTTTTCTTTCAGCGGAAACGAACTATATTTTTTCTGAGGTATACCAACGGCGGCTCGTAATGAAGCAAAGAAATAAAATAAAAACGCCGCCATAGTTTATCTACCGCACTTCTTACGCCGCCCCGAACACACGATCCGAATAATCCAACTTATAAAATGAATGGCACGCGCGATAATAAAAACTGCGCCATACGAAAAGGGTAAATACTGCACGCCTTTCCGATTATTCACGTCCCAAATTGAGTTGTGCGTAAGTTCGGATATTAGGTGCTCTTAAGCGATGAGTCATGCAGGCATGTGAAAGCACAGGCGTGCGGAAGATAAACATCTGAGGGTTACAAAGTTTTGCTATTCATTGTATTTTTGTGTTGCTTCATCATCTGTGATACTTCTTGACGTTTATATTTTCTTTCTATCATGGTCCCACATTTTTCCATACGATTCTATGGCACCAAATGGGATCTATGTAGATAAAGACAGCAAAATAATAGAATAGACGAAGATGAAAATATTTACAAAAGGAGGAAAATTGCTTGTGAAAGAATTGCAGTAGCTGTTTTATTACCGTTGATGACCGATGACAGAAAAGTACCTATATAGTGGAGAAAATCAATTGTGACCATCATATGCAAGAAAGACGGCCAATAGCAAATACTAATTTAATATTGAAACGTATACAAGTACAAATATAGTATGAACAACCATAGTAACGCTAACGCGACTGCCGATGAATTGAGGTGGAGCCTAACTTTGCAAATCCATATAGTACTGCCCACTGTCCGTTGCTAGGAATTTGTTACCCTTTGGTTTTCCAGGCAATGGCCAGTCACGGATTTGACATTCCTCAATCCTGTTGCAACAAGTTCTTATACCATCTCTTTCAGCGAAAACCATCGTTTTTGGTTCTTTGTTGGTCTTTGTTTATATATATTAGATTTATGATGTGGAAACAGCAGCATACAATTGAATTTTGTAGATTATCTTCATTATTTTACTTATCACTGTTATTTGGCGTATGAAAACGTTTTTCAATATTAATAAATGTATTCCTAAAGTCCTGAAACGGAATAATGATCTTAGAAATTCTACTATATCGTTGAATCAAGGTTTTTCTATTAAATGGGTCAATATAGAGGGTGTCCCATCATTTCACATCACTTTCATTTTGTTTGTATGTTATGAACAAAGTCTAAGTATCCCGAGTACCAGGTACATTAGACTCCGACCGCTATGGTCATATGGTCAAAGTCATAAATAGAATTTTTTCGAGATTAAGGAGTTCCAACCCTAGCAAAGGATATTTTATAGAATACCAAAAGTATAGCTGAGTGAATATTTTGCACAATTTTATATTGCCGCATTTATCTTACCATGATTTTTTTAAACCAACGGCAACATCAGATTTCTCTTTTATTTAAGTAAATTATGGCGGTTTTTTTATCTAATCGGCCATGAAATTAAGAGCTACATAGATTTTAGAGATTCTTAATTTTATACAAACGGTAATAGATATTATTAGTGTTGAAACTCCTTAATCTCGGCAAAATTTTAAGTAAGACCTTTGACTACAGCAGTCGGTGTCTAAGGTACCTGGTACTCGACATGACTAGACTTTGTTCATAATATACAAACAAAATAAAAGTGCTGGAAAATTGCACCCTCTTTATAGATCTATCCGTTTGTAAACTGTTAAAATATGAATTAGCTTTCCTAATATAGTACATTAACCACCGAAGAGAATAATTAATCATTCGGATAGGTGACCAGCGAGTATTCCTTAATACACGTTAGGAAATATTACAACCAGTTATATAGTATATCCAGTCTTCTTGCTTTGATACACTCTTTCACTTCTCATTCCTATTTTTTATTGTTATAAGAGCATCACAAACTTTGATTTTTTTATTGAACACCAAACCAGTTTATTCTTTGAAAGGTGACTAGAAGTCATCAAAGCTTATGGGAAAGAAAAGTAGTACTGCCTCCAGTATTCCAGTATCCAATGGGAAATTAACTATCATTATCACTATCATCTTATTTCAGTCCACCGTTAGACGTAGGACTTCATCAATTGTTTCCATTTCTATCGGTTCTCCTCTGCGTTAATCCATGTAGTTTTTGCGATTTGTTTAACATCGTCTTTTCATCGTGTCTTTGACTAACCGGTGCTCAGCTTCCCAGTTCTTGGTATTCAAAACTGTTTTTGATCACCCATGATCTACAGTCCTTTCCAGGTGGCCAGTCCAGTTCCACGTCAGTTGTGCAGTTTTCTGTATGGCGCCTTCTACCTCGATGTTGTCCCATCCATTCATTTAGGTCATTGGGAAACTTCAAGTTTTCCTGCGTTTCTGACTTGTAGGTAAACACAGACAGGGGGTATTGGTCGAATATTTTCCTTTTAGGTATATTTGATATCTTGTATTTCAGGTCATCTTTTAGTTTACCAAATGCACTGTATCCTAATCTAATTCTCCTTTTTTATTTCAGTTGTCTTTTTTGTTATTATTAAGTGTCCAATTCTAGAAATTTGTTATTTAGTCTAAATGCGATTTCGTCGTTAGAATTATTGTTTTCGGTGTATTAATTGTTAACCCTACTTATTTATATGTTGTATTAAGGTAATTGACTATCTCATAAACCTCCTTAGCATTAGTACCCATTAGCATGACGACGTTGGCGAATCTTAGATCATTTAGATTTTCGCCGTCTATACGTATAACCTTTTCAGTCCAGTTCATTGTTTTCCAGATATCTTCCATTGCATTCCTAATCAATTTCTATATTATTAGATTATTAGCATTCTTTTTTATATACATTGATGTATACTTCTAGATGTTATTAATTAAGTTTCAGCATTTAAATTCGATTGTGATTTTTGAGAAATCTTAAAATTTCCCAGATATCGATAGAATCGAAAATCTATCGTAATATGCATATTACACATATGTAGCTATATTGTATTCGTTCTATTTCCCTGGTACACACTCATGGTTTGTACACATATTGAATCCGTTGCAGAAGCTACCTAGTTCTTTTGGTTGATATGGGTCTATTTCTGCAGTTAATCCCTTAGCAACTATTTTCGTGAATATTTTGTATAGTTGCGAAAGCAAGCATATTGGTAAATTGAAATAAATAAGTTAGTTTGTTTGGCAGCCTTTGTTATCTTCAATTCTCAGTCTAGCCCAGCCCAACGATCAACATCTTGCTTAGAAAGCGTAAGACCGCTTGAGACTGAGGGCCATCTAGTTAGTAAACTGCTATATTTTCATCTTGGGGAGTCTTTAGCCGTAACATCAAGTGAATAGGCTTGGTGGATGTGGTTTGTATCTGCTACGTTTGGATTCAACCGTCTTTAAAATGGGACACCAACGCTGTCTCCTGGAAATAACGAAGAATAAAATTCCTATGAGGCAAAAGGTATGGAACTTGGTTGGTTACTGAAATTTTGATTATAGATGTTACGTTTAACAACTGACACAAGTATCTATGAAATTATAATATTTAGGTAGTTTAACTACACAAACAAGTATCTGATTTAAATCACGCAATTTTGTAATGATTTGCTACTTATTTCCGTGTGATCCCTACTATGTTTATTGTTTGACTACGGTGATAGTGCTGCTATTTTGACTTATCTTTTATTTTTAATTACACTTTGTTTTACGTAATTTAAATGCCTTCTAGGTTATATCAGCCGTCAATTGAAATTATGAAAAATAATCTCGAAAAATGTAATTAAAGCGGTCTTTGAGCACATTTTGATGAATATTTCAGGAATGCTTCATAAACTTTTTTAAACAAGTGAAGCACGGGAGGCAGTCTTAAACAAATGTGATAAAATTTCGATCAAAATATTTGAAATAATTTAACAGATTTTAAGTAAAGGTTCTTTAATACTTTAAACTTTTCGCTTGCTTTGAAAAGCCAAAATTTCGTGACGTTCAGATGTTTAATTTGCCCCGCCACTGATACTACCAAGAAAAACTACATCTATCAGTGCATCCGCCCTAAACTACCACCCTAACGCTTTCGAGCGCTGCATGATAAAGGATGAATTTGCTGTATGCTATTTACCCCAATCGACACCTTCCTGGAAAAAAGCACCCTAAGTTGATAGACGCGATAATGCTTATTTGAAGACACGGATCTGATGATTAAAGCTATAAAGAGGTTCATTTAATTGACATCTAAAACTTTGCGTCCCGTAAATTATTTCCACTTGATTATTGTGCAGCTTTACTTCAAAAGTACTAATCGTTAATACATTTGGCGACTATGTGGAATAGAGCAAAAAAAAGAGTCACTTATCCTATGCAAAAGTAGTTTTATTTTTATGTGAGGTACAGGAAACCTGCATTTATGGCAATAACAATTGTTCGCGGCTCTGTTCTGAACGAGCATATTTTACTTTTCAACTACGCATGACTTAGTATATCTCTTTTGAAATTCTGGAGGTTCCGAAGAAGTTACTTTCGGATATTGCGCATGAGAACGTCTTAGGGATACTCCTTTATGAACTAACAAGTGTATTGTAAATTATTCATGATGAATGTTTTCAAGGATCGTTAACCGATGCCTCTTTCAAGCACTTATAAAATATGGCCCTTATTAATACTTGCGTTGCTAAGTTTACGGGTATTGAACTCCGCGTAAAAATCACAAATACCCTTTGATCATTTCATGCGAAATACACATTATCTGACGGCGGTGGTAGCAGAACATTAAATCTGTTTTGAAAGCTTGCTTGCTCCTGCTTGTACCACGTGAGCTACTCATTGCATAAATAACTCCTGCGGCATCGGCTTGAAGCTAAATAATGAAACTGTTAACAGATACAATTTTCTACTTAGCAGCGTTGATTAGTTTTAGCTTTATGGGCGTGAAGCACAAAGCTGTATGATTTGTTAGTCATTAACTCGAGCTTTACTGGACATTTTTATGACAAAGTAGTTGACTTTTTTAAGCAGTTACTTGAAGATATACCTTACCACTGATAAAGTATAAAGCTAAATACACTGAGAGCTTTTAACAAGATTACTTGATGCAATGCGTACATGACTAACGCTACCAACAAATATTTTTAGCTAGCCAGGCTCACAACTATGCGCTTGGGACTATTCAAGGAAGTCAAACTGTTAATCCTCCTGGCGAAGGTTTCTTGGTGAACGCAGCATTATTTCAGGTTTTGTTGTTTCAGGCATGAAGTTTTCAGGAATGGGTGTATATTATTTGAAACGGTCAAGATAATTGTGTACTGAATCACCTAACTGCAAATTTGATTGCAAGATAGAAAAATTAGTATACCGGGTGCTGACTTGCGCGACGCACCATAGGGATTTGCACAATAAATTCTTTATATTCAATTATTTGCCCACCTAATTATTTTAGAGCTAAACTGTACATATATTTTTTGTAGAGAAAAAAATACTACATCCATTCATACTGTTTGTAACAATTTTTTATTTTCCGGAACCGAAGGAATGTAAAAAATCAAACTAGCAGTTTTACCAAAATCAGTGATGCCATGCAATTATCGAAACAAGCCAATGTCAACGCAAATGCGTGCGGGGCGACAATATGTGTTGTTTGTTTGTTTGTCATTGATGTTTGACGTTTATAATAATTTATTATTAATTATGTTCTGCTTAATGTCTCTAAGGTACCTAGACCTTGTCCATAACAAAAATGGTGTTATGGTGGACGTTCGCCAAGTAAGCTCCTTGTTTTTTGTAAAATATCAGTATCGGGAAATCCCAAACAGTACAACCATTAATAGACTGATACATTTGAGTTTAAAGCTACAGGCACGCTATTAAATAATTGTAGATGCAATAATGAGGTTCAGAAATTACACCAAATGGAGAAAAACGACAATACATTCAATGTTTTGACGAGAGTGACTGGATGATCGCCCCGCACGCACTTGCGTTGGCATTGGCTTGTTTCAATAATTTCATGGCACCACCGATTTTTGTAAAAATGCTAGTTGGATCTTTTGTATTCCTTCAGTTCCGGAAAATGAAAAATTGTTAGCAACAGTATTAATGGATGCAGTATTTTTTTCTCTACAAAAAATGTATTTACAAATAATTGAACATAAAGAATTACTATGCAAATTCCTATGATGCGTCGCGCAAGTCAGCACCCGGTATATTGAGTGACTCTAAAATAAAAGAGGTATTGTATACTATTGCGAAATGGCATATCTATATTCTACTTGTTGGAATAGTTAGTATGTGGAGATGAATAATAACATAGGCCAGTTCTGAGTATCATGCCAGTAGTGCTGAATATTCTGACAATTTCCTTCGGTTCACTGCCAGAGGCTATCAGTATTTTATCTTAAGACAACGTAGGTATTGATGTTGGAAAATTTACCGTGCACAGTAAGTACATAATAGGTGCCGGTGCACTTTCCCGTGGGATTCTGAAGCTGATTACCTTTAACTCTGTATGCTCCCTTTAATGTTTAAACAAGAGATCCTTCACGTGTGTATGTTGCGACAAACTTTTGATTAATATTACAGCCTTGAACGGCAAATCTTCGAGAACTCACGATTACGTGGTCTAAACGAAAGCTGCGTTTTGTAATATTTGATGATATGATTCTTGATGAATCTGATGTCACCTAAATTTTGTACTATCTTTAAGTGTTGACAGTAGACATATAAAAACTATCTTGGTGTGTGATTTTCTTAATCAACTTTTACGCTGATCCTTAGGCACAATTTTTTCATACGTATTTTACATGTGAAATTTGGAATTCCCAGTTCAGATATCTATGCGGAAAAATTGGTTCTATTCTTTAATTTTGATATTTAATTTAATTGAGGCCAATTTAAATACACAATATTTATTGCTGTTTGTATAATTACAGTTGATTTGATTGCACCAGACAGTTACACTTCAATAACAATATCTGGACTAAGCATTTCAAAGGTCACCTTCAAGCTGTCGCCTATAAGTTCCACACTAAAGCACAAAAGTTTTCCAGCAACTTCACATATAAAAATGTTTTCTTGTAAAATTAGTAGGTTGTGGAGAAAATTATAATAGAGAAATCAACATAGTTTTTGATGATTGATCCTCGACTCTTGATCACTCGAATTTAGTTTCAAAATTAAAAATGAAAATAGTAATATCCGATACATTCAATGGGACATAGAAGAGAGAGATGCCTGAGAGGCTGATTCAGGATTCCGTTACTTTGCGCTGATTCTATCCGTCAAGCACGTAAACAAGACTGTGTTTACGTTTTAAACCAATGTAGTCAATGGTACTTGAACGGACGACAGTAGAAACACTAACCCCTGGAGCACAGCCTCATGCCCCATAAATATTATGGCTTAGAAGGGGTAGTGAATGAATCAAACATTAAATGCCGATTGTTTTTATTATAAAAATAAACTTGTATTTATACAAAACTAAAATGCTTAACGAAGTAACAATATCAAAGTTCATATGTACAGTTTATTGGGAAAGAGTGTTTAAATTACAAAACAGCAGTGTAGCAATTCTGCAGTTTTTATTTCCTGATAGAGCGAAGGTCGCCCGTTGAACTTGCTACTGTAGGTCGGTATTGTGCATGAAGTGCAGATTTGCATTTTTCCTGGTCTTTAACTCGTCTGATTGCGTAATAACACTGGCTTTTAAATTATGAATAATGTTCCGTAAATTTGGACTGAAATATATATTTTTAATCTAATTTAAACATATTAATTTTAGTAATTATGGGGCAAAGACTGGTGATTGCAACATTAATTGCATTTACAAACGTGCGACTGGATTTCGTAAATTTTAGAAAATAAAATTTATGTGTGTTTAAATTAAGTTTAAACAAAATACATACACATTTTACTTATTTAATCTATCCCTCATTCAATAATTTTATACTGTAAAGTTTAAAGTTATATGTTTAACTGCCAAACAGTTGGAAAAAAAATCAAATTAAGATGTTTTTTGTATAGCCTATAAAATATATCTCATCAACAAACCTAGACATATTTTGTCTAATTAGAAATGTAATTGATCTTCTTTTAAGGATTCGCATGGATATAATCATAATCTTTGGTGTTACAGCCCTGGATGGGTCCCAGGGTTTGCCAGGCACTTTTATGGTGCCCTTTAGTTCTGTAATTTCTGTCGTTGTCCTTAAGGACTCTTGCGACTGCATCTAACCAACACAGCTTGAGTCTTCCGACTTTTTTTCCTAATGGTTTACCCAACAATTGATTTTTGGCTGGTTGACTATCCGCCATCGTCATAACATGCCTTGCTGATTTTAGTCTTACAAACTTAATTACGTGATTACATCGTCTTTGTTACATTTTACCTTTTAGGGCAGAGCCATAGAGAGACAGTATTCTAGCGGTAGGATCAGGTTCAATTTCTATTAGTTACTTACTTTAAGCTGTTAGACCGGTTGAGTTACGTTTTGCCACAATAACTAGCCTTAAAGGGTAATACCTTACAGAGGTTAATTAAAGTTACTAGCTATTTATTGTAATTGAAATGCTTTATCTATTCTAGTAAGAACAGGAGCATGGTTTAGCTCAGGAAAAACGTAGTACACTTTTTCAAGGATTTTTAGATTTGTGGCCCCAAGCCATGGCACTTATGTTTATAAGGGAGAATTTTTGCTCATTTTTATCAAAATAAATATATTTTCTTAACTGGCGTCGTACTAAAGAGCTGTTCCAAAAGTGAGAACGAAGTTGGAATATTTAACCAAAATGGATGGAAAAAAAATCCGATCAAAATAAACATGCTGGTGATCTACGAAAAAGATGGAATGGCAACTAATATGTAGAACTACCAAGACAAATATTAAAGGAAATTGGCTTTCATCTAGAAAGACAGAAAGAAGAGGTATGAAATGCACGATATACGTATATTGAAGAAAAATATTAACTCTGTAGCAGAGTAGCCTAAAATGACGTCATCAATATTATGCAAAAATCATATGAAGATCAGCCTTATTTAGGGCTTGAAGCCCGAGACAGCAACTTTCCCTAGCTATTGCTTTCCCTTTAACATGTTGCCTTCATTTTGTTACGATGTGTAGTTTACTTAATATTTATTGTTAAGTACAAGCAGATTTGGTGATTTCAACCTAAATTTCTAATATGTACTGTCTTAATTGTTCTTTGATTCAATTTTGATTGCTGGAGTAAAATATTTAAACTGTGAATATTTAATATCGGTTAAATGTTATTGACAATGGGTTAAACCGCATAATTTCCTTAATGATGTTTGGTTTGACTGATCATTCTAAAGGGGGAGACTTCGAAGTCGAGCTTACTTCGCAAAACGATAGCAGTCTAGATGCATATTAAAATTTCCACGATTTTCCGCAATGGTTTTAGTAAGGTGTGTTGTTACAAATGAAACTATCACTTTTAAGTGGTTGTCGGTCAATCACAATAAGCTCGAATCAGATTCGATATCGCCATACCCCGGCGTGGTCAATAATTTATATAATAGGAATTATTAATACGTTAATTTTCCGAACACAAGCCAGCAGCCGTGTGATGTTTCATGAAAATCCGGACTGCGTTCGACCAACCCTTTAGTGCAGCTTTAACCGCGTGCAAAAGCACTCCAGTGTACTCCACTAGCTGTGAAGCGGTCGTTGACATTTTCTCCTTTTTGGGTTCAGTTATGCTAGAAAATATGTACCTAGGCAACTTTAAAAGTTGGTAATGTGTAGCGATAACGAAACGTTATGAAGTGTCCTAGCGCACATCGGCTGGAACGTTTGGCTTTCATACTCTGAACTGTGATAGTACTTCATCGTAGGCACCAAAATTATTTCAGCGTTGATTGAAACAAGAAGCGCTCGCGGGATATTCCACGTTTTCCACCCTACCTATGTTTTTTCGATAATTAATCGCGCTGACCCCATCGGACTTAAATAATAATCAGCGAAAAGAGATTATTAGCGGCAACATCCCTGGTGAAAGCACAGTCATTCGATGTTCCGGGCATGAATAATTTCTGCTAAACCAGCTTTCAAATTCGTTTTGCAATTGTTGCGCTGATTTTGACCTGAGCAGGGTATGCATTTGATTTTTCAGATCTTGCACACCACATTTGGCCTACCGCACCGTTCTGTTATGCTGTATTAACGGTTACATCAAATTACACTGGAGAGGCGATGGCCTCAAAAGCTTCACGGAAAACGTAAAGACAGAATGCCATTGAAATAGAGTCGCTTGTTGTTACCATTGCTACTTTAGATCAAAAGGTAAAATAAAATCGAAAATTTTATCGTTCATATTGCGTCAAGGTTTAGTTACATTACGAAAATTTACTCAGTACCTATGAGTGGCGAAGAAAATACTATTCCAGAAAAGACAAAACTCATACACTTATTTATTCCAAAAGGTGCTATACTTATTTACTTTCTGCGAACCTCTTCTACCATTAGTGCAGAAGTTCTCTAAGTTTAGCGTAGAGCTGTTTTCGATAGCTCCTGAAGATCACAATGGTGGCATGCGTTCAAAGGTCACATGTAGTCAACTAACCTTAACATGAAATCTAAAATTTTTGTATGCAAATTGGTATTTACTACCCTTTTAACAGTTTTCATGCATAATAATAATAAGTAAATTGTTTATTACGATATACTTATTTCTAGAACCCATGACAACACACCAAAACAAAAATGTTCTTACGCAAACTACAACCACTGTTTAAAAGCCCTTACACTTAAAGTTGCATGAGCAAATGGTCGCGCCTGCTTCTACGTAACACTCAGAATTATGTGATCCGGGGATTCAACGATGTCTTACGATGTTTTGAACCTTAAAACTAGAGTAAATAAGGCGCTTACAATTATGAATATAGAGTGCCTAAGGTATATAGCAACAGTAGCACAATACCAGTACAAGAAAGACAAATCTGAATTGTAGATCGTAATTACTCGGGAAAAAGCGGTTGATGTTATTTTAGAATCATTAAAATTTAATATGCTAATTGCACCTGTCACGATTTCCAAGCAAGAGTAAGGCACAAAACAAAACATAAAGCAACTGACTTGCATTTCCATAGCTTTGTAATTCAATATAAGGCGAATTCTGGACAGCGGATGATATTCGGCATAGAACACTATTGCCCTGCGTTTCATAAGAAAGTTTTAGTTTTACAGAATAGTTGAGTATGTGTATTCAAAAGCAAGGGTTACAGTATACAATGTGATTTTACTGTAGTTGCTGTAACATGCGGTGCAAAAAATAAGGAATATATTTTTAAGTCAGCATTTAGAAGTATATTTTCATATCATATAACAAGGCGTCTGTTATGTTGCTATTTAAGCTTTTCCATTTTTATAAATTACTTTAGCCAGTTCTTATTGACAGCTAGTTCTATAGTCATGGAGTTCTCTCTTATTTAATTTACCTCAGTTCGTGGTTAGGGAAACCACTTGTTTTGGCAAAATCAGAAATTTACCTTCAAAGTTAACTCCAAAAACTTTCACAAAAAAGCGAATTTGTTTACCCACCAATGAACAACAAACACATATATTTCTTATTAAAAAACAATGTTTAAGAATACTACAGAGTGGCCAAGTTAAAAGAGGTCCCGTGTGAATGCAGAAAGTTAAATAAATATTATATTTTTATTTAAAATCTGCAGAACTGTATTCACCACCGTTATTAACAAGTGACAACGCAACGCTGAGCAATACACAGTTAACACAAAATGGCCACTGGACATCACGTGGCGCCTGACGAGCGCTCAATATCACTTTCAGTATGGTACAGGACACGGGACCTCTATAACCTTGGCCACCCTGTAGAGCTAAACACTAGATTATGAAATGGTCGCATTTATATGCTCATATAAATCTACGTGCAAAAAGCTGTGTCTACTATGCAGTCATATGGAGTAAAATTGATTTACACAGCGGACAGCTATTTTTACTGTACAGACGCTGAACCGCAATGCGCACACAAAAACAGGTACATATCCACGTTGGCCCAAAAAAACTCACTCGAATAACCTAATATGCTATAAAATCAGCCACGTGCAGTGGTGACTAAACGAATGCCAGTTGCGAACTACCTGGATCTGGTTCTCACAGATCTCTACGGCGATGTCGTTATAAGTGCGGCGTAATGACGTAGATGTTTCATCACCATGACGTCGATAGAACTTTCTGTGTAGTCAATCGGCCGCTATTTCAACGCCTTCCTTCGCCACTAGTTTCCCAAGAAATGTCTCGCCTTTACATTGAATGCCTAGCTCGCCCAATGGCGCTCTTGTGTCCGCGAAAAAAAAACACACCTGCTCCAAAATTAAGCAGGTGTCTTTTCTCGCACTACAAGCGGAGACCGACTCACTCTACATGTGCATATTGTTTAAAACTAACTGAATCTAATTATAAATACATGTACCACCAAACTGCATATTGAAATGCTATTCTGAGGTCACTCAGTCGAACCATGTTAAATTCCCGTTGCAATCATTATGAATTTTAAATTATTATTATTCTTTTTAGGTTATCTATCGTGCTTGACATGCCATTTATTTGAATTGACAATTACATATTAGTTACTCATAGTAAATTTTCCAGCTAACAACAAAGCTGAATTTTAGATTGCTCAACAGAAATAGTTTCCTGGTACCTTTTTTGATAATATAATAAATTTCGATTTTAAAATGGGTGTAATCTTCTTGATGTGCCTTATTCGTTTGGTAGACGTTGACGATCGTGGAAATTTGTAAATATGAAACCTTTGCATATGAATAAATGTTGATTTTGTTTTGAAGAGTTATCCCGAAAATAATTAAAGCGAGTAGTTCCTGTTTTCACAGAGTTACTTAACTTAATAGTTTAGAAATGGCCATTTTGAGATCTTGAAAACCAAAATTTCACTTAAGGATTATTTCATGAGTTCGAGTATGCATCTTCGGAAATTCCTCGTAATACTCCAATAAAAAATCCATCCTATCGAGAACTTAATTCAGCATCATTACCGTCCTTATAGTTGCTCGAAAATGCCTGTACAAAATTTACACGGAGAAGAGGATAAACGAGCTTAGCTAAATCGTCTCAATTTTCCTGCCGTTCGTGACAATATTTATAATTTTCATCAGCGTTTGGTTTTGCTGGGCGCAGGTAACATAATGGCCTCTTTTGTATGCTGCTCACAGAAAACGCTCAACTTAAAACATTGTAGTTGTATTATAAAATTTGTATCAGGAATACCGGTTCACAAAAACAGGCCCCAATCAAAACCTATTTTCCCGGAAAATAAGGCGATGCAAAGGGTGTAAATCGATACCTCGCTATTTACGGTGACTACCCCAAAATGACCCCTAATTCATGTTTTTTCCCATAAAAACTCAGCTTCTGATAGCTGTGCTTTTATCCTAAAAAGTGTGAGGCTAATTGTTGTAAACTGTGTTAATGCTATTTACAAAGATACGAACCTTTTGTTCAAATAATTCGGGCCTAAGGAAACCTGGTTAAATTTTTGCTTAAATTCGGATGGGGCATAAATTAGGCCGTGACTACTTTAATTAATAGATGCTATTATCGCGGCTGTAAATCCAAGACGATTAAACTCTATCAGTCGTTCTAACGGGGATTTACATAAAAATGAAACAGAATTACCGCTTGGAACTATTCGCATTTAGAAAGATTAGTCCTGACAAGCCCAGCAGCTTGATAAATCAAGTTTAAGAAGTGGTGGCCGGGGTCAGATGATCAGCAGAAATTGTTTTCAACGAAACCTTATTACAAGCGGGGTTTAGAAACAATTTATATTAAACTGTTAAATTCCATCCGAACTAGAATGGGATGTTAAGGGGGGAAATGCTGAGAAGCGACCTCTTGTTGATATTTGTGTTTGCGCTATTATCGCGATTTCGGATTCGCTTTAGACGTGCAGCTGTTTCTTGAGCGTCGATAATGCCAGTTCTTCAAATTGGCAGTTTTTCAACACACCAGTTTGAAATTGTGCGCTAGTAGATGATTTTAACTTCCTTCAGGGTACAACACGCCACGGAATAGTTAATGTAGTTGGTTCGTTACCAAATGGAAACTTTTACTATTGGAAAACATTTTGACTAATGATTTTTCACAAAAACTAATAACGCAGAAACAATATGAGGTATGCAGAGTAGCCGCTAGATATTTGGCTGCAAAAATAAATCTTGTTTTGTCTTTCTTTCTTCGCCTTTCTATTGGTTTTCTTTTTATGCTGTTTTCACAAGTCTCCGATTATTAATAACCAAACGGGAATCGAATAAAGCCTATTCTTGTTTAACTATAAATAATCCTACTTTGATTTTACGAACCATCCATTTAAAATGCATTCCGGCAGTTACATTTAAAACAAATGTTAACTACGTAACTAAATGGGAGACACAACTGCACTTTATGTGGAAAAATAACTCAACACTACTCTTACATCGATAAAGACGTAATAATAATAACTAAAATGATACGTCGATGTAGTTGTGGGTGTATTCGTTACGATAAAGTTAAACTCAATTTTCACAATTTATTGCTTTGCATGAGCTTTTACGCAAGAAAGGTTCAATTGTTTTAAGGGTTCTATTAATTTTCTAAATTTAGATATTATTTAAAGATAGTTACATTTCTATCGAAACAGGCCAGAATTAGACTTAATTCATGAAGATGGAAGACACCCAATATTTTCACTATGGACTATTCCACATAAGGAAGCCGGGTAGCGCAGTTGGGTAGCGCTAGGCTTGCTAGTAAGCAAGTCCTCGGTTTGAATCCCTCGGAGGCCGGAATTTTTCCGCAGCCTTGGCGATTGGAATCGGGCTCGGTGAGACCATTCATAGTTGGGCACCAAATTAACTGTCCTCTGCTCAGATCCACAGACCTAAGAGATAGAGTAACAAGGTCAACACATCAACATGACACACACTTCACACAATGGCTGCTGTGCAAGCACAAAAGGCGCGCTCCAACTTTGTATCCCGAATCCGGAGCAAGTTGAGCATTGTACCGCCAGATGCAAGCACATAAAGCACATTCACCAATATCAACTTTACTTGAAAGTTGCCAAGGAAATAATAACAACTGAAAATATACATATCCACATTAATATAGATGTATTGAAAATATTACTTCACTCGGAGCAAAAGCTATTCATATATCGTAATTTTATATTTCAAGAGTAAAGTATATGCATAAAAATAGTAAATTTCCCATATTATGAAGAAATCTGAAGCAAATTTATTAGGAAAATCAAATCTTTACCCAATAAGTTTTGATAAACTAACAATTCTCTATCTTTTTGCCACATTATCGATTGAAACCTTCTATCTTATCGTTAAATAATAATGACTAACACTGAAAATTACTGAATCAACATTTATTTTAGCTTATGTTACCTTTAGTAACAAAAAACTCAAGCCGATGTGAAGGCGGAACCGATACATGTGCTTCAGATTTCTTTCAACTGTCGCTGTCTTTCACTTCTTAGTTTACATTGTTTTCTATCTTCTCAGTCTTAGTCTTGTAGACCTTTGATTCTCATTGCTTCTTCTATAGGTCCAAACTTCCGTATCTGAAATGCCAAAATTGAAAAAGTTTCTAAAACCGAAGCTCTGTCGTGGAGTGTGGAGCATCGTCATCTTGTTGTATAACAAGGCTTGTTTGGCGCGAACACAACTGACCCAACTCCACGCTCATTCGCAACTGTTGGAGCGGTTTCAAGTCCCCACCATTTTGCTGGAGTTCTTACGCTACCGAGTGTTTTGCACATGCCTGGAATTTTCTCCAGGGTAAGTAGAGAGTTCGCTTCGAAATGCATTATATTTCTTGTATGCTATCGTGGACCTTTTCTTCCCTTACAGCAGTTAGTGCCGGAGGGCTGATCTACGCATTAATTATAGTTGGCTGTTGCTTCTACGGGCAATTGCTTCATGTGAGCCTGGGCTGGTAGTTTGGATTTCCAGGGACGTTTAACTCCTGCTGCGTGCGCTAATAGAGCTCAGGAAGGACCTGACACGGAGGCCAACCTCCAGGTCTAAATTGTCTTTGCCGTCGTGTTCCATATCCCCCTGGCCACCAATTTTCTGCCGCACAAAATTGGACCAAACGGTCCGAGGTACCTCATATTATTGATAAATTATTAATGGTAACATATAATTTGTGGCAACCTACGATTCTGATCTGAATAAATATTGTGATTTTCTTACTGTGATTATTTTGAAATTATACTGTGAATATGCCAGCTATAAGGGTTTCATTTGGTTACGGCTACCTGCCTTATTTAAAGCTTTTCTTTCAGGAACTGTATTTATGTATAAGCCATTTGAGTGTACGAATTCTCGTTAGAACACCTGGGTGCACTCGTTGCTATCTGTTAAAAATTCGTTGGCGCGTTGGGCATTTATCTTTTGTTTTGTTCTACCGACTAATCCTTTAAAGACCTGTACGCCTTCTTCGACTAAGCTGGCGGCCGGTAATTGCACCCGAGTGTACATAAGTAAACTTTCTGGAAGATTGACCAACGAATTAAAATTAGCTAGCAGTATAAACATAGTTGCATCGAAAAATAAGAAACTATTCCATAACCATACTAGATGAAAATAATTTTTGATCATTCTCTATTTTAAATAGCGTGGGTTACATAAATGATACTTGTCTAAATCCTCTTGTGCATTTTAAAACTTCTGATAATGAGTTTGCGACTTTAACTCTACTCACGTCATCTTTGTATATCTGCTTTATAGTTGTTAGCTAAATTTAATTCGTTGGCCAAATCTTCCAGAAAAAGTAGTTATGTACACTCGGGTGCAATTAACGGCCGCCAGCTCAGTCGAAGAAGTCGTTACAAGTCTTTGAGATATTAATCGGTAGAACAGAACAGAGATAAATGCCGAGCGCGCAAATAAATTTTTGTCAAATAACGGCAAATGTACCCAGGTGTTAAAACGAGAATTGTTACACTCAAATAGCTTATACACAAATACAGTTCCTGAAAGAAAACCTTCAAATAAGGTAGGTAGCCGTAACTAAATCAAATAATCACAGCTGGCATAATCACAGTATAATTTCAGAATAATCACAGCAAAAGATCACAATATTTATCAATCGTAGGTTGCCACAATTTATTAGCTATGATTAATAATTCATAAATATGAATATGAGGTACTTCAGACAAACGATTACAACTACTACTTACAGTTTCACAAATTTTGAAATAGTGTTATTGCACACATTAATATAAGTCAACGGACAGACAAAAATTACAGCAATGGTTAATCCTTGGTGTTGTTTGGTTTTGGAGGAAACGCGATACGCGTTCCAGATGTGGAAGAAAGTTGGGTACAATTTCGTGCGATACAAAACTGGTCACAAGGGGGATCTGCAACACAAGGGCGGGGAAGACTTAAACCTGGAGGTAAACCTCCGTATCGGCTCCTTCCTGTGCTCTCAAAGCGCATGCAGCAGGGGTTAAGCGGCCTCGACGATCCAAATACAGCCCTATATCGCCTGAAGCATCCGCACGTAGAAGAAATGACCACTACTGCAACTAATGCCCAAATCGTCCCTCCAGCACTGGCTGCCATAAGGGAGAAAAAGGTCCACTATAGCATACTATGAAACAAAATGCATTTCGAAGCGAACTTTTTACTTACCCTGGAAAAATTCCAGGCATGTGCGAAACTCTTGGTAGCGTCAAAATTCTCATAAGAATGACGTGGGACTAAAATTTCCTCATAACAAGTTTCGGGGACTTGAAACCGCTCCAAGAAGCGTAGGCAAGCATGACACAAACAACCAAACGACACCCCATGAATCCTCCGAACTTTCTATACCGCTAAACAGACTTCATGTCGTTTCGACGAGCGAGGTGGAAAAAGGGACGCTCCGAAACAAATGCCAGTTCTTAAAACTTTGTACTGCAAGGCCAACGAAGTAGGCATGGCGCTAGCGCGCGAAATACGGACTGAGCACCCAAGACTTCAGAATCGAAAAGATGTGTAACAATACGCTATAATTACTACAGACTTCAAAATCAAATGGAGGCTCAATTGAATCGTAACATAGTGTTCACGTGTATTTTATTTACTTTTCTGTTCTGCTTCCAATAGCTTTCGTATTCGATCGCTATTATACGCCTTTTTAATATCTATAAAGACTACTTCTTTATTCTGAGCAACTGCTGATTGAGCAAGATTATAAATATTGTCGATAGAAGCTGGCCCAATTTTAAATCAACTTTGTACTTCAAATTCTTTTTTTTATTACTCGTCCATGCAATCGTCTAATAGCACATGCCATGCTTAGTTCTCTGTAGTTGCCACCGTCTGATTTTCCCTTTTTATTCTTCGTTTAAAATACGAAGGAGGTATTTCTTCAGATCCTTACGTGTCAGGGTGCCTAGGTGACGAAAAACAGGTTTTCAGTATTCGGTCTTTCTGTTGGTCTGTCTATCTGTATGTGTGTCTATCTGTCTATCTGTCTGTCTGTCCGTCTGTCTGTATGTCTGTCTGTCTGTCTGTCTGTTTGTCGGTCTCTCTATTTGTCTGTTGCCCGTATAACTCAAAAATAATTTGTTAGAATAAGACGATATTTTGCATTCGACTTATATGCCTTCCTGGCATAGAACCGAGACAATTTCAGAAAAAATATATGCTGGGTAGGCACCTTAAAAAATAAAATTCAGCTTATTTTTGCTTTATCTCAAGCCAGTGCGCGAAGAACGGTAGTGCTACTGCCAAACGTTGTAATAGCATTCGCAGGCGCTGTAGTTCAAATCCCACCTCCGGTAATGTTTTTTTTATTTGAAAATTGTTGTAATTCACATTAGCAAGTGTTTCCTTTGATTGCTTCAGTATTATTAGGAAAGTTACGACATTTGTATCTCTAGTTTTCCTTGATTTTTAAAATTGTTTTACGAGGGAAGTTCTGAGTAAAATTCTTTACAGATTTTTTATTTTGATCTTATATAATGTATAGGCCGCTTTCCATTCAACTTTAATTTAATTTCCTTTTAGACAGTTATTAAATACTTATTGTATAAGCTCTAATACAACAGTAAGGAAATACTTTGCTAGTTCTATAGAACAGCCTTCAGGACCTGATGATTTTCCGGTTTTCACATTTTTTAACACAGACTGAATTTCCTTTAGAGTAATCTCTTCACATTGCTCATTTTGGGTTTCGAAGAGATTATATTGAATCTGGTTATATGAAATATATACTGAAATAAATAAATATAGAAAACACAGCTAGTAGGTTTCTTTACTAAGAATAATTGAAATAGTCTAAGGGCTTCCAATCTTGATACCTTCTCTGGAAAAATCATGCTTCGCTAGAATTTTGTTACTCAACTTTTCTTTGTGCTAATCACTGCAATTGGCGTTTGTGTGTAAGTTACTAATTATGTGTATGACCTTCTGAAGAATTCCTTTCAGGCAAGTATCTTCTAGACGACATCCTGACTTGTCAATTTTAAGGATGTTTTCTGGTAGGTTGTCAATGCCATCTGCTTTGACAGAGTTTAACTAATTAATGGTGTTCTTTATTTCGTTTTCGCTGGGTGGTATAATATTTATTCTGTAGAGAATTTCTTCTTTTACGCTGATAATGCTTGCCTTCTGTTGATCATCAGTTAGGTATGTATGCAGTTTTTATGTGACTTTTATTAGCTAAGCGTTTTATAAGCTAAAAGAGTTTCTGTACCTTGTTATGGTAGGCGCTCCGTTTGTCAAAATTAAAATGACAGATAAATTATGAAGCTGCAATTATGTAAATTTGTTATTGTCTATTTATTGTCTTATCTATACATATATAAAGGAAAGTCATAACCCTGACTAATCAACGCAGAGCCGAAACCACTGGTACTAGAAACTTGAAATTTGGGTGCAAGGTTCAATTTGTTACGTAAGGTAGTGCTAAGAAGGGATTTTTTGAAATTCGACCCCTAAGGGGGTGAAAAGGGGTAAAATGTGTTTTCACGAATTCCTCAATATCTCTTAGACCCAATAAGATATCAATTTGGTGTTTACTTGCAAAGATTACCAATGCAAATACCTAGAAACATATTTCAGGATTTTGCCTTAATCAACCCCTAAAGGTGCTAATATGGATTGGGGATGAATTAAATAACCCATCGTATTTCCAATGTTTATTGAGTTAGAACGTTCTTTTTTGGCATATGGATGTATTTTTAAAATATTTAGAAAGGGATTTAAGGGAATTTAAAAATTTTCACCCTAAATGGCTAAAAAAAGAAAAAACTGAAAAGGGGTAGGGGGTTAAAATTATTTTTTTTTGCTGTGAGATCCATTTCACAATTAAATGGGTTGAAAGGATTTTTTTTAAATTCCACCCCTACGGGTGTGGAAAAGGGAAAATGTGTTTTCACGAGTTCCTCAATATCTCTTAGACCCGACGGCATAGCGACGGAATATTATCAATGCAACTAACTATAAACGTATTTTAAAAATTTTCCTTAATCAACCCCTAAAGGTGCAAATCTGGATTGGGGTGAATTAAAGAACTCTTCGTATCTCCTATGTTTATTGAGTTAGACCATTCTTTCTTGACATATAGATGTATTTTTAAAACATTTAGAAAGGTGTTTCATGGACTATTTTAACCCTAAAGGGGTAAAAGGAGGAAAAACTGAAAAGTTGTAGGAGGGTAAAATTATTAATTTTCTTCGCTGTAAGTTCCATTTCACAATTAAATGGGTTGAAAGGATTTTTTTTAATTCCACCCCTACGGGGGTGGAAAGGGGAAAATGTGTTTTCACGAGTTCCTCAATATCTCTTAGACCGGATGAGATAGCGACTTTGTGTTTACTTGCAAATATTATCAATGCAAATACCTAGAAACGTATTTTAGAATTTTGCCCTAATCAACCCCTAAAGATGCAAATCTGAATTGGGGGTGAATTAAAGAACCCTTCGTATCTCCTATGTTTATTGAGTTAGAACATTCTTGTTTGGCATATACGAATTTCTCAATATTTCATAAAGCCCTATAATGTAACAATTTGGTTTTACTTAGAAAGGTTACTTGTACAAGTTCCTAAAAACGTAATTCAGGATTGTGCACAGATCAACTCCTAAATGGATTCAGAGGTGAATTATAGAACCTTTCGTATTTCTTGTGGTTCCTGATGACCATAGTTTTTGGGCATATGTGTGTTTTCTAAATCTTTAAAAAGAGGTTTAAAGTTTTTATTCTAAATTTCATTGTGAAAGAAGTAAAAATGGGGTAAAAGTAAAAAGAAGTTAAAAAAGAGGTTAAAGTTATTGATTTTTTTCCGTGTGTTCAGTTTAGAATAAAATAGAAGGATTTCCGAAATTTCACCTCCAAGTGGTGGAAACTGGTATGTTGCTACAATTTATGAATACAACATTTAATAAGTACATTTATTACTATTGTTATACTAAACCTATAGTTTTATCACTCTGTACAAGGAGAACGACAATTGCATACATATTTCTAGGGGATACGTGAAGCATAAAAGGCTTATGGAGAACTTTTTTCGGAAGAATATTGTTTCCTTTTTACCTACAATATTGTTTTGCAGCGTTTGTTAGTTTAGCGTATCGAGTGAGGGAGGAGGGGAGCATTCTAGAATTCGTTTAAGATTTAGAAGAAAAAACATTTGTAGTCCGTACGAAGAACGGGCATCTTGCTAGTATACCATAAGAATAGAAGTTCTGACTCACTGACTCATCAACGCCCAGCTCAAACCCTTGGACCTAGAAAGCTGAAATTTTGCACAAATGTTCCCTTTATGATGTATACAAGGAATAAGGAAGCATATTTCGAAATTCAACCCCTAAAGGAGTAAAATGGGGGTTCCAATTTTGTATGGAAAAATAATATTAAATAGACATTTCAACTTGAAACTTCGTAGGAGCACTCCTAAAAACAAATAAGTAAACACGTTTCCGTGATTTTCCGAAAATAAACATGGGGTAAATAAGCCTAAAAATCGACTTGGGTGTCGTTGTTGAGGTTTTTTGGGACGTTGATTGCGAAAATGACATTTATTGTTAAGTCCAAGACGGTGGACATGAAATTAAAACTCTATAGTGGTAAAACGGGGTCTCAGAGATAAATTATTTTCGGGAAAAACAACGTTTGCCTTTAATGAGAACGAGGTATATAAAATATGTATGGCTTATGCAACGTGTCATCTTGAGAATACTTTTCGTGTCAAAAGCAGTACACCAAGTGCTGTTGTAGAATTCTATATGTGGTAGTTGAACCAAGTAAACATTTGGTGTTATATAATGATTACATATTTCACTATCAACATCCAGATACGTACGATTTCAAAGTATATACATATACAGAAGTACTATGTAGCAGTAATGCCAATAGATTTGTATATGAAGTCTGACCAGGTGAACCGAATTAAATTTAGATGCAGTTTAAGAATTAGATAAAGAAGGAAAATGAGATACAACTGATATAGTGCAGCACGCTGTTTTGCATTAATGTCGAATGGTTAATAACTACAACACTACACCAAACGCCTGGGAATGCAGTTAGCCTCGATATATGGCTGTAACGACATCATCTACCAGTTATCGACTAAGTTTAAATTGCATTGCTACTTATTATGCATCTTAATTAAGATGAAGCATATCAATTATTCTGCTGGTTGGCAATAATTGTATTATATGCAGACTGATACTGCATCGAAGGGTGGGAAAATAAACGTTGATGTTTAGTAGATGAAAGAATTTTCAGTGCCCGCTTTTAATTTAAAACCGTGCTCGCGGTTAATCTTGTTAGATTAGGGAATAAAACATATTCGCTTAAAGCGGCTAATTCGGCTTCGATTAGCAAACGAATAGAAGAGGCGTAAGTTTATCCAAATTGGATTCTAGGAACGTCCATAAGAAGTTATTGGGGGTTCATCGGAGCTTATCCCGGCAAAGTTTTTTTCATACTTTGGGGGCGAAAAAATTATTTTATTAAGTAACAGTGAAATATAAGGCATATTATGCAATTTAAACTTTGAAATCCTGCACGGCTACTGAGAAAGGCAACGAGGTCTCAAATCCCTCAGGTAGTAACCATAATTGATCTTTGTGAAACTTGCCCCTAGATTACTGACTCCTGTTCACCAATGGAACATGGGGTTACTCGGGGTACTCTGGAATTATCCTTTCGAAGTTTTCGCAGCTGGAGAATGACACCGACCAGCAAAAATAAATCTGATCCGCTCGAGCAGCTCCTCTTGATTTCCTGGAAATGCATAAAGGTAATAAATGGGGTTTTCAATTTATAAAAAGTTGGTTGTCAGCTACATCGATTTTCTGCTTATAGAAAGTCTCTTGAACCGTGACAGGTGCATGGGGTTCTACGGGTTAAGTATTTAGTGTGTTGAGCACGTGGAGTTGACGGATGTATTGTCACAAATAATTACGATATTAACACAAAGCTCGTCTTGGTTGTGCTGAATATGGTAAGGACAATGATTGCATGCGGAGCAGACAAGGAAGAGTACTCGTGGCACGTGCAGGCTAAGAAATACTGAACTCGTTTTTATTAATTATTAACATTAAACTAGGGCAGCTATTTGCCGAGGTTCATACACAGAAAGGATGCTGAACTGCAGATGCGACGATGCGAAGCAAATCCGAACTTAGGCAGTTTATCCGCTTAATTTGCTTTGTTGGAACCTGCACGACAAAATTTCAAATACGCGCTGGGGCTCGCTTTCAGTCAGTCAAACCGTATCCGCATTATTAATTTGTACATATAAAGAGCATAATTAAGAGTAATGTGTTTGCCAAAGTTTATTATTTACGAGGATAGCTTGGCTGGCCACCAGCGGGTACATGCAGCAGTATCGCACTTTAGATTATGTCAGTGGGAACATTTGTTCAGAATAAAGTGTATGCTGGGCCTCTGCGATAGCGGTTAGAGACCGTGCATTTGTCGCCAAATATATTGAGCACGCTGTACAAGTTAATAAAACGATTAGTGGTAATTTATCGGGCCAACAATGTCTCGGCGGTTACTAATGTCATATTTGAGGATACTTTATTAAAACAGAGAAACCACCACCAACAACCTCGAAACTTTAATTCGAAGTAATGAACTTGCTGATGTTTACCGTATCTTGATAAGCAGCACATTACGACTGGGATTTGGAAACAAATTCTACGGAAGAACATCTGTCTTGAGGTGTACCTGATCTATCGCGATGACACTTTCTCGAAATGAAAGATGTTATTTGTCATTTAGAAACAAATTTAATGTTGTTATCAGAATTGAAGCAGCAAGTGAAAGTATGGGCTATACATTGTTGGAGGATTTCGCGGTTGCTTGAAATGTCAATATTGAAATCAAATTTCAGCTTATACGGCGTCGTCATTGTAGATAAACCCTCAGATATTGGTGGTTCTGGAAACCCAAACAGAGATTTTTATAATAATTACGTGTGATGGTGACTTGCGAACTTTTACGAATTGTATTCCTAGCTTGCACCATCAGAGTCAAAGTTGCTATAACAGGTAGAAGTAGTCGTAACGCCAATCGATCCTTAGAGTCCAGTAAACTTGGAGGCGGCGGCACGTGACCCGCTAAAGAGCTGTAGTTGTGATGCATTAAATTGTAAATGTTTAAAACAACTTTTTATATCTATAACTCCACGTATAATTTGGGGTGGACAAGGTGTGTGCATTTATACAAGTATTCTGAGCTACGGGTGATTTGGAGATATGTTACAAAAGGGTTGACCATTTCTGCTGCAAACTTAAAAAAATATATAGGTATATAAACTTGAAGATATCGGCTTAATTACATAGAATTTTATAACAATTAAAGAAATTATAGAAAGGTTTTAAGCTTCACGAAGAAAAAATACTTTGCTGATAAAAAAAATCTATAACAAAACTAAAACAACTTGGAAAATTTTAAATGAATATTTAAGTGTAAATAGCCGCCAGAAATCTGAATATATCCCAGGAATTTATAAATATTTTATTGGTATACCCGCGAAGTTGATATCAGAATTAGATCAAAACGACGATCCAAAATCTTTTGGAACAAATAAATCGTCCATAAACAAAACACGACGTAGATTGGAATGAACTAATTTCAACTATTACATCACTAAACTCAAAAACAAGTTGGGGTGTTGATGATGTTTCTACGGTTCTCATAAAAAAATGTGCAATGTTAAAACAATTCCTTTATGCCATTTAGTAAATGAATGTTTTAATCAAAATTTTCCAGATGTACGAAAAACTGCAAATGTCATTTCACTTTATTAGAAAAGAGATCAGGTGATTTTTCGATTATCGACCGATAGTATTGTTATCTTCTTTCTCTAAAATATTTTTTTTGCAAAAACGTCCTGTACTTTCTAAAAATCAATATGGCTTTAGAGAAGAGCCTTAAAAGTTTATTAGAAAACGTTTATTACAATTTCAACAAAGGTAGGCGTGTAATGGCAGTGTTCATGGATCTCTCTAAAGCGTTTGATTGCATTAATCATGATATCTTTTTAGATAAGTTAAAATTTGTTGGCCTGGGTGGTAAAATAAATAATTTATTAAAATCTTATTTGTCGAATAGGAAACAATTAATTAGTTTTTCTGGGGTAAAAATCTGGAAAACTTGCACTTAAAGTGGGGGTTCCGCAGGGTAGCGTTCTCGGGCCCCTGCTATTTCTTCTATGTATTAATGACATAGATTGTGCCTTAACTTGTAAATTTATCTGTTTTGCTGATGACGTAACATTATTAATTTCGGAAAATTGTGATGAAAGTTTTGTAGATAGATCTGATTTTGAACTTAGAAATTTATTAAACTTTCTAAAAATTAATGAGTCAACGGTCAATCTAGATAAAACTATGATGATGCAATTTTTCACAAAAGAATGCAAACTTAATCATGATCTTACACTAGAAGTATCTAATAAAACTATTACTAATTTTTATTGGAAATTAATCTGGATTTCTCTTTAAAATGGAATGATCATATAAATGCTATCAAGCACTTGCTTTACCCTCAACAGAATTACTCACATTTTATTTTTCAAACTTTGAATCGGGTTTTAGATACGGTATCATTTTTTGGGGAAATGATACCAATTTAAATCGGGTGTTATACAAAAGTTAGTCATTTGAAATATATTTAATTTACACAGACAGGAGTCGTGCAAAACCAGTTTTATCAATCAGAGTATTGTACATTTTATTAGTATCTACATATTAGAAATATTATTGTATGTTGAGTCTAATTGTCTAATATCAGCAAATTAAAATGTCTAAATGAACACCATCAGTATACCACTCGCTACTGTAATTTTAACTTTTCGACTTCAATTATTTAAATCCAGTGCCTACTGTATGGGTACGGTCCTCTATAACGTACTACGTCAAGACATTTAAAAAATATTTTACATTAATTCTCAAAAACAACGAATTTTATACGCTAGAAGAGTTTTTAACATCTAAATTTCAACATTGATTGACGTACAATAAACATAATGTAGTTTTCTGAGTTGGCCTGTGATAGGTAAGGTAAGGTAGTTGCTCACTGTTTTAGTTTTAGTGTGTAGATATCTGTACATGTTGTCTAATTCCTTAGTGAACCGTTCACTATTGCATGTGTACATTTTATAATTTTAGTTGAGCTTTTATTGTGACTTATCCTATATCATTGTCTGATCGAGACGACCAACAAATTTATGAATATGAATATGAATGAATATTTCCCGATAGTGAAATCGCAATAATTGGGCACTTTTAAATAATCCTCACCATATTACATAATTTATGTAAATAAAAAGTAAGTATATTATAACGACGTTATGTTATCGACGCAAACTAATAAATAGTTGTTAGTTGTTAGTATAGTATGACGATTTATTCAGATCATCAACTTGGGTTAGAAAACGGACATTTAACGATAGAACAGGCGTGCGGGATAGTAGATGTCATTAATCAAACACTCGCAGAAAAATAGTGCTGTTCAGCCGCATTGTTTGATGACAGTCGGGCTTTCAACAGATTGTGGCACGAAGACCTCACTGTTATTTTGCCAACTTCAAGCTATTCCTAGAAAAAAATACTTCCAAGTCACGCATGGTTAAGATATAATTGCAGTTCACCTAATTAGCAGGTGTCTCCCAAGCAGTGGAGGCGCGTGGAGAATTTTTAAGGTAGATGCATTCACCGAGCGTAAAATGTATGAACTCGCAAAAGTTAGCATTAGTGAAAAAATTTACGAAACTTTACAGGCTAATAAAAGATGCATGCGTGATTGACGTATATTATTTCAAGGTGTGCGACAATTTACCAGTATATTAAGAGTACCATAGAATAGATCATAGCATAGTTACTTAAGTAAAAGTAGTTATTTTGCGAGCTCATGCAGAGAATTATTACATATGGTCTTTAAAAATGCAGACATTGCGCGACGTTGCTTTATCAGACACCTACGTGCGAAAGTTGTAAGCGAGCATCGGTAACTGGACGCACGAGACACGCTCACCGACCGGGTTAAGTCACATTGAGCCTAAAGCTACGTGGCTTACATTAAAAGTAAAATATCCTTAGTTTTGGACCTACTTCTTACCGTTGCAGTCAATAAACTGTCGAAAAGTTGACAGGCCGCTTCGATCTGACATCAATGCGTCAGTGAAAGCAAGCAGCGCGTATAGTATAGTTCATATTTATAAATAAAAATGTTTCTTTCAGACTAAAATTAGTTATGAATGACTGCTTTGTTATGGTAGAGTCTTGGTTTCCTATAACGAACAGCCACTGCCATCCAGGGAGTATACTGAGCGAAATAATGTACTTAAGTTTTACAACAGATTTGCATCTTGCGAATTCAAGTTATCACTCACAGCAGCAAGTAAAAAAATTTTACTTTGTAAAAATGGGGTTTTGTGAAAATTATCACAATAATTAGAAAGCATGCCAAGTTTAAATCAAAGTATATTTCCTAAGCATTGTCCAACTACGGTAGTATTAGAAAATGAACTATGAAAAGGATCAGTTTTGCTATAACAAAATTTCTGTGTTGAAGTAGGCAACATGAAGTTTAACTCATATTCTCAAACAAATAGTTTCGGCCAGAAATCGTTATTTAGCGTTACCTTATTTTTAGTCGCAATAAATGAGATCTGTGAGCATGTTAATTATCTCGTTCAAGCCATGCTATGCGGAAACTATTTGATGTTAAAAAAAACGAAAGAATCGTGACAATCTTGAAACCACAATTCAAGATTTGGAAAGCTAAAGCTTAACTACGGGATTCAACTTTGCAGCTGATAAAACCATTAATTTTATGCGATGAAACCAAATTCTCTTATTAAATAATACATATCTGGAGTATAAGAGCGAAATTAAATGTTTGGGGGCAATACTTGACAGTAAACTATCGTGGGTCCCACGACGAAAAATGATTGCAAAAGATCGCTAAATGTAATAAAAGCAGTTTCTCATACACAGTGAAGTTGCAATAAGAACATATTTTCTCAATATTCAACGTCCTAATATAGTTAAAAATAGACGACGCAGGTTTTATAAAGGTTACCCGTAATAAGTGGAAGAATAAGTAAACTGATGGAATCCCTCTATTTTCAGCAAAATATATAGACGTATACACAAATTTAAACTACTCGACCAACTAATACAGGCAACCCATTTAACCTCTTAGCAACCAAGTTGACAGTACTAAATCCGACAAGTAGCATTAGAAGGCAAGTGACTTGCCCGACAAATTTTGAAGTTAGCTCTGAATAGATCTAGAGCTGATGAAAAGAAAATAACGAATCACAAGTTAGAATGTTGCGGCAATTTCCTGAAATGTCTATATTATCCATTGTCTATATGGAAACTGAAAATGTAAGGTAGTCTGCAAATATCCACTGTCTACGTGTAAGCTTTTACATTATGTGGACTAGGTGTCCATTACTGACGATGTGTAAAACAAAAAAATCCCTTACTAGGAAGGAAGAACTAATTATAATACGAATTCCTATCCGACATATGCGACTTACATATAGCAGAAGAAACATTTCCCTCTTTCTGATTTTAAGATTGTGATACCGAATTAACAGTGAAACACATTTTAATTAAGTGCCTAAAGTACACTAACCAAAGAACTAAGTGTGACTCCTCAAATAGCAACTGACAGTGCATTCTCAACTATTCTAGCGAACCGTGTAAATATATCACTTATCTAAAAACAATAAATAAGTTCAACTTACCATAATGTTTATTATAAGCGGAGCTTGGCAGTAATTAATTACTTTGTAATTAAATTCCTTTTTGTTGATTTGTCTTGGAATTGAATTACTTTACAAAATACTGTAACTGTAATTGTTAATTGCCATTGTTGTTAAAAAGTACTTGACAACTACGTTTGAAAGTCATTAATTACTACATTCAATTACTCAATTGAGTGTTAAATCCCCAGAAGGCAAATATAAGATGAGGCCATATTATGTTACATGATGAGCCAATCGCAATTGGCTGTTCCAGAATCAATATAGGTATAATTTATGATTACCTATGACTAGTCGGATAACAGTTAATTTTGTGTAACATTTGCTATTCCAACGGCGCGGCGTGTGTACGAGCAAAGAGGAAAATATTTGGTGCAGACGCGTATGTTTTTAGATGGGATCTGCGTATGTTGTGTCTTGCGTAGCAGTTTGTAACTAGCAGTACGGTAAATATATAATGTTCTCACAACAATTAACAAGTAGCTTAATCAGATAATTTTTGTTCATGGCAATTATTTATTCATTTCAATTTGCATATTTTGAGCGATATACTATCACAGAACAACAATTTATATTGAAAGTAATTGGCAAAATAATATATGTGGTATAATTACAATTACCAAGTAATTGAGAATTGAGCTAGTATTTCATTTGAGTAATTGAAATATCTGGTAATTCAATAACTTCATAGGGCGATAATTGGTAATTAGTAATTAATTACTTTGTAAAAGTACTTTCCCCAGCCTGAATATAAGTAATCTGAAGTGCCCATAACGTCTCCTGTTTAAGTGCTCAACTACCAAAATAAATAAGAAGAAATCACGGATACATTTCATTAAAAATGTGTTTGAAGCTAATATTATTATAATAGTAGCAGATAACTCTTATTCAACAATAACTCAAAATAATGCAGTACTGAAAAAGAGCCATTAAAAGCTCTGATATGTAGACGAAAGCCTACATTCAAATTTTACTACTTTGACTACGGTGTCTATCAATTTTGGTTCACAGGAAGCAAGCGTTATCTTTCAGCTGTGTACCATTTATATAAACACAGTTTTAATTAATTTAAGCGAATGTATCTTGCACTCCAGTCTGTGGGTAAAAGCTCATGGAACAGTTTCGGATTTTATTAACAGATGGCAGCTCTAAAGGGCTTTAAACTATAAATGAGTGGTATTCTGACTATGATATCAATAATCTGCGTGTTATATAAGGTGAGTGTAGAGTTTAATCACAGTAACCTTTGAAGAGCATTCTAATACACTTTGTGTTTATCGTAGGGTGTTGCAAATTTCCTTTATAAATATCAAAAAGCTTGTACAGTGTTCACAACATGTTTGCATAGATTAAACTATGATTCCATGGAGAGGTCGGTTGCACTTTTATCTTAGGAAAAGTAATAAGTAGGGAATAAAGCTTTTCAAGATTTGCACTGACAAAGGGTATAGGTACTGATATTGTGAAAATGTATTCTGTGAAAGAGCACTCTCCGAATGAGAAGCTTCTGGATCCTCGAGTTTTATTAGAACTAATGCAACCTCTTATAGATTCAGGCCGAGTTTCTTGTACTGCAAAATTTTCTACTTGGCAGATAAAATCTTAGAAAGAAATAGTTATTCACTAGGAACGCTTAGATAAAGAAAAAACTATTATCAATGGAAAGTTCAAAGATAGTATTTCTAACAGCAAAATATGTTCCACAAACACCCTAAACAGCTGTACAGTAAATTAACATCAATATTCGCCTGCAATTCGTCATGGAATAAATTGGTATAGGAAATTGGTAATTGAGCTTCTCGCAAATGCTACCATTGTGATTGCCTACATGCCAACATTGCATACACCTAAGTGACTGGAAAATTGTTATTGAATTCCACGGAAAAAGGTCTATGGATATTTTTTATTTTAACCACAGCTTACTCGTGGAGAACATACAAGAAAACAAAATAAGAAAAGTCACTAAATTGTTGAAATTCCAAACAGGGGGAGATGTACAAGGTGTTACAAGGTTTTATATATTTTTTGTACGTAACTCTAATGCAAAAAAATAGTTGCGTCAAAGTAAGGTACAGACACTTCTATATGTATGAACTGCGTGTATCATTTTAGACACATAAATAATAACAGAAAGTGCAACAAAAATATGTTTATTTACTTTGTTATATATTTCTTTTACATCAATAATAAAGAATTGCTAGTTTCTTATAAAAACCTCTACAATCACACTCAGTATAAAATGTTTAGGGCTTTGTAGATAAATACCCAGCATTAGTTGGCTTAATGTGCCTAACACCTTGTAAATTCAAGCAAGGGTTTGTGTAATGGTTGTGTTCTTTCAAAGCTCACCCATGCTTTGGTCCGTGTAATTAGAGTACCTTGTGAACAAGGATACTTAGGCATATTTGGTCTTTTTACTGTTTGTGCACCCGATACACTAATGTTTCACAAGACATTGCAGCTTGCATCATCAGAGTCAAAGTTGCTCTTCTAAGTCGACATTTTAATTCTAATATTGACATCACACTCAGTAGTTAAATATGTTAAGTAATACGTTGCTATAATTATAATATGTCAGCCAGTCATTTCGTATCTATAAGAAGTTTATATATTGTTTTAAGAGATTAGAAGTTTATTCTATCGTATTAAAGTTTATACACACAAGCAACCTTCCATTTTATACAGACCATAAACTATTTTCCTCGCTTTACTACGATGAACCATGTCTTACTGGTGTAAATTTTCTAGAAAATTAATTGATACTAGTTATCAAATAGAAACCAAGTGTTGTGCTATAATAAAAAATTTATGCTGTGATTTAAGGTTTATAATAAAAAAAGTAATATAGTTTTGTATTACGAATAAGAATGCCCGTAAATGAACCATAAAATATTTTTTTCTGGTAAGATAATTGGAACAAGAAAACTAGGAAAGCCACCTTAACGCTGTCAATACGAAATTAGGGAAGCCATGCAAGTACGGGTCCTGGAAGATGAGGATTGCGGGGTTCGAAGGATATGAAGCCTGGGAAGTGGGAAACGGTCTTACACTAGTTTTTTTAATAAAGGGAATATATAGTTAAAATTAAGAAACCAATTGATGAATTTAATTTTAAACTGAAAATAATTGAAATTTATAAAATGTGGACTAATTTCCATTGAATTTTCATGCGGTAATTATTTAAAGTTGGTTATTATAATAAATAAAAATAAAAAAAAACCATTTTACTATTTTTATGTTCAACAATATACTGATACATACCAAAAATTATATAAAAATACGACCATAAAGAAGTATTTGCAACCTACGTAAATAATGTGTAGGTGCTGAAATAACATTTAGCTTAATTAATTCTTTCTGTTTTCACAATGCAAATCTGTTGGATTAACTGATGTGTCTGAAACACATTTTGCAGTTTTCGTTTCAGGCTTATGAAATATTTTTATTCGTTTCTGTTAAATCTAAGTCGAATCCTAGTAAGGCTACTAATTAAACTTTGGAAGAAGAAAAGCTTGAATGTACTTCAATTAATATCGGTTTTCCTCTATGTATTCTTGAAACACCAATTTGGTTCAAGCAAAATTAAATTCAAGTTTCAACGTAATTGTTTATAATGTTCATATTTCTACATAAGGCAATTTTCAGTACCAAGTGAATGACACGCCTGCTTAATTGGCTCTATGTGTGCAACTGTTTTTAAATTAAGAAAAGCTAATTCGAAAAAGACCTGGGAGAAAGCTGATCCCTCTCCGGCGTGAATAGCAATATCAGTCTTGTTTCGCCTCAGATTTACCCCAGACTTCCGCTATCGTTGCTGTGTCTAGGGATTTCTATCACTTTTATTTCGTAAATAGGGTGTGTGTGTGTACTGGGAGCACGCAGGTTTCCTGCCTTTTTTTATCTTTTTTCCTTATTTGTCCTAATCAATGGCAGACTAACGCGCTCTGTACCCTTCTGCATTCGGCTCGCCTTCCGAACGGAGCGTGCCGTCTCACCGTTTTCTATCTTCATGTGGGAGCTTGGTGATATAATATTTAGGGGTTATTTCTTGCTGCTGTGCTTGAATTATTGACTATACTTTGCCCGGAACACAGCGTTCTTGACAGTTTAGCCTAGTTAGTTAGGTATATTAAGAATACGAAATGGGGTGGAATTTTTTAATAGGGGGTGTCAATAAATTTACTTTGCCAGAGCCATCTTATAGCAATACGTAAATTTTATAATAAATGTAATTGTTTGGAAATCAACAAAATTAGCAATGTTTGGAAGATTTATTGAATTTGTAAAAATTATAGTTTTTTAATGCGTCATGTAAAAGGATGAGTACCTATCGTTTAATAGTGGCTTTTATTAGAGAGCATTAAAAATATATGCAACTTCCCAGAAAAACTGAAAAATTTACAGCTTAGCATAGTTTGTACCAACTAACTCTTGAAATATAAATAGGTAAAACTGTAGCTATTACAATTGTTGTTATGGGATGTCTTAGAAACATTAACTTATACACACAAAATATACAAAGCCGGGTAATTTTCTAAATTACAAATAATAAACGCATTTAAAAATGATTGAATATGTATGTACGTCTGTACATTGAAAAATATTCAGAGTTCACGATATAAAAATTGTCAAAGAGTGTAATTTTTTTCCCATTCTAATTAAATTCCTTGTGCTAATAGTAACATATTTTTCCAAGAACTTTCACTTTACTAAATTTCAAAATTTTAGTTACACGAAATACACAATGAAACATAATATATCGTTCAAACGGTTAAGCGTTACTTCACTGGCGAGATGCTGGTTTAATGTAAGACGTAAGAGGTCATGCTTCGATTAGCTCAGAGTGGGGTGGATGCGATAAAAAAACAAAGTGCCAAGAACCCAATAAAGAACCCGAAGCACCATTGTAGCAGGCGCTCGCTAATGGTTCTAAAATAGAGGACGGTCGAGGGTATCCTCCTAGCGTTTCAATCAGTACTATATATTAAATACAACCACAGATAGGTACTTTACATCCTAATAATTATTATTTAAATACTTTAAAAAGATTTCATGAACAAATAGTGTACGGATACCAGAGCAAGGATAAAAGGATTAGATTAACGAAGAACGCTCGAAATTGATTCCGGGAAGCAGTCAAGAGCCCTACTTAAAAAAGCATAATCTTAAAAAGCTACTAAATAAAATTATTCGCTGGGTGCATCGTATACAAATATTTGTGGTGCTGTTTATCGCCTACAAATCAATCTCTTCACAGATTGGTTGGGCGGTGTGCATATAAATTATATAAACGAAACCACACGTCTGCTATTCTTGACAAATAGGAAATACAGCATAAATCCAGACAATACAAACAAAAAATAAAATGGTTGTTTACTAGTTCAAAATTGTAATGAATTTAAAACCTACAATAAGTAACCTTCAACAAGCTATGCCATTCTAGTTGCAGTGGGAAACGCAAGGATGGTGGTTGCACCCCTGCCTGCTCAAAAGGTGCAATAAAGAATACTCCTGATCTTAGATCGTCTAACAATTGCGTAGAAAGGCAGTAGGAATTGCAACCGCCTAGAATGGATGCGTGCTAGCAGGTCCTAGGATTTCTTTTCAATGCAGCTCTACAGACGGTGTACAGTTATGTGTCTTATGATCTTTCAGCACTCGAGATTATTAAGGGTCCCTCAAAGATAAAGTTGAGAAAATCGGGATTACTTGAAAATGACCTGAGATTTTGGTAATTTTACTTTAAAATAATATAAAATCCTGATCTACTCAAATGAGTACATCAATTCAAAACAAGCCACATCTCTCGAGATTACCAACAATTTTTGGGATAAATTCGGTTACCAAACGTCATCAAAATGACCCCCAAAGATACGTCCTTCAACAGCAAATAGAAAGTAATCGCCAAAATTTTCAAAGTTGCTAAGTGAAAATGGCTCTCCTCTGAAGTTGTATACGCAACTTTTTTAAAGGAGTGGTAATTGCGAATACAAAACTTATTAAAAATTGTGTAGGCGATGTGATATATACAATGACGTGGAAAGTGGACCGTTACAACAACCAAGTACAGCAAAATACAATACAAGAATTAAGTTATCATATATTAGAAATGTTGACTATATTGATATATATTTGGATACTAGTTTTAATATTGTATAGCTTTTTAAACGTTTCTATGTTTCAGTAGTAGCTTTGATGATTAATAACTCATTTTGCTTTGGCGATTGTAGTAACCTCCTTCTGAATAAAATATATTTAACATGTTTACTTTGTGGTATACGTTCATCTAATTGTATCGCCTTTAGTTTCACTGAATCTGTATTATCAATAACGTCAGTGGCTACTAAAATTGCTTCCATACTTTGCACTTTAGTCGGAAAGTGTGGCGAGTCAACACTATTATAACTCAGTCTTCCAGGTAGCGTGGTTCTCGGTTGACTGGTCTGTACCTTTTTTCATAGTTTTGCAAGCAAGTTTGGTAAGTTTCGTCCTGGATAATAAGAAAAAAACGAAGAATATGCGTGAAACTTGGCTTTCATTTAGGGAAAACGGCTGCTAAGATTGATTTAATGCTTCGAAAAGTTTTACTGAAAGACATTTTAAATAGAATATAAGTGTAGCGTGGTATTGGTGCTTTAAGTAGCATTTCAATGTATTTGTAATGCTTTCTGAAGCATTAAAGCAATCGCAGCAGCCGTTTTTCGTTAAATAAAATGGAACTTTACAGATATTCTTTATTCTTTATTATCAGTCACCATGAAAATGGCGGAATTTACTTACAGCCACCTGAAAAAAGCACAGTAAACAATCTAGTTACCCCAGAACCACGCCACGTGGCATACTGAGTCAGAATAGTGTCGATTCGCGACACCTTCCGGGGCATTGCGCCATTACTTTCCTTTGGTGCATAACATCCGAATTCCAGTTCCTCTCTCGTGCTTACACATTTTAACATGTGGAGTTCTATGCTACCAAAAATTAATTAAATAAATTTTAAGCAACATCTAAAGCTATATGCTATTTTTATTGATGGCCTGACTATAAATTTTGTATATTACAGAAACACACCAACTGTTATTTATGTAATAATTGGGGAGATGTTTCTTAATTACCACGAAAACCCATATATTTTGTACGGTTTCAAACCTTAACTATATATATATGTACACTAGCACACTGACATCGTTTGAATATGTTGAGATATCTTTGCTAAATGCTGGAAACTCCTTGGGTTAAATGCATAAATTTAAACTTAACCTATTAGAGGACAATTGAATTATCTAGAGCCGTAAAAATAATAAAAAAATTAGAAATTGTTAGGCATTACTGCAAAGCGTCATTGTGAAGAGCATCACTAGATGTTTTAGATATTTGATATGAGCAAGTAAAACTGAAACTCGACTAAAATATTCGTATTTAACTTAACCAAATGTAAAACTGCTCGATCCTGTTGGAAATTTCGAGGATCAAAAGTGAAAACTTTTCTTTCAATTACAATTTATGCAAGCCTGCAAATGAGTGAATAACTTGCGACATTCCCATGTGACAGCAATGACTAAAATCTAAAACCCTTCAAAATTGTTTCACATCGTCTAAAGATATCCAGAGATATTTGGGAATACTGAATATTGTGTCACTTCCACTTGAAGAAAGTTTATAAAAGTTAGATTATTTTTGTAAAGTTCGCAACTTGCTCGTAATGGATATACATTTATTTATAAACTTGCCCAAGTAATTGTGAATTGCTAAATTTACTGGGTATTTCCTAGAGGTAAAACCCATTTTTCGTTTGTAATATTTTCATTTTCCATGTAATGAGAAAGAGCCCCGTTAATAGACGACCTGTACAAATAAATATGAACGTTCGGTGCAAGATTAGTGTTTGAATCCAATCCAAACAAAGTGAGCGCGAAGCGCCAGCAGCAGTAGCCATTCCTTCAAGCGTCTGAAATAAATAAGATAGCATAAGTAAAGAATTGCTGCTATATCCACGTTGATAGATTGGGTTCAGGGGAGAAAGTTGGTAACCTTTGTCATGTAGGGACGAGCTTGATTTAATAGCGTTTTCCATACTTCTAATACCGCGCACCCTGAGGTCGCGTTGGACAGTTTGTGTTAAAGTTTTTACATTTAGTTATTCTGTAATTTCCTTATTTATTCTTGTGTTATTGTTGGATACAATATTCAACTAACGCATAGATTGTTATAATAATACGTAACAACTCTTAGCAGCTTCGCAAGGAATTTAATTTATAAGCAAGTTGGAAAATTCTAAATTATAGTTCTGCAAGAACATAAGCTCTCATGCAATTATTTATCTAATATCGAATGCTGGGCAAATATTTTGGCAAATGTGCTTAGCCCCTTACTGCTAAAGTTCCGTTGCTATTTACATTTCAGATTACAGTGTCCATTAGTTTACTGACCCAATTACTGATTCTAGGCACATTACAATGAAAAACCACAACAATGTTGACCGGCCGATATCAATTCAAAATTGCGCGTGCTTTAGGACTAATTTCTCACTAAAATTATCTTTTCGGGCGAGATATGTGCCAGTCTATGTATAAGGCTATAAAAACTGACGTTTTAACGGATGAAGATCGGTTGGAATCGGCCGGAGTGATTGTATCTCCAAAAGTGGGTTCGCAAAAATACCGAGGTATTGAAAAGGATTCGCGACTCCAGCGACGCCGAGGTTAAGAAAATGATGGAGTGGTTGTCTCCAATTCCTGAAACTGGATCGGACATTTTTATTTTGTGTCATATTAGCAAAGTTGGGAAATCGCACGCTTTATTAGCGTCGTTCCAGCTGCAGCGAAATGGGCGCCGAAGTACGTCACAAATTAGGAGAGATAAAGCAGGACTGAAAATTGCAGAAATAATGCTACACGGAGATATCATCTTATCCTACGCGAAGGGATTTTTTTATCAACAGCTTCGGGTACAAAACAATATTATAGATATCTGCCTAATAGCCTTTAATTTCAATTGCAGAAGCACAATCTATTACCTAGCAAAATACCAGGTAAAAACTATCTAAAATATTACCTTTCTTGGTCTTTTCTTTACAAAGTATCAATGACATTTTTAGTTTCAGTATATCTGATGCAGATATAAATCTGCAAAGCTGAAGAGGTACTGTTTATAGAAGATAAAGCAAGCACTTCGCACAATCGCTGAATAGCGGCCATATACTACTATTCTTGATAACATATAACATGAATGCGAAAAATAAAAAAAGCAATTGAAATTAATAAAGCACTAACGGTTGTTCATAAGGTATAAATTATCACGCAAGTAAAATTGGTAAAGAATTCAGCTGCGCTGCAAATGCTCAAATGCTGCTACGATGCGTCGGAAAGCACGAAGAGTCGGCCAGAATAGCCCTGTGCTACACAGTGGTACGGCCTTTTCCAGTGTGTAATTTGTAGCCCAGCAGCTAGAGGACACAAATAAACAGCTCCTTCCACATGATTTGCGGGAGATGACTAATTTTGGGAGTTACTTAAAAAACCTAAAAAGTCTGAGATTGTAAGCCGTCAACAGGTGGTTTTACTTCCAAAAGCATAAAGATCCTGATTCAATTAGATAGGCGCACTAAATTGTCTAAACCTGGACCTAATTATTGATGCCCTTTGGGAGAAATCCGTTTAGTAAACGCTATCAAAATAAACCCCAAGAAGTGCGTCTTACAGTATCGAAAGTAACGTTAAGACTGATATAGAAACCAGAACCAACAGTAGCACAAATAAACAGCTCTTTCCACTCGATTTGCGGTAAATAACTGGACTAATTTTGGGAGTTATTCAGAAAAACTAAAAGGCTTGGAATTGTAAGCCACCAAAAGGTGGTTTTACTTCCAAAAGAAGGAATATCCTGATTCAATCAGAGAGGTGCAGCAATTCACTAAATTATAGCTCTAAACATGCACCTAATTATTGACGCCATTCAAGAAAAATCCGTTTAGCAAACGCCATCAAAAGGAACCCCAAAAAGTGTTTCTCGCAGCATCGAAAGTAATGTTAACACTGAAAGGGAAACCGGACCCAAAAAATTAAATTAATATTGCCCTTGTAGAGGTTGGTGCACTATAAATGTGTATAAGTTACGGTCTATGCGGCTTGATTCATTTTACTGGAATTTTATATTTTGATATTACGATTACATAATGTGTTCTGCAAATATGGCACTTTAAATGTACCTAAAAAAATCCTGGAAACCATCGATTTGTTTTTATGCAAAAGGGGAAGGGAACATATTTTTAATTTCTTGATATGCGACTGGTAGCCATAAGTAGAATATAAGTCTGCACAATTTATAGAAATAAGATCAAAATTTACTTTTCAGTGACTTTTTGAGGATCTTAAGATAAAAAAAAATTGTTTCAAAAACTGGCGACGGAATTTTGGTTTAAATTCCTTAAAATATAAACCTGAATTAGTACTTTAGTTTTTACAGGTTTTATTTTGTTGTAGTTTTGAAGTTATTTTTTCATAACCATGTACAATAATACAAAGTTGTTTGTAGAATTTGAGAAAGTAGTCCAACCCATTACGCAAATGTGAATTGCTAAAATTACTTATATAAACATTTAAAAGAGTTTCCGAGATTATAGTCTTTATTTTAGAATTTTCGACTTTTTTCAAACATAAAGCTTATTCAACTACTTAAGTATAATTGTTCATACTACATTAAAACTGTTAAATGAAAAAATGTTGAGCACCTATAATTCTGACACGGAAACAGTTACCATGAATTTGTAGAAAAAACTTTGCAAGTAGCTGATGGACATCGTAACTGTTCGATGAATGTAAACATCCAAGATTGCTGATTGGCTGGAAAACGGAACAGGTAAAAACGTATCACATTTCGAAAGAACAGACAATTGGAGACCTTTCTCACTACATCAACAATCTCATTAGCGGTTACATTGATTCATTTGAAAATTGTGCATCTGTATATTTTTGATTATTAAATTAGGATAATACCATAGAAGTCTAGAAATTATGAAATTTATAGGGGCAACGCTTTATCAGTGAAAAATATGAGTTATTTCTAAACTGTTTAGAATTTTCTAAAGAAATATATTACGTTACTAGAAGTAAAATGAGAAGTATCTATAGAAAACTGTAGAATTAAACTTAAAGATATTATAACAACAAAACCAATAAGATACATTTGGAAGTAATTTTCTTGAAACAATTCATTAAAATATCAGAATTTTATCCCACTTGAAAGAGATTCTTTTGTTCCGCATGATATTATCTTTTTTAGCCCGAAAGCCTGTGTTCACTTTCGCGTAGTGGGCGTAGTTATGCTCTAAGCTTTCGAAAATACCCTCGCTTGTTGCTGCAAATGGAAGTAAAAGGCAAAAGAGGTTAGTTATTTTTAAATGAAGTTTATCAAGCAAGTACTCGTTAATGAGTTGAATCCGATTTCATTCGCAACATCTTTGGAAAGCAAATGAAGCACGTTTTCAAAACTGCAAGTGAACCTTGTTAAAATATTTTTCTTTTAAGGCAAGTTGAAGAATAGTGTTGAGTTTGTAATTCACAAAAACATAAAACTTGTGTTACTTGCTAAAATGATTATAGATGACCACAAGATGAACTTGGGACAATTCTATACCATACGCTTAAAACGGTATTTTCGAACCTAAGCCTTAGAAGTTGAAGATATTTTTGTCGCCTTAGCAGTTTTCACTAAAAATACAAAATGCGGTTTATAATTTTATTTTTAAAACAACAAATTGTAGCAAAAGTACGTTTCATGACTTTATAACAAACGTGTAGCCTAATAGATACAACAAGAGATACTAAGTTTCAAATGGAAAAATTAAGACGGAGTAGATTCAGAAGACAAGCAAATCAGAGAAGATTAGATATAGACACAAACATGAACAGTTAAAAAATTTACAGAAGTTGCAATTTACCAACCGTCGTTAATGCATTGAAAATGAATTTTGCTAATTTTCAAGTCTGGCATAAAATTTCCAAAATCTGAACAAAATTACAAGAGATAGAAATAAAAAAAAGTTTTAGAATTGTTTACATCTGTATTATTATTGTTTATTATACGCCACGCGAAACATTACTGCGAAGTTCTACTGCATAGCAGATCATTAATAAATAATACGTACTACAGTTTTGAACCTTTTCAGCATCTTGCACAATTTAATATTAATTTGCAATTAGATAAAAATGTTGAATTCGATAAGCCATTCAAAATTTTTGATATAACTTTAGAAGATGTATTGCTTATATGAGTCATTCTTATTATTACATTTATTAGCTGTTTTAAAGGAGTTCTGAGAATTATAAGCCATCCGATCGGCGTCTCCACATATTATTACTTATAGTTTATTTTGTTTACTCACGAAAGGTGCTTTAATAGCAAATATAAGAACTGGAGCGAAGATACTTTTATTAGGAAGAATATGGCAGTGTGAAAAAGATATTACATGTGAATAGACCTTTGAGTTGTTTAGTCGATATGTATCTTAGTTTTGTGTTAATTGTTCAATAAATATATTTTAAAACTAAGTAACTTTGCATTTTCCGTACATATACATATGTATATGTATTTATATTTATAAAGTCTACTACACTCGCGATTTAAGTTTTAGTACAAACAGCTGACACTAACATCCCAACCCTGACAGTGGCCACTACCATTCTGCGAATAAGTGCAGCGCGACAATGACCTTAACCCACGTAATATTATTCATGTTAGAGTAAAATACAATCCGACAAGCTATTTACTATTTACTTGCAAATTTACAATTTCACAAAGGGCCAGAATGAAAAAAATTGCTCATTTTCCTTATTTAAAAATACCCACCCACTCACAACCGCATTCCGAACTCTCTTAAAAAATACAATCGACCAGTAGAAAATCTCCATACAGCGAATTTCACACAAATAAACATTTTAAGGTTATTCTTATAATTCTAACGTTTTCCAGATTTTGCATTCCGCAAATCGACTTGGACCGCAAAATTCCCAAATCCTAAATATTGACCCGTAGAAAGTCTCCAAACAGCAAATTTCACACAAATATTGATTTTAAGGTTTTTTGCAACCCCCAAATCCACCTGGGCAGCAAAATCCCAGAATTTTATTTCTCTTAAAAATACAATTGACCAGCAGCAAATCTCCAAACATCGAAATTCACGCAAATATTGATTTTAAGGTTTTTCCGATAATTATAGCGTTTGTCCCATTTTCCAACCCCCTAATTCAACTGGATCGCAAAATTCCCACATCCCGAATTCTCTTAAAAAATACAATCGAGCAGTAGAAATTCTTCAAACACCGAATTTCACACAAATATTCATTTCAAGGTTTTTCTGATAATTATAACGTTTTCCCCATTTTGCAACACCCACATCCATATAGACCGCAAAATTCCCACACCCCGAATTCTCTTCAAACATACAATCGACCCCTTGAAAGTCTCCGAACAGCGAATTTCACACAACTATTCAAAATTCGACATTTTTTCTTTCCCACTGTTTATGCGAACATCCAATTTTCTACAAACGCACCTCAGTTTTCTACACCTGTAACTTCGACCCCGTGCATCGAAGACCCCAAAAACTGCCAGTACGATGAGCGTTGGTTCATTGTTTTTCCAACTAGCCACAAATCACATTTGGATCTTTCAAAAAGTATCTGATGTAACAGCACTGAACGCTTTCGTGTCTAAAAAATCGTTTTAACTCCCGTATTTTCGCCCACTCGAATCTTACATTTTCACAACCTCTTCAGAAAGTTCGCCCTTAACGAGATCTTCAAAATGACACCAATAACTAGTGATGGGCATAACCGGACAATTTTCATAACCGCTTTATTTGCATTCGAGTGATATTAATAACCGAATGATTATTTGAATAATCATTCGAATAAATTTTGGCTCTCGGTTCGTTTCGATTTCGTTTTTCGTTAAACCAAGTCACTCAAGTCCGTCGGTTTTCCGGTTAGGCGGTTTAACGTTATCTGAATCGGCATCGTAACTTGCAGATAGCAGAGGAACTCGGTTAATCGTTAATTATAATAATTGTATAAATGATTTTTATTTGATTTCTAAGGAGTTTGTGCAATAAGTAGTTGTGGATATGAATGAAATATATCTGGGTACACCTTTATTGTTTTCGATTGCTGGCGATTTATAATAATAATTAATAATATATTGTTCTATTTGTATGAGTTTTACGACTCGCTATTCTGCATTAGCTCGATTACTCCGACATTCTTCCGATCTATAACCAAAACATAATATGTACATTATCTGTTATGTATTGGAAATTAAGAGGATCAATCTAAGTACATACTTAGGTCTTGCCATATCTCAGCGACCACAAATGCGCAGTGAAGCAACGGAGAAAACTGTAGAGCGAGACGCCCAAATGGTGTTTTCAGTTTCAGTACAACCTGCTTTGTTTATGAGTTATGACATATTTATATTTACAGAATTTCGAGCACTGCGTAGGTCGCTGAGATATGGCACGTAGTACCTTTGAATAGAGGTTTTATAGTATATTCAAATAGTAGTACGTATCAGGATCAGGTTATTTTTCATTCGAATACTTGGAACGAACACCGAGTTACACAGGTTATATCAATAACCGGATAACCGCTATCAAGTAGTGCTTCGACTAGCTCAAGGGGAGTGGATTTTGGTGTAGCCACAACCTTAGATTTTTAAATTATATTTATTGCAGATTTACAATCTCCTCCAATATGACATAGTAATAAGTAAATAGTATGATGGTGAAAAGGTTAAAGTCACAGCCTTAGATGCGACAAAAATATGAACACGCAAAAACTTAGCTAAAAATCCTTAAGCACTGTTGGAGACAGACGCAACGGATCCATGAACAAACGGGAATTATGCAAACACAAAAGGGTTTTGCAAAGTAAAAAACCTAATTAAAAAAAATTAGTGAAATGACCCGCATATTCCACTGCACGACGAGGTTTCCCCGAACAGATGCCATCACAAGAACGTGCACTCTTCATCGTATAAAAAATGCACTTTACTCAACCACCATATAGCGCGTATAACAGCGAGACTCCCGTCAACTATTCGGAAAATACACAAACTAAATGAAATTGTTAGATGATGATGTTTGCTTACTAGGTTTAAATTATCAAGCAAGGTGAACTGGATGATGTTTTGATAGTTATAAAATCATACTGAATTTAAATTCTACAATAAGCAACCTTTATAACAAGCGCGATTCGATTATTAGTCTATACTATTCCAATCGCAATTCGAAACGCAAGGGTCTTGGATGCATCCTCGGGTACTCAAAAGGTATAATAAACAAATAGACCTGTCCTTCGCCCGTCGAATACTTCAGTGAAATGTCAGCAGAAATCGTAACCAGCCCAATTAGAATAGTGCCGAATCTAGACCAGTTGGTAAGAATTTTTACAACGTGCTGCACTCAACAGTGAACGGTGAACATGCGGCTCCTTCAGCATTCAAGAATAAATTCGATAAAACTTCGGACCACGCGAAGATACAGGTTCCAAGTCTGCGATTTTGGGCTGTCCACAGGCGGTTTTTTTCCAAATACTATGAAATCCTGATTTAAGGAGATGGGTGCAACAATTAACCAAACCATACAACCATATCAACATCAAATTACCAAAAGACCACCAAAAAAAAAGTCTCAAAGAAATGTGTATGACTGCAACAGGAGCAGAGACTTCAAATTTTCCAAAAATGGGAACCGGAAATTACTCTAAAATTGTATAAGCAAAATTTCAAGAAAGAATTTATAATTGTGATCCAAAAATTACCGAAAATGATAAAAGCAACGTGATGTATATAAGACGTCAAACGTAGCCAAATGAACTTTAAAATGGAAAAATCGGAAATAATATTTTCGAATCGTTCGAAAAGAAACTAACTGCAATTGAAAAAAATAAGTTTTTGTCACTAAAGCTCTAAATAGTAAATAGTGGATGAAATTAATACAAGTTTTATAAATGCAACGCCGTAAGAAATAATGACACACGGACGAAAAGTAGAAGAAAAATTATATCAGGTCATTGTAAACTCACACGTTAAAAGTTCAAGGAATAACTTTTGGAAAAAATGCTCGGACCCGTCGATTTTTATTTTTATTTGAGAATTTTTTGAAATAAAATGCATACATACAGGGTGTCCCGCGTATGAGGTATGGCGTTATCGACGTTTTTTTTTAATGGAAACCCCCTTTTTTATTACGGAATCTGAAAGAACCCATCTTTTTACTTACGCTAAGGTAATTTTTGGGTATAGGCCACATTACCAAAAATTAAGACAAAAAATTCAAATTTGCAAAATACTAAATTTGATTTTAAGAAATGTGATTTTACGCTTTTATCAATGACAGCAATCAACAAAAAACATATCGGTCGTCTTAGTTACTGTCAGGCAGACAACGGTGCACAATTTGTACATTTAATTTAGTTGTTTTAGAAATTACTAAACTTAGTATTTTGCAATTTTTAAATTTTTTCTAAATTTTTGATCATCTGATCTATACTCAAAAATCAGCTTAACGTAAGTAAAAAGATGCCTTCTTTCAGATTCCGTAATAAAAAAGGGGGTTTCCATTAAAAAAAAACGTCGATAACGCCATACCTCATGCACCCTGTATGTATGCATTTTATTTAAAAAAATGCTCAAATAAAATAAAAATCGACGGGTCCGACCGTTTTTTCTAGAAGTTATTCCTTGAACTTTTAACGAATTTATTCACTACTTTACGAAAGCACTGTATACGTAAAGTAACAAGAACACTAACACCAAATGTAACTTTATAGTCCCAAATAATAAAATTATTATAAATTACGGTATTCTATTATATATTCAAAGCAGGGCTTAGAAATTGTTCAAAAATGTGGCCAATAACTGAATCAACATGTATAGAAGTATACTTAAAAATGTAGAGCAACTGTGTGACATTTTTATTTAATTTTCTAATTCTAAGTATAATATTTTGAAAATCCTTTTGTTGCATATAAGTATAAGATATCTACCAGTGTAATAATGATATAAATTTTATCTCAAATTGTTATTCCATAATTGGAAAAAATATATACAATATGTTGCAAAATGTGCCCCCTTAGTAGGGTACAATGACCTACAGATTGGGGTACAATGTGTCAAGTAGTAAATATTTCAAGAATAAAGTTTATTTACTTAAAAACATTTTAAAGTGTAAAGCACATTATGAAATACGAATTTTTCAGGATCACCAAGAATCATCTGTTTTGAACCTACTATTTGACCAACGTCAATGTTAAAAACAGACGGCGGATTGGACTGTATCATTGCAGAAGAACGCCATTCAAAATAATTAATGACATATTTGTCTACTTTTCGCCAAAAGATGCCTTTGATGTTTTGGTTGACATGTTGAGTAGTCGTACTCTTCTGCTTTTCTGCTATTGCATACTATACACAAAGTTATTTACGAACATAGTCGAAACAATTGCCTATCTAAACCCGGATGTCGTTTTTTAAAGGGCAATCTACTATATCGCGCAATGGAATCTTGATAGGGTGGCCCAACTCGCATTCACTGTAGTGTCGTTGAGGCTGCATTCATGAAAGATAATTAAAAGTTTTTAGTATACATGTTATATAGCAAATTATTTTAGGATTATATTAGGATAAAGGTTCAATCAAGGCTATTTTATAGTATACAATCTTCATGAGAGAATTTGATTGTATAGGTAATAGCTTGGAATGAAATACTATTACTGTCAATATCAGTTCGTTTTATAACATATAATAAATCAATACGCCCACGTATAATAAAAATAGATGTAGAGATAGAAGAAAGATTAATAGTACTCCAGGTATATGCGGAAAACGAAGATATACTGGAAAATTAATTATTCTACTATCAGCATACATACAGCATGCATAATAGGGGATTGGAATTCTAAAATAGGAAGACACCACAGCCGAGAAGAGCCAAAAGTATTGTACTTTAGTATATATATGAGAAAAGCAGCATACGCAATAGCGGGTGTTAAGGTAATTGAAGAAGCATAATTCAGCACAAAACATAGGCTGATTATTAGGGAAACGAGACTTCATTCTACGAATAAACAAGAAGATCGAGTGAAAGCTTACAATTAAGGAAACTGTTAAATGATCACAAGAAAAGAATATGTTAATAAGCTCATAAATAAATTTAAAAAATTGGAAACAATAGACGAACAAATCGCAAAACCGTACCTAGCTGAAACAACGAAAACATTAAAACAATTATTAATACAAACAACTAAAGAAGTCTGTAGGAAAATTAAAATCAATCAAAATTAAAAGAAAATATAGAAGGAAATAAACAAGTCTAGAAGAGATACCAGGGAGGCAGATAGGCAGGTACATGTAAAAAGAAGAAATGAAGCTAATTTGTGGTCTAAGAACCAAAAGCAGTTACTTGGAAAGAATTTCGAATTGAAGGTAATTCTGAGCTACGTATAACAAAGAAATTGCAAGGAAAGCTACTATAAAAAAATAACAAGACACTTAGCGAAAGGAGGAGCTAGAACTAGTAGCAAATAAAAAAGGAAGAAATATAGCCATTAAAAAACTGAAAACTGAAGGAGCAGCAAAAAGTGATTAAATATGTTCCAAATTGTCTAAATATGGTGGTCTAAAACTATTAAAAAAATGTAACTTGGCTTGGAATACCCCCAATAACACCAAGTAAATGGGATAGGAATATTATAATTATCATACATAAAAATAAAAAACAACTGGGAGTACAAACTACTAAGTAACCTGTCTCAAACAATTAACACAAAAAATGTATTTCGGGTTGATGGAAATAGGAATCATGCAGGAAATCGATTACCAATTACATCAACAATAAGCAGCGTATAGGAAAGGAAGACAAGTTCAAGATCACATTTTTGCGATAAGACTCGCTATTGAAAATAATTTTGATAGTGGCGAACATGCTTTTTTTAGATTTGCCGGATATGAAATTGGCTTTTGAACTATGAAGAGCACCGACAAAAGAAGGAGCATTAGACCAAATACTGAAACGAGTCGAAAGCATAAGCATAAGATACAAAAAGAGTAACAAGAGCGAATGGTATAGAATCAGAAGAGTTCTTAATGGACAAGAGAATAAAGCAATGGGATAGATTTGGCCCACTTTTATTCGTCATATGCATGCACCAAATGTTAAAACCAGTCAGGAATACAACAACAAAGACCCATATAGAAAACTGGAAACTAAATCCACTACTTTTACAATGTTAAGATTTTACTGATGACAACAGTGACCGTAACAGAAAGCCCTGTGAATGGAACTCCCAATTGAGAAATGTAAAATTTACCCATAACTAAGCCAAATGAAGAAAGAGTTGGAAATTAGTAAAAAAACTAAATTTTTTAAGAAGCTACGAATACTTGGGAACAATAATTAATAAAGATGATGACAGGATAGAACAAAACCAGCGAAGTGTATAATCAGATGCACAAGACAGACATAAGTGAAAGGAAAGTAATAACAAAAACCAATCTGCAAGTATACAACAGCGTATATTACCCACACCAACTTACACCGCGGAAAACAGAACATGAAGAAATGGAGTGGGAAATAGCAGAATAAGAATTAGAAGTACAACCACTAATAGAAACCATAGCGAAAAGACAATTTCAATGAATGAGATGCGTATACCGAATAAAATTTTAGAAGCAAGGACCTAAAACAAAACAGAACAGAGAAGGTCAAGAAGGCAGTTGGAAGAGAGAATAAAAATAATAGCCGAAAATGAGTAGAAGAAGAAGAATGAACCTGGTTAAAACAATTATTAAAACCTTTTGTTCTAGCCATGACAGTCCAAAAAAAAATCTGTAAAAGGCTTTACTTAGAACTTCCCTCGTCGACATTGTGACAATAAATAATTTTAAAAATCAAATCAAGTTAGAAGTAAAAATATCTTCACCCAAATAAATTTTCAAATAGAAAAAAAAGTTACCGGTGCGGTGGTCGAATCCGAAAGGCAGGCGAACCGCGTGTGCAGCCCACAATGCTTTGTGAAATTTTTACCTGCGCCACGAAGCATCGACCTCTCGTATTCCTGCCCCGCAGCTATATTTAGTAACGCGCTAATTTGTGCCTTGTTTTTGTATCGTCAAACAGTTATTCTGTATCTATTGGCTCCCATTTTTGGTAATAATAAAGGCTGTACTATGTACAAATTACTACTTGTATCTATTACTAAGTTGAATAAAAAATAAACTAAAATTTATTTTTTAAGGTTCTCACCATGTATATATTTGTGATTCTCCCGGTTTCACTCCCGGCACATATATATATATATATATATATATATATATATATATATATATATATATATATATACAGGGTGGTCGGATAATAGGGAACCATACATTGGTGGTGAGTTCTACGCATTAAAATAATAAAAAAAACTTCGTAGATACCGACCCTTAAAGTTTAACTTTTTTTTTAATTTTATTTATTTTTTATAACTGAAAAAAAAACAATAATAAGTGCAGGTAAACAACTCGACAACAAACAAACAAAAATTGCATTTTTGTTATCAAGGCTAATCAGATAATAACTCTGAAAAGAAAAGCCTTAAAACTTTAGATAGAATTTCTAACCAAACGGTTTATGTTACGAATACCAAACAAGAGTACATTAATTGTGACTTTTTTATTCTCTACAAGATGCCGTATCTAGATCGGCAGTATGTCTTCATATATAAGAGTTATGACTGAAAAGAAAATATGGTTTTAGGTTAACTGCCACTTCAAAATACATGTTATCGATTATTTTTCTTTTTGTTTGTGAGGATTTCAATAAAGAGCCCCTACACAAAGTTTAAAGTAGTTATCTACTCAGTTACAAAAAATTTAAAAAAAGTTAAACTTTAAGGGTCGGTATCTACGCCAATAACGATTTTCGGACAATACTGCATATGAAGTTTTTTTATTATTTTAATGCGTAGAACTCACCATCACACCCTGTGTATAGAAATTAGAAAATATCGTCTTGCTCCAAATAGTTTTTGAGTTATACCGCCAACAGAGAGACAGGCAGACAGACCGACAGACAGACAGACAGACAGATGAAATTGAGAAAACCTGTTTTTCGTCATCTAGGGACCCTGAAATGTGAAGATCTGAAGAAATTTCGGAAGGTGATTTTTTCGTGATTACAATACTTTCTTTGTCTTTCAGACGAGGAAAGTAAGAATATTGTACATTTAGAAGAGATTTCATTGAGACGTAAAATTGTACGTTTACTTTTGTTTTTGTTTTCTAAACAAGTTTACAAGATCCGCCTCACAGTTTTTTTAACGAACCCTTTCTTGAAGCTATTATAACTTTTTGCTTTAGCTGTGAAAGAGTCACACGTAATATCTTAATTTTACAGCAGCTTTTGTTTGCTCAAAAATTGTCTGTTTTCTTTTTCTAGAGAACAGTTATAGAAGGGAGAAAGCTGAATTTGGTACACTTAATGAACCTGCTTATTGATAAAAGTTTAGTCGTACAGTCATACATGGGAACCTTATCTATGATGTTATAAAACGTAACGTCCTAAAGTAATTTCTTTGAAAAGTACTTCGAGCTAAGATAAGTATTTTCTTCGTATAAAAGATTATGTTAATTGAACCTATGAGATGATGAGTAAAATTTCAGATATACTAATTAGTAAACGTCCAAATCTTCCCGCCTGAAAATAGCATTTTTATGGTCTAGTAAGACATAATCCTCCAAACGGCACTGTAAAATTTTAATTAAAACGCCCAATTATTTCAGCTTTTTTACTCCTCACCTACAAAAATACGGTTTAGTGTAGCTAAGTGTGCACCGTTTGTTTTATGCGATGGGTCACACCTTATAATTAATTGCCAGAAATTAAGATTAGGTCCCAGCAAAAAGCGTTAATTATTGCGGCGTTGCACCGTTGCAAAGTTATTGACTTCAAACTGTTTTAAATGTAATCCGTTGGCAAACAGCTGAAATTTTCCACTTGAAGGTTGAATTAATTCTTAAGCAAACATTTCATTTGCTATTCTGTTTTACTGTGTCTGCTCATCTGCAGAAGTGGATTTTTATGCCCAACCAGGACTTATTCCTTATACAACGAAAAATACAAGACACACCACTGCGCTGTTGATTTTTTACGATATGTAGCACATGCTAGCTGTCGTAATCTGGCTATGTAATAAACATTTGTGCAGCTACACAATTTCTAATGTAATATTAACGACGATAAAAGGTTATGTAAATAGTTCGATTTGCAGATAGCAACGTTGCAATCGTAATTAATTCGAAATTATTTAGTCGTCGAATTTATACCAACCGAATTCAAGATGTAGCTCTTGCTACTTTTTCCTACTAAAAATTCATATCCACTTCTGAGCCGTCTTCGTCATTTGGCTACTTATCTCGTCCGTGGAATTAAATTTGTTATTCAACCAAGGCAGAGGCCTCCTCAGCGAAGTTTTATCAGAATTGTTTTATGGTGTTTTAATACAACCGTGCTTGTTCAACACAAACTTAATTATTTTTGTACAGAAATAAATTAAAGCTTTGTATTTGTATTCTCGTGACCAAGCCGGCGCATTTTGATCAATTGTGCCTCTTTAAACACACGAAAATTTAATTCAAAATATCATTCGTCGAATTGCCGGGCTCTACTTTGCAATTCACCAAAGGCAATGACAAACGTAAATGATTAATAGAAAGCTATGATAACTCACAAAGAATTTCCAGAAGAAACTCAGTTTTAACGTTTTCCACGTAAAAAAACTCCACAGAATTAACAACAAAGTAGAAAGTAGAAATATATTTGACCATCAGTTCCAACTTCGACTTTATTAAACGATGCACCCACAAGAAATTAAAGAAACTTTATAAAACCTATTTAAGTTATTAGTTATAACGTGGATTTTTGTCTGCTCCTCCAGGGGCTAAATATGAAGAAAACGTTGTTGACGTTGCTGAATTAATTTTTTTTACGTTTAGCAAAATAATTCTGTTTGTATAATCGCCCTTTGAAATATAATTATTAGCGTTTAATATAAAAATATATAACGTAACCCCTAATGTCTTGTTTAAATGTAAATTTCTTAGCTCTTCAAAATATTTTCAAGCATATTCTGTGAATAGCTAAACTATTAATAGCTGGATTGGATTTGAATCGAAAAAGAATATTGATTTTGCAGGCGAATGTACTGAAACGTATACAAGTCCTTTTTCAAAGCGGACCCTCAACTCTACGGGCCACCTGATCTAATAGTTAAGCAACGTAGCCTCGGTCGACACTCAGATGAGTGACCTACCGATGGTAGTAATAAGATCAGCAACCAGCCCTGCTTCGGGGCGCAACCTGAAAACTGTGAAACTAGGCTTACTAACACAAGCTACACGACATTATTATTATTAACATACCTTCAATTTTACTTAATTTTACCCATTGCAAATTTATAATTTTAGATTACAAGCTACCCTTCCTAACTCGCAAATTGAACGGGCACAAAAATTCTAGATTGAGTGCAAGACCTGAATGTAAATTGAGCGTCACGCTTTCAACTTACGACGCTGCCATTTTCTAATTGTTCATCCTATGGATAACCTTACTTTGATTTAAATAAAGCTCGCTCAATGAATTTCTATTTTTGTTAATGACTATAAAATTGAGCATTGAAAAGTTGTTTTTAAAAAACAGTACAACTCTAGATTGTGGCTATCACTAAAGATATCTCGGTTTAAATTTATTTTAACAACTACTTATCATTTATTGAACTCTTTAATTTGCAGTATCACAACGGGCAGCTTGTAATTTAATATTCCCAACTTGTGCGACTGTCGGAGGGGCTGAGGGCCGATCAAAGGGGTCGCAGTTCCCTTCCCACCATTTGTACTTGCCGAAACCTACAATTAATGCGTTATTCTGTTCTTACGATATTAAAGGCAGATCGCTCAAAAAGAACACGAGTTGACAGAACGAAGCCGAATTAAATTAAAATTTTAACTAATTAAGCATTTTTTGGGCACGCACTTCCTAAACAACTGATGGAAATTTTCCTAAGTTAATTTATCTGAATCAGTTTTAGCGCTTAATATGGAATTGGAAACTCAAAATTAAAGGAATATTTTATCATTAGACGGGAACAGTTTAGGTTTATCCAGGTTTGCTTTAATTTGTTTTATTTCCAGTAGTATTATATCGACAAAACTTTCCGTTTACCAACTTTATGAAGCAATCGGTTGCAAAGAGTTAGATTGATGGAAATGTATAATATTTATGTAGAACCAGTGCTTTTAATAGATATTACAAATAACAGAACCAGTCTTTGGAAAATAAAAGTAAAATAAGCTCGTACTTATTAGATTACGTTGAAAAGTAACGTTATGAAGAACAAAAGTTAAAAAAATACATGCCTAATATTAAATAAAATATCAAAACGTATGTTTGTGAATCACCGAAGTCGAAAGAAAAACTATTTTTGCCTTAGTAACTGTTGTTTTTTCAAAATACTTGCTATAGGTAACCTTCTGAGCATTTTTATTGGGGTTGGGAGTAAGTCAGGGAATGAGTTAGTATTAACATCCTCGGATGAACTTGCGCTATTGGAATTAATTAACTTAGCTTCAGTACGATCAATCTCATCCATGGGCAAGACAATTGCTCTTATCTGATTGGATTCGATAAACCTGAATGTCCAGGCTGTGGAAAAGTGTCTACTGCTGGTAAAAGAGGTTATTTGAGTGGATAAAACTGGAGCTTCTACTTCTTCAAATTATGTGCTTGGTATGTATTCGAATGGTAGGATATAAACGACTGCGACTTTGAAACTAACGATATTTAAAGAGATCATACATTTAACCCAGATATCGGCGAAGGTAATTTCAAAACATTGTTTTGAAAATGCCATTTTACCATGATGGTGCAAGTACATCATTATCTACTGGTCCCAGTAATACTCGAAAGACGAAAATACTACTTTATCGAGAGATTGAAGTTCATGGGTTGTATTAGAGAGAAGCGTGTAGAAAATAGTATCATAACGATCAGCCACAAGTTCATAGTCTATGTTGACGTAGACTTGGAGGTTTGTAGTATGCAAAATAGTGCAACCAATCAAAACATTTCGATGTCGTGGAGGCCTTCTCAGTCACACGATAAACAGAACAGGCTGGTAAATCATCTGCAAATTTTGGTTTCATTTGTTTGCCTCTGCATAGTATCATTGGGTTAATGGCTGACCTCATTATGTTCGCACAGGAGACGACCGTCATAGTTTTGTACTATTCATTGCCAATAATATCAAGTTTTTGTGCACTCTTGTCGGATATAACTCTTGGTCTTTTGTGTAAATTAAGTCTCCAACTTTGTTAGATCAAATTTCAAAACGTATCATTATTTTCGAAAGTTTTTCAAAATGATCTTGAACTTGTTTGATGTATTTGCTGCGTGGGAATCTTTTATTGAACCCTCAGCCTCCGCTAGTTCAAATTAAGATTGGTGACACACTTAGTCTTTTCAGTCTTCCTGTACTCTTCAGAATGTTGGAAGCTTAAAGAGATTGATAGCGTCGTGTTGAGGTGTGCGAGATGTACTGCGGGGAAAGACATTGCAAATATCGTAGACTCTAAAGGAAACAAATATTTTAAGACTCAACGAGCTCAACTTGAAAAGAATACGTAAATTGGTTTTTCAAAGAAGTGCATCATTATCCTTACACATCACCCCAAGAAACAGTGTCGAGAATTTGATGATACAAGGTAGAGTGGCAGGCTCCAGATGCTGATCACCGACCAGATATACAAATATTACAATCAGAGAAGTGGGAGCATCACTTGGAGAGTGTATTTGAGTGGCAGCTGACGAAGAGAATTGGAATCAGTTGACCAAGCATAACTCACAATAGCAGGATGCCCGGAACGAGAAACGACTAGCAAGAATATGAACAAAACGATGTAGATCTTTGTCAAGGGACGTTTTGCTCGAAGGCAAAAACGCTCTTCGTCATGGATCGATGGAAATCAATGCAAAAATTAATATTTTTCGAGCTTCTAGAAAATTTTTATTTGGATACAACACCTAAGAGGCGATGTAAGACATTCTCCAATTTCAAGGCATTAATCCACTAGTACGTTTCCATCTAAACCTGCTTTGTTTCAAAATACAAAAAGAAGAAATTCTAAACAGTGGCTACAGAAGCGAATATATTGTCGAAAACCTAACGGCGAGTTTCATGGTATATACTGAATATGGCTGGTATGCTGGGAGGTACCACGTAAAATGGTGCAATGATCCAACATTTGCAGAAAACCTGTAGTGCACCGTGGTGTAAACGTTACAAATCGTTTTCCCGATAAGACGTTTCTACACCTAAGCGTGTTCCATTTCTATTCTGAGCATCTTCTTCGTCTAGATCTTTGTCTCTGGTAGTGTTTCCTATATTTTTGTTCTGGAAACGTATTGGTCGCTTCCGCTTTATTATGTCATGAAGGTATCCACTTGAAAATTAATTTAGGCCATCTTTCTATTTCCATGCATAACATGTAGCCGAACCTTTACACACCTCTAATCTCAATTCGTTCGATAATCGTGCCATCGATCTAGAGAAAAATAATAATTTCTTCGCCCACGTTGTCAGAAGAGATAGCATCGAAAAATTATACATTTTGCGATGCAGAGCAAAGTGAATGGCAACCGAGAGAGGCTGCTTACCAAACAGATTTGTTAACCAGGTAGCCAACCTCACACTTTTCTCAGTAGCAGGAAGGTTCAGAATGACTGAAAGCTATGCGTAATATAGAATCATGACCCATTCCTAATATAATCTCAAGACTGCGAAGTTCCGAAGCGAACTACGCCGAGGAGAAAAATCTCCATACGCCGTCATTTACATATTTTGCCATAAATACCCGGTCGCTTGCAAATCTAACTGTATATAGATAATTGCCCCTTCACATCTTTTCCAGTATTTAAGTGTCGCTGCTAGATATAGGTTAAAAGGCAGCGACGAGAAGTTGCAACTTTGCCTTGTGCTTTTGAATGGGTTTATAATTATTGCTATTTTTCTAACTTTGATGAAGCTTGGCATCATTTCTGTATAACAGCAATCAATGATTGTTCCATTTCGATAACGGCGAGGATACTAAACATTTTAGTTTTAGTACGGAATTGTAAGTATTTTCCAAGTCTATGAATTCCAAATGTATTTCTTCAGCTCTTGATATTTCCTTCTCGTTTAGTCTATGCACTATGAATATTTTGTCAAGATAGATTAGGTATGATCTTTATTAATTGGGTGATCCTGGTAGTACTAATGCTGACACATTTATAGTTTTTGGGATTAATACCTATGATTTTTGTGTAAAGTGATATGATATATGACACTTTCCATTGTTTTGGAATTTTACAATTTTTCATGCCCCTCCCATATCAGCTTACTTACTTACTTAATCGTAAGCTCTTGTATCTCTTCGTGTCGAGTTTATTGCACGCAAATCTTCTTCCAAACTTTCTTATCTTCCGTCCTCCTTTTTGCTTCTCTCATGTTTATTCCTATGCTTTTGAGAATTTTGACTACGACTTCGCCCCATCTTAATCTGGCTCTTCCTCATAGTCTTCTTCCAAATGCTTTAGTTGTCCATACCTTCTTAGGAATTCGGTCCTCCTTCACTCTTTCAACATGTCCGAGCCAATGCAGCTGATTTGATTCAATTCGCTTGATTAGCGACTTGCTGTTCAGATAGTATCGTTAGGAATTCTGTCCATTTTTGTTACTCCTTCCACTTTTCTCAAGTATTTCATCTCAGCATTTTGCAACCATCTTTCTGATATTTAGTAAGTACCCACGATTCATTGTAAGTCATGATTGAAACCATAATAGAATTGAATGTGGCCAGATTTGTCTTCTTATATATGTTCTTTCTTGGAAACTTTGAAAATTCTAGCTGCTAATACTTCGCCCACCACCACGTTGCATAATAATGGACTAAGCACGCTACCTTGTCTTAACTCCATATTCGAAATAAATGCTTTAGAAGCACTGTTATGGGTCCTTACATAATTTATACTTATATTATACTTTTTGCTAAAATAGGTTCTAGGTCTAACCCCTTTTTTCGAGCGCTGTCCATATGTGTTATGTTTCTAGTTTGTTGAAGGCTTTCTCTAGATTAATAAAGCAAAGTAATACTCCTTTTTAAACTCGATTGCTTTATCTATAATCTACCTTACTGTAAAAGTGTGATCTTCTGCACTTCTTGATGGTCTCAATCCGCACTGGGGTTCTTGTATATATTTTTCAACTTTTTCCTTGAGCAAGTTTTCTAAGATTCTTTCGTAGACATTCGCAGCTCTACTCAGGAGCGAAATTTTCCTGTATCACCCTTTTTAAATAGCGTCGTGATGGTTCATTAGGTGCAATAACGTTCTTGTAATTGTATTAAAACCAGCAGCTTTTCCAAACTTAACCTTGCATTTTTATTTATTAATAGTTGGTTGCTCTTATTTTTAAATGGCTTAAGAAATTTTTTTTTCATTTTGGGCTTTTTATTACCTTGAAAGGTAATGTTTCCTTTTCATTGCAGTGAAAATACGTTCTATGTCCAAATTGCTCCCATGAGTTTCTTTCTACCTCTCTCCCTATATACTTTCTACATGCTATGTACAATTGATATCTTGCTAAGAAAGCAATCAGCAACGAACCTTGTCGTTTTAAACTGTTTGCGTTCCAATGTAGATACTCGAGATTGTACAAAATTGGTTGATCAGTATACTAGAACCAAGAGATCAACAGATGTGAAAGACAACCCGAAAACTACTACGTTTTCTACTAGAAATTTCGACAATAGTTACTGACAATACAATGCTTGTAACTGAAGTAAAAAAATGTACAGGATTTACTGAAGATTTTCAAATATTTACTCCATTAAACTATGGCTCGCCTGGGTTTACCAATTATATAATTAATTATACAGAAATGCAAACTCCAATATTACATTGTGGCACAAAACCTACTAGCCCTACAGAATTGTCACACCGGGCTCGAACGTATAACAAATGCAATACTTAAACACTCATCGCGCGTAAATATGTAGCATACCTAGCAAGTCGATTTAGTGCATGCCTATTTCCCTCCAAAATTGAAATATGCACATGTTTGACGTCTCACAAGTCTGGTAAAAACCTGAAATCTTTACTTATAGGCCATTAAGACTGCTTTCATCAATATCAAAGATTCTGGGAAAAGTCAAAACTAAATGAACATATTTTCAAACAAATCAGCATACCATCGTTCCAGTTCAAAGAACAACAGACCTTACTGAAGAAGGATTTGAGCGGAAGACAATTCCCATTGCTATGCTTTTAGATATTTCACAAGGTTTCGACCGAGTATGGATGTAAGGACCCAATTATAAAACACCTGAATATTTAAGGCTCCGAAATACAATCTATTCAAACGGGTGTACCACACCCTACAAACCTCAGTGCCATCAAGAGATATTCTTAGTCAATGAAGAAAGCAGACGGGTATTCTGTGAAGTCATGCAGGAACGCTCAAACGAAGATAGGAACTTTTAGCGGTCAATCTGTTTTACAGATGAATGTAAGTTTACACTTAATAATGAACCGAGTATGCAGAACACTCGATACTGGGCCCAAGAAAATATTCAGGTAGCTCTTGAAACAAGAACGCAGTTCCAGCAGAAAATTAATATTTGAGCTGGTATTTTCAACAATAACATTATTGGACCGTTTGAAATAGTTTGAAATTTAAATTCTAATTGTTATTTAGAACTTTTAAACAATCATATTGGCCCTGCATTAGGAGAAGTTGCACGTGAAAGTCAGGAAATTTGGTTTCAGCATAATGGCTGTACAGCGCATTATGATTTGAATCTGAGGTAATATCTAAGTGATAACTTTTCTAATTGCTGTATTGGTCGTGGTGGCACTATCAACTGGCCAGCAAGATCTCCCGATTTGGCACCATGCAACTTCTTTTTGTGGGGTCATCTGAAAAAGATTACAGAAAACGCCACCCAAATATTGACCCTTTGCGGGAAGCAAACTTTTTGTGGAGTGTAGGATAATCACAGGTAGACAGTTGGCTAATGTAAGGCAGGCATTTTATAACATATTGGGTTATTGTTTACAGCAGAATGGAGAACTTTTTGAGGACTTTCTATAAATTTACTTGTAGTTTCAAATTGTTTGACAAACTTGTGAATTGTTGTTATAGATGGAATAGGGCGATTATTAAATTTTACCGAAAATCGTACGACATTCATTAATGACCAATAGAAAAATTAGTTCACGAGCCGTAACCAAGACAACAACATAATTTCTTGGAATTTTTTTGTAGGTAGACCATCCTAACTGTGAGGGTTTGTGTCGTTAGGATTTTCTTACCGAATCTGTATTCGAGCATTAATTCATATCCGGAAATTATTTTTCGTGCATTCCAACGACGTTGTTGGAACGCACTCAAAAATTTTTCCGGAAAGAATTCATGCTCTTATGAGATTATATGTGAAAATAGATCACGAACTGTGCGTAAACTGACGCCACTGTAAAATGTTTTGATAATAAATACCCTCTTCATTAGAATAATCAACATTATTATACATAGTAATTAGTTAAATACGTGAATTGATAACTGACAGAAAATAACATTTATTAGGGTATAAATAAATTTGATCATGGCTATTCTGTTTTCTTTTTGTGAATAAAATGCACGATATTTATTACACTTTTTAAGCTATTGCTATCGTAAATAAGCAAAAAATTCAAGTAAAGTAGTATCAAATTAAGGGCATTTTTTTCTCTTTCGATTGATACCAATACCCATTCTATCAATTCAAGCGACAAGTAGGAATCTTCATATATACGATTTCCCATGCTATTTCCCTATGTTCGCACCTTAAGTCAAACACTCGGTATATATGAATTTAGCAATTATACGTAACAGAAAATGTATCTAAGAAGTATTATTTCTTAAATTTGAAAGATTTAAAAAAATTATCTCTGTATCATAAAAGTATGAAAAGCTATGCCTTGGATGATGAATTTTGTAGCACTTACTTTTCTAAGACACTTTTGTCATATATATACAAAATATACTAAACCAGATTTTGGGTTCTATGGATAAATAATTATTCCCCTGGCTCGGGGCTATCAGGTATCAGGTATCTAAACCATTGATTGATTATTGGAAAAGGAGCTTTCAGACTAAGAAGCTTTATTTGGACGCAGTCTGTATATATGTTAATACTTCCAGAGCTGTAGGCAAAGTTTCCAGCAGGAGGAATTGAGAAAACACGTGGTATAATAATGAAAGATTAAAGTTTTAAAAGGGGCCATTTTTGTCGGCAAACTTTATATACGTGTTGTCAAAGTTGGCGCGCTCAGCACTCGTCTTATGCAGGGTTTAAATATTTATGCATTACGTACTTTTAACTGCATTAAGGTTGCAAGAAAGTGTGGCTCTAGAGAGAGAAACAACTAATAAAATATATTGTACACTTGGGAAATTAATATCAAGTGTCTTAATCCCAACCTTCTGTGTTGCAAACGGCTGCGTTATTTTTCACAGCCTGTGACCTAACATTATAACGGGCCAAGACGGCGTCTTGCTAGACTCTGGGGCGTCGCGACGGACGGTGCTGCGTTAATTCATTTACATATAATCCGGCGAATCATTATTGTAAACGATACGGCGTTTAGTTATAATTTCGACTAATGTCTTTCCATTAAAGTTATTTCCTTAATTAAATTTTTTGGGCATTAATAACATCTCCTGAATGGCGTGTTAAGCGGGTGTGAAATAAAAAGCCAAAGTGCGCTACACGGAATGCAGTGGCAGTAGATTATCCAGCCGGCTGCAAATCTGCTAAATGAAAACACGTCATAAATTCAGCGGAAGCGTCTACATCCGTTATTTTTGTCGTCGCAATCACGCGGTCAGTCTCACATAAATAATTTTATTCGAAGGAGCGCCCATTAAGTTTTTCACACAGCGCACCTAGGCGCTTCCTGGGCGGAAAATCAAATAACGGCGAAGATAGTGGCTAAATTATGCCCAGTTTACGTATCACAGCTCTCACGGTGGAAATCAGGAATATGATTACGCGGCGGTTTTTTAATCGGTTTCCAACCCATAAAATAAAAATCGCTAGATAGGCCGGCTTTATTTTTAGGCAAATCTGTAGCATAAAATCTATAAATTCGGCGGGATCTGTGTTACGTCGTATCGTTTTTCAGCTTTTATGCGAGCGGGTAAATTTCGTGCCGCCAGCAAAAAAAGTTTGAAAGCCTCTGATGCATCGCATGTTGTCTATAAAATGGAAATTTCGATATTTTTACGTGCACCACTTCCGTCAGGAATAGGCAGCCAGCGTCGCGTCGTGAACATCTTGTATGCCGCCCTTTTACTGTTGCTTAGTGTTGTATTTATGACATAGTAAATCGCAATCAAATGACAGATTTGGGCGTGAAAAATTAATATAAAGTAAAATGGTATGGGGGCGATAACTTGGAAACGCAATACTTGGATTGCAATGAAAGGATTTACTACATATTATGTTGAAGTTAGATAATAATAATAAAGATTTAATTGAGAAACAATATTGCATCGCTTTATATTGTTTATATTTTTTTATTTTCCAGAAGAGAAAAGCCTAGAAATCAATTGTGCCTTACAAATCCTCCCATAAACTGAACGGTCCAATTACGGGAAGCAATAATACGCAAACACACACACCACTTCCCTCTCTACTATAACTTCTGAGATTCCCATGAAAGGAAACGTCTGCTTGTATACAATATGTTCCGTTTGGTGTCTATATAAGTATTTTGATTTACTACTGCATTAATCTAGAAGTAACTGTTACTACAATGGAAAAATATCTAATACATATAGTAGAGTTCCATCATACTATTTTAGTAAAGGCATTTGCCTAGTATAGCTTGACACCCCAATGTAAAATTATTGTAACAAAATGGGAATTGTTAGTCTTTTTCAGTGAGCTCAATTTGTATTTCACATATATAGGTCTATACAGCCACTTGTTTATTTCCCATCAGATTTATCCTAAATTTTGTACTAATCTTCTAATATAGCATCTAGAGGGTTTTAATTGTGGAAAATGATTAAATAAAAGGGTTAAAAAAATAAAATAGCTAATAGAGAATCTCTTTGCATCAGCACTGCCCAATTTTGTCTTAAAAATGCCGCCAACAGTAGAAAACTAACTTAAAAAATTGCATAAGATAAAGGAGAGTTAGTACATACATATAGAATTTTTACACTACGACCTCCTACCTCCCTCAGTTTATAAAATGTACTTACCAAAAGTATTAAAATATTCCAACACGTACTTAGAATTTTTATGTAGTTCTAAGCAAGATTTTTTTTTAACTTTCTTTTAGAAAAGGGGGCTTGCCAGTCTTACATTTTTAAATATTTGTCTTGATTTTCTATTAAACACAATATTAAATTTTAATACAACAAATCTGTAAACGGTTTTACTCAGAACTTGAAGCGGGCTTTCTTTGCCTGAACCAACGGGACTCTTCTGTATCTGTTGGGTCTCATTTTTGTCAGAGGTAAAGCCTGCGCTATTTATAAATTATTAATTTTATATATTTCTCAGTTAAAGCAAAAATAAACAAAATTAATTGTTTTTATACTGCTCACCCTGTATATATCTGTCCGAAATTTTCTCGGTTTTATGCCAGGTAGATATATATTTTAAATGCAAATTTCGTCCTCCTCCAATAATTAGTTGTTCAGTCATACCGCGAAGAGAGAGAGAGAGATAGACAGACAGACAAGCGGAATTGAGAAAACCTGTTTTTCGTCATCCAAGGACCCTGAATCTTAAAGATCTGAAGAAATTTCGAAAGGTGATTTTTTCGCGATTACAATACTTCCTTCGTCTCTTCGACGAGGGAAGTAAACATTGTTTATATTACGACAGAAGAAGAACTTGTTCTTGAAGCCTTTCAAAGTACAACTCCAGTATTGCTGAATAATGTTTTAGATTCTACAGTTAGAAGATGCTTTTTATGCTTAGAGAATGATGATAACCTTTTTCAACACCTTCTGTAAATTTAATACCTATTAAATTGTTTCGATGTTTGTTTTGTTATTCTTTCTGTATATGTTTTGTTCAATTATTTGTTGTTTATTGTTAATAGTTATTTGTTGGTTATTCAATTAATATATCAGAATTATGACATTATGATGTGCATTTCAATATTATAACGCCTAACTTGCTGTATGAACTTATTTTTACGAGATTATGACAAATACAGGTCCGTATCGTAAAAATGTTCTGATGATAAAAGGAACTCGAATCATAATTAAACTATAATGTGTGGTACATTATTGAATTCAGAATAAAAAGGGCTTCACAAATTTGGAATAAGAAAATCAAGACCGTATTTAAAAAAAATAAGTTGATGATAGTTAGTCCAAGACGAAACATCCAATAAAAGAATTGATACCTTAATCTTTAAGTCCATAAAAAGTTGCTACAAAGAAGTTTTGTCAGTTTCGCTGTAACTTTAATATTAACGCCAGAAAAAAAATAAAATAGAAAATGCAAAAATTCGGTTTTTTTAGCTTTTTGTAAAAGAATTAATTCCACCTTCAAATATTATCGAAGAATTGTGGATAAACTATTTCAGACAACTGTATTCCCTGAAATAAAGAGCAGAGCCTTATGTAATTATTATTAATAGTGGTTGAAGTAGGTGACGAAAAAATTATCAGTACCAAACATTGAAGAACAGGAAATCTTCATTTGAAGACGATATAAGAAATGAAATATTAAAGTACAGAGGAGACAGCTTGATAAAATAATAATAACAGATCTTCACCAGCGCGTTCATTTCTAAAGGATGGAAAACCAATCCCTATATTTAAAAAAGTCGAAAAACATCTACCAGAAAATTACAGAGGAATGAATCTCCCCCATATACTTCTTAAATTCCTTCTATCCATATCAGCCTAAACTTTAATTGTCTCCCATGTAAAAATACTTTTGTATGTCTTGCAAGAAATGTTTGTTGACCTTGATGCAATAGGTATAACAACATCTTCATCTAAACCCCAAAAGATGCCTTTTCTGAGAAGACTATTAGATCCGCTTAAAAGTAATACTTCAATGAACAATTTAACATATTCCCAAATCTGCCTAAGTATCCTCGTTCTCAAGATACTCAAACAACACGAGCCACCAAAGAGCATGGCCATCGCGCGGGTTTTTGCTCGACTTCACAAGGTGCAAGGCACATTAAGCCAGAAAATGCTGGGTGTTCATATACAAATACTACGCGGTCTAAGCCGAAATTCTATGCTAAAGAGAATAATTCGAGTAACCGCGAAAGCCTCAAACAGTACATACTGCTAGAGTACTTGCCATTACAAAAGTAAAAATCACTAATTAAGCTAATTGATATGTTATCGGCATCGAAAAAATCATTGAACAAACTGGAAAAGGCTAACTCGAGAAATATATCTAAGCAGTAATATTTTCATTTGATATCAATCGGGAGTTAGAAACATTAATGTTTGCGAAAAAGCGTTGAATGTTGTATCAAGACTAACAGACCAAACGAGGAAAAATGAATCGAGTTGCAATGTTTCTTGAACTTAAAGAGTTTTAAAGCAATAGACCTTGAAGGTTTATTAAAGAAGATGAAAAGCTAGGAAATTCAAAATATCTAATTCGAAAAAATCAAATAACACGATTCAGTGGAAAACGCATTGCAATTTGGGAGTACCACAGGGATCAGTTTTGGGTCCATACTCATTTATCGTTTACATTAGTAATATAAACGTAAATTTAAATTTTTGTTCTCTAAATTCCTTTGTCGATGTTACTGTTGATGAGTTAATTAAAATAAGTGATATAAATAATAAGAGTATCGTTAATGTCAATGCTGGTTAAAGCAAAACACATAATAATACATATTTTATTGGTGAAAAAAAAAGAAAACAAAAGTATACAATTCCTTACAAAGATTTGGTCATCGTAATGGTACCTACAACTTAACATATTTAAACGAAAACCAAAATCCTTCACCAAAGGGCGAAGTTCAGATCGTTCGGAGACGAGCTGTTCTACCACTTAACCCAGAGTACAATTAAAATTTATTATTTCATATTGAGTTGCTCGAGATTATGCTTAGTTGAGAATTTTCTTAAAACTAAATTGAAATCCTAAATTATTTTATTGATTAAACCAAAAATTTAAAAAAAAACGGAATCCGTATGTATGTGAATATACAAATTAAATGTGTTAACCACTATTCATTAAAATTGTCCTATATCTATTCTTAAAACAGCGTAAACTTATTCCGATCAGATGTTCAGGAAAAGAGTTGTACATTTTGTAAATATGAAATGTAAAACACCTTTCATATAAAGCTGATTTATGGATGGGTGGAGATATTTTCCCTCTAGATCTAATGTCAATGGAATGCACATCTGTTCGGAATTTTATGTTATTGTACAGATATGGTGGAGAAAAATTTGTGATAATCTTATAGCATAGTGTAGCAAAATGAAATTTTCGTCGTTGTGTCATATTAAGCCATTTCAGCGTCTTTAACCTGTGATGTACGTGATCTCTTCTGCGTAAACCAAAAATAAATCTTACGCAAGAGTTTTGCACTTTTTGGATTAAATACGCTGTGGCAACGTTCAAACACGGCCCATAAACAGTATCACAGTGATTAAATTGACTTAAAACCAAGTAATCACAAAGGATAGTTTTAGTTTTTGTATTCAGAAAGTGCCTGTTTGCATATAAATTTTAGAGTTATTATTCATCTGCTTACAGACATTTTTGTGTGATTGTTAATAAATCTAAGCTTAGAATCAATTATTAAGCCCAGGTTCCTGCAAACGTCCACAATAGGTAATGTATTTCCACCAATTCTAATATCAATTAACGGTATTAGCAAATGTCTAATATTTTTTTTTTGAAAAATAACATAACTTTCGATTTTTGTGGATTTATAAAAAGTAAATGCTGTTCGCACACTTTAATAAGATGTTGTAAGTCATCATTTAGCTTACTGACGGCATCTACATCACTGCAGTTAGTGCTGAAATCTAATCGCAGCTGGGTATCATCTACGTATACATCAATTTTGGCATATTTAACGACTGAGGGTATGAAATGGGTGTAACTGATAAACAGCAAAGGTCCTAGTATCGAACTCTGCGAGACACCATAGTTAACGGTTTTATAATCTGAAAAGTTATTTAAGTGCGATATCCTCTGCGTTCTACCCGTCATTGAAGTTAAATATTACTAACAGGAAGGGATGGCGATTTCTAGTAAAATTTGTATCGAATATGTAAATAAAATGTAGCATCTAAAGATTATTACTGATAGAATATTTAAGACTACGTAGGAAAGTTGTATTTTACTACTTCTACTACTGAGCACAGTTGGCAGCACCTACAAAAATTGAAAAATAGGGTTATGGGGATACTTTTGTGTAATAAACGATTAGGAGTTAGCCATATGCTTCAAGCGTTAAATTAGCTAAGCATATAGTATATACAGAGTGATTATAAATCACTGTAGGTACGAGTGCTTTGAAAAAATAAAATTCTTTGGAAGAATATAATTGCTTACCAAACCACGGCTTGATTGCATATACCTCTCCAGTTCTTCTTAACTTTTACCAATATCTTCCAGTTCCTTAGTCTCTTGGATTATAAATCTTGCTTCTTTCCTACATCCAGGTTACTAATGTCCTTCCTCTTCTTCCTCCTCCCACTATACATTCTGTGAAAACTTGTCTTGTTTGCGTTTATCCACTCAACCGCAATACATGACCCAACCACCCTAATCTTTGCGCTCGCATTACATCTGTTATAATTGGTGGTAGCTATCTTAGCTCTAGTCAGGTTTTTATTAGTTTTTATTTGAAAAACATCTATTCACCAAGAATCTACATTCTGTTTCAGATAAGATCATTTTTATCAGCCTGATTTTTATTTGTATTTTCAAATCATTGCCGACCTATTTTGCCGAACATCACACTAGTAGGTATTCCCATGGTATATTTTTTAAATAAGCTTAACTGACCGGCAAATGACGGCAGGGGACGAGACCATCCCCAATTGTTTTAACCTCAAGTGGTTTTTGACTACATGCACACTGTCTTTTTCTACCACCTTCAATCTGTTTTCTTCTATCACTTTAAGCCTTTCTTCTAGGCTGATGCACCTTATTTTTAGGTTTCTTTCCAGTCTCCCCTCATCCTATACGAATTATTAAATCTGTATTTATTGATTATTTGGGTCAGCTCCTGTATTAAAATGAAAAAAATAGTCGTTTTGCAATTGCGGGATTTGGTAACTTTAAATGGTTTATTTAAACACATGTAGGCCAAAAGCAGTTACAGACACATCATGCAGCACTAAAAGTTTTGTCATTGCATTTACATGGCGTTGAAAAGCGGCACAGGATCATATAACAGTAAAGTCTGTACCATTACCGTAAGATGGAGCAGAAGGACTAGCGACTATGTAGAGTGACGGAGGGATGGAAATGCACTAGTTTATATGTATAGGATAGCAAATAATTTGTACACTATATCCAGTAATGCTATTCCCCTGTAATTTTCGCATTGCGTCCCTTCTCTTTTTCTATATATAGTGGTTATTTGTAGCACAATTCATCTAGATGGCATTTTTTCTTCCAATATATTTTCTCCTGCTTTCAGCTGCCAGTCTAATAATGTATGTCACAAAAGTTTTCAGAAAAAAAATGTAAGCCCATATTTACTTCAGAAACAAACTGTAATTACATATTACAATATAATCAACATATAGCATCTGCAATTAATAAAAATGCAAAATGAAATTGCAGCTAGGGCCCCACTATCTTAATTTTTACGTAGTTTTCTCCCAACGGGTGTCATGAGAGTTTGGATGGTAATAATACAGATTTATGGGATATTTTGGTGGTTAGACCCTTCTCCTTGGCGGTTCTTCGTTAGCAGCTTCTCACCCATTGACATACACTTTTCGGTTAAGTACAGCCCAAATCTCCTTTATATGCCTTGTTTAGGAAACATTAGAAGGGTTATCTGTATTCGGAACGAATAGTATTTTATTCGCTTCTAATCAGTCTCGACTTGTTTTGGCATAATAATATGATGGGACATCAGATCAGAATATAATATCATGATTATTTTGATGTATATTGGTAAACTGTAACAGTTCAGTTCAGATCAAGATTGTGTTGATTAAAATTATATTGTTTATTATTAATTATTATTATTACATTATTTTTGAAGGCACTTTTGCGTGCAGAGGTCGCCGGTAACTACTTCACCTCTTACAAGTTCCACATATGGCACCGACACATCAACAGAAGAAATTGAGCACCACACAGGATCGTTACCAGAACATTTTTTTTCTTATATTTTACAAGTTGTGGACTGGTACTAAAATTATCTGTGTAAAAATCGGCTTTACCATTAATCTTTGTTGTTTGACATATAAGTCGACAAGCTTACTATATTGGTTTACCACCAATGGTAGTTACATTAATGCTTTCTCCTTCTAGAAAACTTTTGTGACATACGTTATTACCTGGTGCCTTATTGTCAAAATAATACCTTACATACTTTCGCCTTCTTCATTTATTAGTTCTGCTAGCTGCTGGTGATATTATTAGTTTTCTCTGTTCATCATTACTAATACCTGAAAATATAATTGTGATACAACGAAAGAGATTATTTTTCACATTTTTTTGTCAATATAAGATAAGACATTCTGGCCTTACAACGATAAAAAGTTTTTGAAATATTCGAGTAAAAATAATTACGTATCAATTCAAATTTTATTTTTCATTCTAACTTTGTGCCCTTGGTATCCTTGCTCTGAAGCAGTGGCCCTACCGGTTCACCCCTTGAACAGCCACGAAGGCAACGCTTACGCGTACGTAGGAGAACAAAATGAAATTCCTTTTAGCAGGTTATCACAATTAACACTGTCCGTGCGGACGTACCCCAATTTAAATATAAATTAAAAGCCGGTACACAGCGATATTCGGAGCTTTGGCGCAGATATGATTATATTTGATTAATCTCGATAATAAACGAGCTCGAAAACGTTTCATCGGACGCAATATTGTCACCGACGCACCCGTTAATTCATATAAAATGCATAATTTTATATGCATTACTGTTTACATATGCAACTGAGCTGAAAGCGGGCATAAAACGTTTGCGCGCGAATAAACATGGTTCAGCAGTGCGAGGACTCTCGACGCTCTTGAGGGCCCTTGCAACGACGCCGCCACCACGACGGCATCTCGAGAGCCATGGCGCCTTGTAGATTAGCGGTATCTTCGCCTTCTTTAGCCGGCAAGCCGGGAAATAGCAAAGTCATGCAGACATTCACAGCCACTTACGTATTAAAAACACCGCCTCATAAATATGCATGTTTTAATTGCCTACTAAAATTAAAGCGAGGATTAGCATTTTAGCGTCTTTTGAATTAAGCAATTATTGTGATTTATTTAACAAACTTATTTCAAATTGCTTTAAATAAAAGCTGTTTACATCTCTTTATTAAGTGTTATGTTATGTCCATCCACTACTAACAAACTTCTGTCTAATTATCGTTATATTGCCGCTGTTTAATTTTATAACAGGCTTCAGCCCCTTTTGTTCCTTTTTACGGTCGAAGTATTCATTCCTTAGAATTATTATCTTCCTTGCTAAATTCTCGATTTTCGTTTCCTACAAAATCTTTAGAAATAGAAATACTTTTGAAAATGGGCGTATGGTTATGTCTACGCACAGCAAGAACTTGTATTGTTATGCTATACATATAACTTAATATTCGTTGGTCTCAACGTAATTTCTAAGGTTTGATCAAGTAGGCAATCGTCATTTGTTTTTATTACAAAAACACACACAGTGTGTCTGGCAGAGTATCAGAAATTTGGAAATTAACATTGGAAAATTTTAAAAAGATCGACTATTGCTATGTAATCATCGAGAAACGCGATTGTCATTTCTGATCAATTTCATGCCTCGACACATTTCACAGCAATAGATAATCGTCCAATAATTTTCGAATGTTAATTTGGCTATGTCTGATAGTTGTTGGGACACACTGTATTTGGTTTTGTTAGTGCAGTATGCAGCTGCAAAGTTATCATGAAAGTAAGTTGCAAAATTACGTGGGGTTTAGCCCTCACGCGTTACTTTATATTTGAACAAGAAGTTTCCTACTCCTTAATACTGGAATACTTATTTACCATTTCATCCAGTTAGTTACTTCAACTTACTTAGTCTCTCAGTCTCTCGCTGCCAAAACAGGAATCTGGTTTTCCTTATAGTTTTGTAGTCTAAAACTGACTTTAAACAATGCACAGCAAAAGCCAATTTACTTACATCAATCTATTGACTTCAAAACAGATATAGAAAGCACAAATCAATTAAAATTAAATCAAACAAACACAGGATTCAATTTTAATAAAATAAAACTACGTGCTAGAGAGCGGAATCTACTCGCATGTACACTTAAACATATCAAACACACATAAAACATCAATAAAACATGCTTTAAAATAACGCAAATGCCAAAATGTGGTAATACGGTCCTGGCTAAATACCGACCCTTATTGCGAAAGTATATATTGAAATTGGGAGCGAAATACACAGCAAGTATATTCATTCTCACTGGCAACAACTTCAGTAAGGTGAACGCAATTCGTAGTAGCGTTAACTGCAAACATTTTACCTTGAATAGGTCCTCAGACCTGCTTGGTGCCCTTGAAGTTTTAGATTGCGTCATTGACTCAAGACGGTACAACGCTGGGAAATTCCCCAATGGCGATCAAATAGTTGAGAACAGCTGATTTAGCGCTTGCCAAAATAGGCGCTTCGAATGCGTCTTTAAGTACATAACAAAATTATGTACTCACCAGTACACACGAAAAATGGTTTTGCGTATCTACAACCGTTTGTTTCTAAGCACTTTAACTTTGCGTGCAGTACCTAACTATTTCGTCGCACGAAGCATATCTAGCTTGGGCCAAAGGCCGCTAGTCACGAATCGGTTCTTCTTGAAACTCGCTTGGTTGAAATGCCCCTCATCCCGTATACAGGCTCTTACGTGCGTTCTTGCTGTGCACGCAAAATCCACTTCATAATGCGTTCATTATACAGGGATGTCTGCCGAACATACTATTTCAAATGCAATATTAAATTTACTAATATGACATAGGGAATACAATCTGGCTTTTACACTTAAGCATGAAAATAAACAATATAGGCGAGGGATGCCAGATTGCCCGTTTCAAAGTGAGCAAAATGTTTTATGTCAATGTATTTATATTGCGCTAGAACATATAATAAAAGAAAAAATGGAATGCTAAGTGAGACACAGTCAATATAATCGTCAGAGGCTTATACAATGGCAGTATGTCATATTTACTACAACGAGAAGTAGAAGTACGTTAACAATACAGATAACTTCTTGTATGGGTCACTATAGAAAGTATGCTACAACAGGAGCGAGATTCAATTCATATAGAAATGAAATGTTAGGTCAATATCAAGGTTCTTCTATCGAAGTAGAACGATCAAGGAAAGACCCAATTTTTATTAGAAGACAGATTCAGAAAAGCAGATATAAACAAAAGACATTGTTGCATAATATTCTAGTTATAGATTATAAGCAATCGTACATCTTAATAAAAGTAAAAGACAAACTTATTATTCAAACTGCGTTTGATCATACTTAATTTATGTTACCTAATTTATTATTCGATTTAAGAAAAGTTGTGTGAAACATTTAGTTTACAGTTCTCATAATTGAGGTAGACCTTTATGAAAAACATAGCACTAGAAATCATGTTTCTGGGTCGAGCTGCAATTACTGGGTCCTATTCGTAATTTAATAACATGTGTACGTAATCTCGGGCAATTGAACTAAGTTGCTTAATTAGCTAAACTTAAAAAACAGCTTAAACTTGATTTTGATAATGAAGCATAAAAACGCAGTATATGTTATTTAACGTAAATACAGTTTAAAACCTCGAGCTGTGTTTATTTCACTATGAGTTGAAGTAGCTGACAAATGGTTTGAAAGGAAATTTTGGCCTGGCTTTCCTGCTCACCTTACCTTCTTAACTCTTATCGTTCCGCCAACAAGTTTCAAAGTCTTCAGGTGTTTCCTAAAACGTGTAATAATTAAAGAGACTTCAAAATATTAAGGAAATACTTTGTTGAAGTGACTTTAAGTACAGTAGATAGGAGGGATATCGAGATCAGCCATAGTTCCTAGAAGCCTCAGACAAGGTAATCCTCTATTTATTGCAATTTGCAACTCAGTTCTGGAAGCTATTTTATAGAAAGTAGGGTACAAACAATGGGACTAATCTCGTATGGCACCAGCCAATATTAAATTGATAACCACAACAAAATCTTTAAAAATTTGGAGATAATATGGGTCTGTTGTCGATGAAGTGAAAACAAAATATTTAGATGGGAATGAAAGAAACGGGCAGAGCAGAACAATGAATAAATACATATAAATAAAAGGAGAGAATAACAAATAGAGCTACTTTGAAGGGTTAGATCAGTTTGAATGTCTAGATGAAATAATTACAAAGAAAAGTGAAGAGGACAATGAAATAGATACGAAACAAGTAAAAGGAAGTAATAGCAATGGAAACTTTAATAAAGATCATGAAACCAAAAGTGATACCAAGAATCTAAGCAACTATTTTCTACGGCTGTGGGATATTCATCGGAAATAATAACAATGGAGCACAGGCAAAATATTGGAAAGGAAAGTTACAGAGAGACAATAAATAAAAGCAAACTCTAAAAAACTTGAAACTTAGACACGTTCAAGGTGGTCATAACGCAAAGGTCAGGATTATTAGGTCAGCTCTGTCAAATGTCGGCTTCAAGACATACAAAACTAGTACTTTTCAGTGAAACGAAGCAAAAAAAGGAAAATCGAAAAAAGCATGGCGAGCTGTGGTCTTACTGCCACTATCGGCTTAAGTTGTGCAACTATCGAGACCGTTTAACCGGCGCCCATAGTACTTGTCCGATGTACTGCAAGCCCAAACCTTTGCCTATTGATTAACCGAATTCATAAATTGATCTGTTATTTTATCGCATTAATAAAAATTTTGATGCAATTAAGTAATTGTAGAAACGACTGTAACACTTATATGAAAAAATATATGTAATCAGGTAACAGATTTTACTTAAATTTAATGCAATTTCAACTCTCCGCTACCTTACTTTAAGCTGAAATGCGACCCTGTCTAGTCTATTCGCGAGCAGAATTAGTTCGGCAAGTAATAAGTGAAATAGTGATGAGCAATTCGATTGGTGCGATGCAAATCACTCGTTTGATTCATTTGACAATAATTTAGATACAAATAGGAAATGCGTTGGATTATTTATAGATCTGCCCAAATCCATGCTGTGCTGCTGGATAAATTATGGAAGTATGGACATAGAGGGCAAATCGGTAAATTAATTGCCTCACCTTCCAGGTGACACAAATAGTGGTAACAAATGGAGTTGGCTGGGATATCCTGAGGCGTCTTTTGCCGAGACTCTAAATAGTCCTTATATCTAAGCCTTGTGTGTTAATACCTGTCTAATTGTCTCATAAAAATGATGCGAATTTCATATTTTCAACTAAGAGTTTGTCTAAGGGTATTATTACAGCATAAGCTTTCTTATATTACTAAGCCTTTAGTTTCGAATTCAGGAATAACGACTTCGAAATAGTAATTTAAAGTTCAATAATGAAGCACTTTTTATTTTTGAAATTGCCTTCAAACCGGAGATTATTTTATAATGGCCATTTTATCTACCTGTCGCACTAGATAAAAAATGTACAATAAATAAAGTGCTCAGAAGAACTAAAGATTGATGTGCCGGACGTATTTGAATTACCTTTTATTGCACGAGATCTGCTTCGTTTGCCACGAACTTAGAAATCAAATTAGGGCATTATCGGTTCGAAATTTCAATCAGCGCCAACGTCTAAATTACAAAGATGTATATTTTCCGTAATGCCCGTTTATTTATAATTTCAGATAATATGAAAGAGGTTATGGGAAGAAATGAATTAAATATTTGACAGCAGAAAGGGTAATAACCCTGTTTAAAAATTTTCTGTAGCAATTAAATTTTTATGACGATTTCAAAACTGTGAGATAACTTCGTTTCGCCCAGAAACATTTCAGCCTGCAAAGGAAGCGCGAGGTGGGTTATAAAATTTACAAAACGGCTATTTGCGCAATTTCTGGCAATATTCGCAGGTCCACTCCTGCTGGACATTCAAAGCGCGCATTGTTTAAAAAATAACAAAAGGCAGACTTTTTCTAGTCGTTGAATAATTTACTGGGTTTTGAAACAAATATTTGCTTTTATATTATGGAAATTCGAGAAAATTCCTTGAATATTAATGGGTCTTATAATGACTTTTAAAGAACTTTGCCTGAATAAAACTAATATCAACAATGAAGGTGATAATAATCTATCAAAAGTGAATTCATTCTAACAACTGCTACGTCCTTGGATAATAAATATGGAGAAAGAATACCAGGCGCCGGAAAAGAATTAAATATCGCTGTATGTTAGACGCGTATTTTGGATTTATACTAATGTGAAAGTTTTAACGAAATTTGCTGGGCCAGCAAAAGTGTAGTCGTAGCATTTTATTATATTTATCTATTTAAATCCACACACACATATATATATATATATATATATATACCTATGCTGTGTCTGCGTTTCTACATCTCTGCGTTACATTTTCATCGAAACCGATATACATACGAACTTCGTCCGATCGGTTTCTACCGGCCGTCGTGTCAGCGCGTCCTTTATAACAGCTCTGTAGAGTAGTGGTTATCACATCTACTTAGCATTCGGGAGGTCGCGGGTTCGATTCCCCTGGCCATCTGCTCTGATTCAGGTTTTTAGGTGGTTTTCCTGAGTCAACAGAGTACTTTCTCTGAGGCAAATGCTGGGGCAGTATTTCTTCACCTTTGCTGGCCTCTCTTCTATTCTCCACCCCTCTTTTCTCTCGCCCATCCTATAATTCCCGTTCCTGGCTGAAGAAAGACGCAAGGTCCCTATAGCAGCCCGCCCCCAGTTGAGGGAATTAAAATAACCCTGAATCTTTACCTACCTTTACCTTAGCACGATAGGTTCTCCTTTGTAGACACTCGGTTAGAGCGCCTGATCAGCAATCGGATTCTGCAGGTTGGAATTTTTACCAACTGTTGCTTTTTACTGTCTCAGTATTACTAGCAACATTGATATATTTTCCTACATGATTGTGAACACTCTAGAAGTGATCTTTCTAAATTAAAAGCATTTTGTTGATAACTTTTATATTTGATGTTTAATTTAAAAATGCATAAACTATTTTAATTATAGTAAGGCCACCTATGTTAGCTGCATTGTATAAAAAATGTCATTGTATAGAGTACCTAGGCACCATATAGAATGCCGAAACTCTGAAGGTGTAAAAAGGTCTAACCCTAACCTAACATAACCTTTTCTTATAGACAAGAGACCTTCACTGATCGCACGTGCTAGTGTGCCGGATTTTACCGACTAAATCTCGTCTTGTTGGTTACGGTGGTGTAATGCCACTGTTTGGCACCTTCGTTAATTACATCCAGGTTATTTATTCTGCATTTTCTTTCCTACATGTTATAACCTCGCCTTTCCCCATCTTTCATGTTCTTCATGATAGTTCTTAACATAATGTGTAGTAATTTACAGTCCCTCTGGAATGCCACCATATTGTTTATTACTCCGTGTGCGTCCAGTACATATCGCAGTTTGATATACGTTTTCCTTCGTCTTTATTTTTCACCTAACACAATAATATAAGGCATGTTCCACCACATCTAGCCCTCACAGTACCCACATTTGCCACTCTCATGTTTGCCAATCTTTCTGGTGCAAGTTATAAAGGACCCATGCTCGGCCAAGTTCTGACTCAGATAGCAATCAAGAACTCTATGTCTGCAGTTTCTTTTAAGGTCTGATATGGAGCGTTCTGTCCATTGCCCCTTTTAATGTTATAATTCCATCTAGTTAATGCTATTTATTCTGGATGTCTATCTATATTGCCCTGGTCGTTCTCCGCCACAAGTAATTTTATAGGTACTACCCCTGTTATTACTTCTATCGCCAATGCAGCTACAGCTCGATGTGTCGCTGCCACCCTAGGTAATGCCTTCCTTTGTATTCGTACATCTTTATACTAAATTTGATCTCCATACAGCACAATCGAGTGCATCACTCCACACAGCACCTACCTCTTCCCACTACTTTGACTAGCAATGTTTCTATTGTTATTATTATTCTATTCATCTTTGGTATTTTATCCTCCACCTTATAAACAATTTCCGTTACTTGATGCCCAAGGCTTCCCTCTCTCATCGAGTGTCACCCCAAGATATCTTACGGTTTTCTATGTTGGTAGGTACGTCGAAGTCAGTTATCTTGAAGCGCTTCCTTTTTCTCTTGAGAATAATTACCTTCGTTTTTCCAAGTGCTAGCTTTAAATTGTGATCTGCCACTCACGTATTTATTGTCTAAAGGTAATGATTAGCAAGCACAACTGCATATATGATGCTGAATTACTCGGTGTTTTCTCCATATTCCGTATAAGCACCAGGGTGGCTGTTATCTATATCTTTAGGAAGACCTGCGTCTTAAGTAACTCGTTCACCATCTTTAATAGCTACTCAGGCCAAGCTCTTATTGTTCTTTGATAGCATCCGTTGGTATGACATCCTGTCCTCGTGTCTTGCCACTCCTCATTTTTCTTAATAAGTTAATCGGCTGTTCGAAGATGATCGGTGTTGCCTATCAGACATCTCCAGGAGTGTGACAGCTATCTATTGTCTAAGACAAGAGCGCAGGATAAATGTTGTAAGAAGCAAAATGGTGCAAAGAATAATTGCGTTGTGTTTAATGTAGCTGCATCGCAGTAATTCCAATGGTCCCGCGTGGCAGAATGAGAACGACGGACGCTACTTATACCTTCCAACCCACAGGGCGTTCCTATGCGACCAATCAGGTGTGAACTTCTACGGGGAGTAAAGATGAGATTGCGGGATAGGACCTTAGTCTTGTTCAACATTTTATTGTCTTGATTCGTGCGTTGATGAAGTTAACGCCTTTGCAATTTATATTTAACTTTTCGTAGTACTGTGACCCGTTTCGTAAACATATGTTGAGCAACACCAAATTTTTCTAATCTGTTGAATCTAAAACGAGCTATGCGTTTTTTAAATCTAGTATCAAAATTACGACATATTTGATCAACATGTTTAGAATTTCAATCGGAACATTTAATTTTGTAAATTCTAGAATTCTCTAAACTCGAAGGTTTGCCATTTTTCGCATATTGTTATTTGAACTAGAAATGGGTATTTTACCAACACATTTGGTGGTGGTGAACCCTTCAGGAAGTAATTCTTCCTATCAATGGGTTAAGATAGCCACCTGCCCATGGTGCGGGTAAAGATGGCTTATAAAACTGCACAAAGTGTGGTCATAACAGACTTTCAGCCTATGCCAAAGGCATGAAGAAGAATAAGAAGAAGAAGAAGAAGAAAAACTATAAAAAAATTTATAGCCAGAATCTTGTCAAACTGTCTCTATGCCTTCTGTGACCGGTTGAAACGGAATTTCGGTGCACCTACTTTACGTTGGGTCCTTAACGGATTGTTTCAGCCTCGAACTACAAGCTCCAGCAGTGTTATAGTTGAGACATTTTTATACATTCACATGTTGTTAGCATATCTAAAAACTACGAGCGCAAGTTCATCGGTGTCGATAGCTAAGCAAAGTTAGTCACGGTCGGCACTGGGATGCGTGACCGACCGATAGTGGTAATAAGATCGCAACCAGCCATACACTAGAGGGCACGTTAAACTAGAGACACTGGCACAAACTTAAAATTCTGACAACAGGCCCCCTACAACATTCATACAATGTTGCATATTATTAAGTTATATCGTATTACCTTGCTGAGTTGTAGTATGTCGATAGTCTGTTTTAGAGAGGCTAATTAAAATTTACCAAGTAGTAAGACTGTTAGAAGAAAGGATAATTCATTTTTGTTTAATGTATGCTTTCCTAAAATCGAAAAGCTGCAAGCTGAGTGCTTCATTGCCCCCGTCAAGTACAAAATTTGTTTTATGAGAGGTAATCCATTTTCTGCAGGTTTTTAAGGGCGGCAAGATATGCATTTGAAAAGTAACAAAATCTCGAATTTACGGTTTTATATGCGCGCTTTGGGCGCTGAAGTATCTCCGAGTAGGAAATTGGTAGTTCTGGTAAGGCGCTAGTCTAGGAAAGCGGGTAGGAACACCTGTATCCTGCATGCTAGGCTAAATAATGACGAAAAATTGCTGAATATGGAGCGGAAGCGATTTAATTACGGGATAGAAAAATTCGATCGCATTGTTTACTCTAAAATCAGAAATGGGAGCGGATTTAAATAAATTATTACATCGCTAAGTGGCTCCGGAAACTTCTTTGTCCGAAATGGTCAGCGAGACTGAAAAATAGAACAAGAAAAAGCTGAAACAAAGCTCCGAGCTGAGGGACTTCTTCGGTTGGTCCACCGTGTTTACCCCAATGATTAAGGAAGCAGTCCAGCGAAGATGTGGCCGCTGCTTCTACAGCATAGGCCAATATGCTTCTAACTAGAAACTCGCGGACGCGGAAACGACCTTAATGATTTTCCCCAGAGACGCATAAAGTCTAACATTGCTCGAGAAACAACGGCATAACCTATTCACATTGTACACAATTACCAGAACTGTAAGCAAAAATAAATTGATATGAGACCCTTACCGGGCTTCGGAGAAAAAGGCCGGTTTTCTACGCCATTATGAGCTTCACCTATTTACACTTGTGTTGCCCGCGGAAATTCTAATAGGGTTTTAGTAAATTCCGGGCGCGGCTTATAAAGTATTTAAAGAAAAATGCGCGCCGTATGACTTCTGGAATGGCCCGTTTTCGATTAGCCCTTAGCTCATTTATTCTGCAGCTACTTCGACGTTAATACCTACACTTTCTTGAAAAAGTTCCTCTTCCTTAAACAAAAACGTGTATCTCAATTAACGCAGAAATTAAAGAAGTTGGGCGCAGAATTAACTTTTGTGGCGCAATTATAAAGAGAGTTTAATTAGATTGAAATATTTATAGTCGCCGGTAAAATAGTGCGACGCTTTATTGGCATCCTGATTTAACTGTCAGGCATTTTAATTATTTTGTAACGGCATGAATTATTTTTAAATGTATCTGATTTTTATTGTAGCTGGAATTGTTTGCGTGCTGCCGCTGTATTGAATTTTATGGAGACCGATATTTTTGTGGAACGCTGCCTGCGGACTTGTTTTCACAAATTATAAACAAAGGAGTATTTACCTTTTACAATGCACCTCCGTAAACATGTTCCCGAAAAGCAATTTCTAAGCAAGGATTGCATTTAGAAATAGATAACTGATAACATTAGGTCTTCTCTGTCAAATGTAATTTCCCTGGCTTTGCAACCTCTGTTTTGTTAATACAATTTACCTGCTTTGCAACCTCTAATATGTTAGTACATTTAATGTGTTTTACTGCCTGTGTCATGTGGGTGCAATTCACCTACTTTATAACCTCGAATATGCTGCTACGTTTTATCTAATTTTCAACCCTTACTTCCTGGCATAGTATGCGTCACACAAATTCATGCGTCTAAGGAACGTCTCATATGTACTTGACCCCTTTCTGTACCATTTGTATGATTTCTTAATAACATTGATGGTGACTGTTACAATTTTTGTATATGCCATTTCGAAAAATTGCAACACAAATTCTATGAAAAATATTGGATATTGAATATACATAATTTGAAAATCACACCCAGGTACGTTTGCTATAAAATCCAGTTTATTCAAAAGGAAAGAAATAGCATCTTCTAAACAAAAGAATTTTTTGTAATAGAAATTAACAAAGCCAGGTAACACTATTAACGCACATTCTATTGAATTTTTTACCAGTATGAAACTTACGTCGTCACAGTGCCTTCAAAATTCAACGATAAGCAAATATGGCGGTAAAGCATGCGACTATCAATCGCATTCACTCTGAGAGCTCATATTCGAATCCTACCGACTGCAATGCTTTTTTATTAGCAAATTAATGTAATTCGCATTACTAATCGACCCATTGTATTGTTTCAGTATTATTGGAAACATTAACATGCTATTCCTGCGGTGCGCTTTCTTTATTAATTCCATTAGATATTTTATTCTGTAACGATTTCATTTTCAATTCAATTTTTTAAATGCAAAACTTATTTTAGTTTAAAAAGCTAATAAAAATAAATCACAATAATGATAAATTATAATAATTTACCAAAATGTAGTACAATAGTATTTAAGAAATATGCAGTTTTGTAAATATGAGAAAGTTTAAATTTAGTTTCTCTATAAGTAGAACAAGATCGACGTCCAATAAGATGTACTATGGTGTTCTTACTGATCATTTGGTGAAAAATCGCGGTAAAAGTAAATATATTAAAAGTATTTTCATATATGTATCTGTAACAGCGCTTTGCCTTTATATTACAAGGTTTGTTCATCTGCTGTATTTTAAGTATTCAAAATACTCAAAAGAGTATCCAAATAATCTTATTCAAATGAGTTCAGCAAAAAATGTGCAAATATTATTGTTTCTACATCCAACATAAAATAAATAGTCTAGACGATGTTTCCTGGCCGAAGTATAGCTGAAAGGAGCAAGCACTTGCAAATGGTAGTTTTCCATTAGTTTGATTAAAAACATTCTACACAACGTTGCTGTTGAAACATGCCATATAATATAATGTACTTATAACAATTGTTAGAAATGGCCTATTATTACAGAAATATATCAGTAAGAGTAAATTACACTAGTGGTTATGCTATAGAAGAGATGAAAATATGTAGCTTATCCTGAAGGTACTTCTTCTAGAAAGGAAAAGGCAGTAGTAGTAGTTAGGCAATATTCCAGTTTAGTTTATGTGATAGTTCCTCAAAAGTGTTATCATAAACAATTTAAAAAAATCCGTAAATGGGTTTACACCGAACTTTCGTTGCGCGAATTAGATCAATTTGCAAATTAAAAAAAATGTATCCCGCTGGGGTTTGAACCCGCCGCATCTGCAAAGCGATCGTAACCGCACCTGCATAGCTATCGTAACTGCTTCGAAAAGTTGTACTGCGCCATCGAGCCTAATTGAATTGAGTGCGGCGCGCGCCTCTATTTAAGGGAACGGTCTTATTGTTGAAACGTTTCAACTCTTTTGTGACATTATCTTGTATCTGTTAAGTGCTATTTTCATCAAGTGTAAAGCCTAACATATGTGAATTTTATTACTTCCTTATATTTAAAAATTAACGCAAAAATAAACAAAATTTTATTTTTAAGGTGCTCACCCTGTACATATTTGTCTGAAGTTATTACAGTTTCATTCCAGGTATATATATATAATGTGTATGCAAAATATCATCTTTCTCCGACAAATAGTTTTTGAGTTATACCGCCAACAGGCAGACAGAAAGAAGGAATTGAGAAAACTGTTTTTCGTCATCTAGGAACCTTGAAACGTGAAGATCTGAAGAAATATCGGAAGGTGATTTTTCGTGATTACAATACTTCCTTCGTTTTTCAGATGAAGGAAGTAAAAATCTATTTAAAGATTTCTAGCAAGTAACAATGGACCTACACGGTATGGTGCGATATGGTACCTAAAGTGTGTTCGACGTTCCGCCTCTGCCTCTTCTACCTCTTATTATAGGCCAGTGACCGATTTCTAACTACAAACTGGTTCTATTAGCCCTGTTTACTAGCAAGCGGCGTAGTGGCTAGGCTTGTCATAGAAATGAGAACTTGCTTTAAACGCTCACATTCACCCACGCTCACGTTCACTAACATTCAAGGCGTGAACATCCATTCACGAAGTGACCCGCAGCTTTTATTTGAAAATTCAAATTCAGATGGACAGAATGTTCAAATTTAAAACCACTAAAGGACAGCAACAGAACTAAAAACACTAAAATAAAATATGTTTTACACGTGAAATGTTGCAGTCAGAATAGTAGACACAAAAAGGAATAAATGAAAATTTACTACAATAGCTTACAACAAACGATAAATACTGATTTCTCCCAATAATGTTTCTTGCAACCGTCTTCAAAAAAATTACCTTTAATAGCAAAAGTTGTCATTGGAATTGACGTTTCTCTTACTGATACGAATACAAGAAGGCATATGTTGCTAAGCAGCACCTTTAATTCCTAGGTCTAAAAGTACCTTTACGTCCGAGGAATTAGAAGTAAGTTCTACTTGGTCGCCTATATTTGACTGTAGACACAACATTCACAACACAACACACGTGCGAAGCTCCGTCGCTGCAGGCTGCCACATAGAAGTACAATGACCTCCAGCTCTAGACCTTCCACATGGGTAGACAGCGGGAAGCGGGGCACCCTCCAGTGTTTTATTCGTTGCTGAATATTTAACGTGTATCGTGAGTCACGCCTTGGAAATTTTCACTCACGTTCACTGCCCGATTTTCAAATATTACCCACGTTCACGACGGGACCCTCCGCGACCCGACTGTTTTCACGTCACCTGCCCATTCCTACTTTGCCCGTCAAGGGTGAGAAAGAGTTTTCTTATTAGGGGTTAACGACTACCACAGGTGTTAGCGTAGTAGCCGAAGATGTTTGAAATTAAAATCATATAGTCTCTTGTTTTGAGATTAATCTTTAGAACAGAAATCATAAATATAACTTTCAAATATTGTTGAAAAGGTTGTCGCCGCTATATCCTATAGTGCACGTATTAGAACATTAATTTGTTACTGATTGTAAATGTGCATCTCAGCTGCATCCATTTTTCAAATTGATGTTTTGGCATATCGAAGATGCGAAATACAAAATTAAAGGAACCATTTTTTAAGTTACGATCGCTATATCTATGATACAAGCAAATTTCGACGAGAGTCTTCAGAAATCTGTTTGAGATCCTCTGGATTTTAGAAGACATTAGCCTAAAAATACATAAACTGACAAAATTGAGGAGAAAATTGCAATTCAAATTAATGTCCCTTTTCATTAGAAAATATTTGAATTGCCCTCTAATATTAAAAAGGCAAGTACAGATTCTAGTCGAAACTTTCTATCAAATTATATCATGTACTAAATACGTCAAACATTCTATTACAATTAAAATGACAAGCTATGTTTTTTTTTTAATTTAGTAATTATAACTAAAGATGTTAAAAGGGTCGGAAAATATTACTTAGTGTTTTAACAATAATACCGATTTGGAACATTTCTTTTGTTCCCCAATTTGATTTGCCGATAGTCTGTTTTTAGTTTCCAATTATTTTCATTGATTTTCTTCTGTACTAAGACATAAATATTCTATTGTGTGTTATGAATGAAACAAATAACCTATTTTCTGTTTATCTAGTAATGCGTTTCCTTCCGTGACTGAGTTAGCAGTGTGCTTGAACGACTCTTTCAAGCAGATATAACCATGATTCTGAATTTAATCAATTTTCTGTGTTTCACGGACCGTGATTGACTTACCTTTAACTGAAATTTATTATTTTTTTAATTACTCGATAGTTTCCTAAGATACCACGCATTAAACGCCTTTGGCAGCGATTACAAACGATTGCATTCAAAATAAATGTTCGTTTATTCACCAAATACCTAATGGAAGTTTTACATGAAAGTGGTTATCTAACGAAATAATCTGGACTATTCTTTTATGAGTAGTAGCAGTAGCTTTCAGTCGCGGACATAGAATACAACACGGCTTTGTGCAGTACGAATTCTCAGGGATTATTAGGAAAAACTGCTTTGAAACTTATATTCGTTTGGTTTGAGTTTGTAGCTTTACTGAGACGTTCTTAATCACAATAATTAAAAATATTTAAAAAACGCGGCTTTCGAATTAGGGACTGTTGAGATTTATCACTAAATTAAAGTTACTGGGCATTATCTATCTAATTAGAAGAAAATGTATCAGTAAAGGTTTCATAAATGAGACAGCCTACATGTACATTGTTTCAACTCAACTTTGACATTAATTTAACTAAATGGCAGTTACATCCAATTTTAGAACGTTTTCGTGTTTGGACGTATGCTCGCCTGGTTGTTAAATTTTGCAATTCAATTGAGTCACCCAGACAGCCTAGCAAAAACATTCATCTTGACGATAGCTAATTATAGCAGGCCATTTACGAACACATTCACAAGCTATTATACAGAAACACATCTTCCCATCGTTGATGACTTCAACGATTCTATCTCACCCAAGGAAATCGGGAGATACTTTTCTAAACAAACCCTTAAGCTATATCGTGATTCCAAACGTGGTACTCAAGAAACTTATAAAAAAGCATTACCTTTGCGTTAACGTTGTTTAGCACCTGTATCAGATTCAGTTATTTTTCCCGTTGGAAACGCGTTCTACGAACCATGGAAAACAACTATTAGTCTCTTATCCGTCATATCAAAACTATTCCAAAAATTCTACATCAATGTCTTACCACACCACTTGAAAATAATTAAACAAGCCCATTAATTAAATTTGGATTTGATCAAAAACCTTTAACTGCTTATAATAAAATATAATGAATGGTTTTAATACACTCAGTTCACTGTAATCACATTTCTGAATATTCACCAAGCCGTCAACGAGATATGGATAAAATAAAAATGAAAAAGAGGTGAGGCTGAAATGAAAATTAATATTATCATATCTATTCAATGCATACGGAGAAAGAGCTATTAAAAATGTAAAGAATTCTGCACCGAAGTATTAACAAATGGAGAAAGAGTACAAATGCTGAGGTTCGGGGATGACAGCGTAGTTATTTCTCAAGATAAAGTTAACTTAAAAAGATTACTAAGATGCATGGATAATATGTATGCCAAAAAATGAATATAAATAAAACGAATACGGAAATACTAGTGTGCTCCAAAGATCCACAAGAAGTTAACACCAAAATAAATTACGACGCTATAACGCAGGCGAAGGCATTTAAATATCTGGGAAGTAAAATAACAGAAGATGGAAGAAGCTCGACCGATATCAAACAAAGAATTACATTAGCGAAAGCTAAATTTAATAGAAAGAAAAACCTTCTATGCTCAAACAATATATGCCTAAGTTTATAAAAACTGATAAAAAGCCTAGTTTGGAGTATCTATATGCTTCGGAGATATGGACAATAAGCCAACCCGATAAAAGAGCTACCGAATTATTTGAAATGTGGTGATGGAGAAGGATTTTGAAAATATGGTGGACCGACCAACTCACAAACCTAGAAGTATTGAAAAGAATTGAGAAAGATAGACCAGTCTGGAAAATGATACAGAAAAGCAGACATAGATGGTTAGGTCATATATATAGACACTACGAGTTTATAATAAACTAGCTGACCCGGGAAACGTTGTTCTGCCCAAAAATAATTTGTTTCTGAAACCCCGTTTCACCACTATAGGGTTTTAATTTTATGTCATGTCCATCGCCTTGAACTTAAAAACAAATACCATTTTCGCAATCAACGTCCCAAAAAACCTCAATAAAGGCACCCATGTTGATTTTTAGGCTTATTTACCCCATTTTACCCCCTAAGGGGTTGATTTTCGAAAAATCACGAAATACGTGTTTACTTATTTGTTTTTAGTTGTACTCCTACGAAGTGTCAACTCGAAATGTCTATTTAATATTATTTTTCCATACAAAATTGGAACCCCCCATTTTACACGTTTACGGGTTGGGTTTCGAAATATCCTTCCTTATTCCTTGTGTACATCATAAAGGCAACCTCTGTGCAATTCAGCTTTCTAGGTCCCAGAGTTTCGGCTGGGCGTAGATGAGTCCGTGAGTCAGGACTTCTATTCTTATATATAAGATGTGATAGAAGGACAAATGCAGGGAGAACCATGAATAGGTCGACCACGCCTTGAATACTTAAAACAAGCCATGGAGTACGGTAGCACTAGTACATACAACGAGATGATCGCCAGTGACAGAAACAGTTCGAGCGCAGCAAACCGATCTACGGATTGAAAGGAGAAAAAAACTAAATAAAAATATACTCGCTAGTCAGACGACTCAAAATTAAATGATTGTTCAGTGTGGAGCTCTTCATCCGAAACCATCCTTAAAAATGCGAACGTTCCAAAATAAAGTTGTTTGCATTGCAATTTACGAGCCTTGGATATCACAAATGCACCACGAATTCGGCATTAACAGTTCATCAAGAAATTAACAATTCCAATCAACTCCAACAACGAAAATGTTAAACAGCTGTGGGCATCGGGGTGATTTGCAGCCTGAAATTTCTATATGTTTATTAACATGGAACATACTCATGCCGCAGTTATATAAAGCTACAACAATTTTTTAAATGTTCTCAATTCTTGTACTGAAATCAAAATTATAATAAATTTTTAATTTGGGTATGTATGGCACGCGTTTCCGTATTTAAAGCAGGTCTTCATCTTCAAGAAGCCACCCTGTAGGTTTTCCTTTGCCTAGACATTCTCCACTTGCCTTTATGCTTCTGTAAATAATGTTATTTATGTATCGATAGAATGTTTGTTGAGCACTTTCTATGTCGTTAGAGTGGCGTGTTACTACCCAGTTCTAAAATGAAGTTTTCTTTCCTGGCGTGCAAAATTTCCTGATGGCCGGAAGCTTTTTCAGGGCAGCTAGTTAAACAGTGATAAAACGATTTACAAGATTTCGTGATTTATCAGACCGAAAGTGTTTTAAAATGTATTACTGAGCGACCGTAACTGCAAGCGATAAAAAATTATAGTCGCGGATGTCCATATTTCTTCCGATGATGTCCGTAAGCTGGTCCGATAAATGCCGCTCGTCCCCGGACCTTATTCTTTATGACGGCGAATCCATTACGCGGCATTCATCGCGTCCGTATCAAATTATATCCTGTAAGGACAATTTATGGAGAGGCAATTACAATATGAGGACAATTACATCGTTCGCTTCCATCCCCAGGTCTGCGTCGGCGTTGATCTTTTTTGTGCGTCCTGTTTCGGGCAGATCTGTTGTTTCTTTATGTTTGCATAGGCGCCGACTTCGTATGGGAAAAGGGCGACGACAATAGACTTTAAATTGGAGTTTCCTGTACTCAAATAGTTTTGGTCATGTTAGAGGTGCAGCTTCGTCATTGCTAAATGTTTTTGTTCCATATTCTGCTAACACCAACAATTATTTCGTTGGATATAAATGACTTTCTGGCTTAGTTTTTAAACTATAGTTCATTGTTGGCCATGGATCTTACCCCCATCCATTTATATCTATTGTTCTTTAATTTATTCTGCAAAATTGTTTTTTCCATTTCATCTTCGAGCTTTCCGGTCATAATATTCAGTTTTGTTAATACATCATTCTATTATATGATTCAGCGGAGTGTCATAGTTGTTTTGAAACAAACAACTATGTTTTTAATAGGAAACCTTTTTTGGTCTATGAAAAATGCCACTATAAATTGAACACTTGCTATTCCTATAGGAATTTCTATCTATTTGAGTTCGCTAAGCAAAGATAGCAGCCTAACTTAGTCGTTAAACCTATATAGGTCGCCACCCCATAACATGAACTGCCTGTTACATATTTCATTCTAGTTACCGGTGGATTAACTTTGAATGGAGTTCTAGTTGTATTTTTCAATTGTTTTTTTTAAATTCAATAAAAACCAATGTGACGTTAATGACTTTCCGCCAAACGTAGGTAACTAGATTTATTTTGCTCATTTCATTGGTCTTTAATATTTAAACTTTCAGACGATTTTTCTTAATTTTTTTCAGATGTAACATACTGAAAATTTTATATCATTGAAAACATAAAAAGTACTACCAAAATCAATAATAAAAAATTCAGGTTGTCATTTAAACAGAGGTCGATGACGTCATACCTTTTAAAAAAAACGTAGAAGCATAAAGGTAGTTGTAGTGTATGTCCTACAATTAAAATCGCTATACCCCTTCAAGATTTTTTCATAAAAATTCATATTAACGAAGTTAATGAATTTAGCCGTTACTTTATTTCCACACTGTATATCTATTTACTAATTGAATCATACAAAACTGAACTACTAAATTAAAACCATAATCTAACAAAGATTATGTAAGAAAATGTTTATTGATGAGTACGTTAACACTTAGATCTACTCTACCTAAAATGAATTGCATTAGTAAACAGAAGGTAATACGAGGATTAAATTAGAGCCAAATAACTGCAAAATGACGCAAGGCTGGAATTTATTAAATAAGAAATAATTATTTTATGATTACTTGACCTGCATTAAACTACAGATGGCCGCGTGAGTAAGTATTCGCTTACATCAAGTACGTTTAACGCTTGCTTTAAACACTCAGGTTCACTGCGTGACCCTCCACTCAGGACGTGACTCGCGGCTTTTATTTGAAAATTCAAATTTATATAGAACACAATGTTCAAATTTTAAACCAATAAAAGTCCAGCAACAGAACTACAACCTCTAAAAGAAATAATTTACGTGATATGTGGCAATGAGAATAGTAGTAACAAAAAGAAGTAAATGAAAATTGACTACAGTAGCTTACAACAAAGGAAAAATACTGATTTTTTTGCAAAAATATTTCTTGCAAACTTCACCAAAGACAGCTGTTATTGTTATTGACGTTTCCCTTACTGATATGAGTAGAAGAAGGTATATTTTGCTAGGCAACACTTATAATTCCAAGGTTTAAAGGTAATTTTACGTCAGATGAACTAAAAGTAAGTTCTCCTTGATCGGCTACAGGCTCAGACACGCGATTGACTGTAGACACAACATTTACAACACAACACAGGTGCGAAGCTCCATCGCTGCAGCCTGCCACACAGAAGTTGAAAGTACGGCTCCAGCTCTAGATCTTCCATATGGATGGGTAGCGGGGGAGTAAAATTAACGTGAAACGTGAATCACGCCTTGCTAATTTTCACCGTCCGATTTTCAAATATTACTCACGTTCACGACGGGACCCGCCGTGGCCCAGCCTGACCCGACTGTTTACACGTCATGAGCCCATCCCTAATTTGCTGCTTCTTATTAATTGAAACATTAAAAAAATGTGTAATTAATGAATAAATACAAGAAACATCTAATTAAATACAAATTAATGCTTCGAAAGATAACTATTTGCTAGGGCTTTTAGTTTGGTTATATTGCAGATTTTGCAACATTTTTGCGCTTTTTACTTCTCATCAAAAATTGAGTTTGTGTTTACTAGTGTATGTCTTCTGTGATAGAGCCAACTTTGAAAGAGAAACCGATAATGAAAAAGTGGTACCGAGATATCGGACGCTTCTAGTGACGCGAGACCTTAATCTTGATAAGGTAGGAAAGAAAGTTGAATATAAGTCAATCTGAAAACTTATGTTGATTAAACAATAATTAAATTATTTATTCTCTTTATTTGAATATTTCTTACCACTTACTACTTTCTCTACCTCACACTGAATAAAAACTTTTATGGTGTTCCGTTTTTTTATATTCATCCATTTTTTTCAATAATTTGTAGAATTGAAAATGGAATGGAATAATAAATTCTTATACTTATATAACTTTCTATAAGTTTTGTATTTTCAAAACTAAATTGTTAATAAACAGCGAGGGGTATTCCGC